>CM076584.1:1524606310-1525011129 GCA_034641835.2 Pinus albicaulis | reverse complement strand
TGGGAAAATTTCCGACATTTGGTCAAAAGCGTCGGAACCAAGTGTCGGAATTTCTGCCAAATGTACTAGTGTCCTCATAGCCAGGTTTGATCCATGAGACACACCATCTCAATGAATCCTACCCAAATTTCTTCTTGGGATTAATTCTGCACATCGCCCCACCTCAGACCTAGAGGTATAGCTGCATTTACTCCCTCTGCCCATCTAGCTCGAAATTTCTCTACTTGAGTGGTTTCTGCCACTCCATGATCCTCCGCATGTGGCTGCTCCACATCTTGAGGTTCATTCTTTGGAACCAAGAGTTCTTCATCTGCATGAAAATCAAGCTCCCTCTCAATGGAAAATTGCATGGCTTTCTCACACTTCCCCATGGTACATCCCTTGCATGTGTCTATCTTCGCAAGAGTACCCTTTCGAAGCCCCATAGAAATATGATGCACGACCTTCAAAGCTCCATGGTGTAATTCACCCTCATCCCGGATCACCACTTTGTCTGCCTTACCCATCAATGTTGTGCAGCCATCTACATCAAGTTTATAGATATTCTTCACATGAATCCCAATATTCTTGGCTTGTCATGTTGCTTTTTGTCGAAGGAAAGCTTTTCCTTCACTGAAAAACAACATCATAACCTCTATCCTCCAACATTGCGACTGAAACTAAATTTTTATTCAATCCTGGTACGTGAATTACATCTTTTAATAAAAATGGTTTACCTGACTGTCTATGGAAAGTAACTGTACCAATCCCGGTAGCATTATACCTTTCGTCATCACCCATTTCGATATGCATCTATAGGTCCTTCTCCTCCAAGCAACTGAAAATTTATTTGTTTCACGGCATGTGGAAGGATGCACCACTATCCAAGTACCACCCTGATCCCATCGCACTTGACACCATGCATGTGATCAATGAGAATTCCAACTCAAATTGTGATGCCAAAGCCTCGCCAGCTGCAGATCCTGAAGCCTTCTTGTTCTTCTTCTTTTGTGGACAATTAGTGGCATAATGTCCATGCTCATGACAGTGAAAACACTTCACTCTGGACATGTCACACTCCTTGCCTTCTTCGCCAGACTCAGATTTGGAATAGGACTTCTTTCACTTCCCCTTATTCGCCTTACCAGTCAAGGCACAATTTTCTTCATCATCTTCCTTAGATGATCCATCCTTGGTATTCCACCTGAATTCTTCTTATACCAAATCTGACCAAAGTCGTTCCCAATCTGACAACTTATCCCTCTCATTGACAGAGTCCTGATAACTATGCCAACTCTTGGGAAGTCCTAGAAGAGCTAGGCTCACCAAGTCATCATCCACGACAGTAATTCCTACACTCCTAAGCTCATCCCGACATTGGACAAACTTGATCAAGTATACCGGAATAGTGTCACCTTTCTCCATTTTAATTTCCTAAGCTTATCATTCAATGCCAATTTTCTATGATCATTATTGCTCTGAAACAGATTTGTCAAAGCCTTCCACATTGCATATGGAGTCACTTTTCCATGGAGACTTGAGACAATGTGGTCTTGTACTCCCTCCAGTAAGATCCTCCTCGCCCTTGCAACCTTCTTTTTCCAAGCATCAAGATTTGTAGCATTTGCTACAGCGGGTTTGGGAACGTCATTATCAATGAATTCTTTCAACACATTGTCCTCTAGTACTGCCTCCATCCTGTCTTTCCACGCAATATAGTTGGAGTTTCCCTTGAGTGCATACTCGAATCTCAAGCCATTGAAAGCCATTTCAATCTTGAGTCGCCTATCACACCAAGAATATCTTTAGCAAATTCGAATTCTATTCAGTCACAAACTCAGCTTCTCCTCCACTGTAGTGATTTTTTGTTCTTTGATACCATTTCAAAATTATAAAAACATATGTATATCATTGGATTCAATCTAATCAAGCAATGTACTAAAGCTACATATTGAATCCTTCTAC
The DNA here is from genome assembly GCA_034641835.2 of Pinus albicaulis. NCBI lineage: Eukaryota > Viridiplantae > Streptophyta > Pinopsida > Pinales > Pinaceae > Pinus > Pinus albicaulis. The sequence goes on along the minus strand of CM076584.1, from coordinate 1,525,009,185 downwards.
AAATTAGTTGCGGAAAATAAACACGATCGCCAATCACAACAAGTAAAGAAATAGACAAATCAAACCACAACACAGATAATTTCTCGGGGAAAGCTTACTGCTCAAAACCCCTCTATCATATATTGTATATTCCACAAGGAATCATGAAACAATTACAATGCACTCTTCTCACAAGAATCTCCTGCAATATGCCTATCGTCTCACACTTATCCAGACAAAATCGGGCCAACACTTAGCCAATTCTCAACCTGCCTTGCTCACGCAATTCATGAGGAATGCAATCCATATTCCTTAGGAATTGCAACCTTCCTCAACTACGTTGAGTATCATGGGCATCTTGTGGTGTTTTAACTGCATCTGGGCAATCTGCTAATATCACAACTGATAGTTAATTTCCCTTTAACCTTTGTCTCAACTAGGTCTCCACTGGAACTAACATGCATGCAGCTATGAATAGTAAATCATCAGTTGCATGGCAGATCACTGATTGTGAATTAAGTATGATTTAATTCACTTGATCTCTCACTAGTGCAACAAACAGTTACAACTAGTTCAACTGACTTTAACTCACTTAATTGAGTTAACTGATTTCTCATGCATTAAACTCATGCACTTAACTGCAACTTGAACTCTAAAACACATAGAATCACTCTGCATGCCTCACCAACCACCCTCAACTTGAAATTCATTAGCTAACTGAGTTTATCACACTGAGTTAACTATTACAAGTGATTATGAGATAAGATTACATTTTATTGTCCAATTTAATTAAGAGATAATTAAATTTGACACACATCCAATTTATTAAATAAATTGAATTACACACTAATGTATCACTAGAACCCATCACTACATGACCTGTGGTCCCACACTCGAGTAGGTGTTGTCATGTTTTTTTTGGATGCCAATTTCATTGTTTCTTGTTGCAAAGTTTAACACAACTTGTATATATGTGTTATGGGTCGAGATAGGGCTATGTTTTATTGCCATAGCTTTGGTAGTTGCTTATTTGTTTAATGATGGTAAAAGCCAAATTTTGAATGATTTCATATCCACATGTAATATGTACATTTTATTTAACATTAATAAAAAATATTATTTTTTATTTCCAAATAAATAAATAAATTTAACAAAATAAAAATTCAACACTATATAAATTTATTTGAACCAAGGCTAAGTAGTAGTTAGTGCTTGCCCTTAGTCTAATTATAGTTTAATTAAATTGAAAAAGATAAAAATTTCATCACAAAAATCAAACAACTAATAAAATATTGTAAGGTTGAGTTGCATATGATTAACTAATAAAAATATGATTAACTAATATTGTTTTTATTAATATACATACACTTTAATATATATGTGTGTATCATTTTAAATTGAAAATATAAACTAAAAACTATAATTTATGATAATTAAAATAATAAAAAATTAAATAAAATTTTAAAAAAAATAGTAATTAAATAAGAACCAATCACATTACAAATAAATAAATTTAAATAATAATAAAAACTAATAAAAATTAAATTCTTAATGTTAAACAATAATTGAAAAAAAAATATCAATAACAAACTAATAAATAATCAAAATTAAATTAAATACTTAATCCAATACCAATATAATAAATAAATACAAATTAAAATTCATTTTCACCTCTCTCACACTCATTTACTTGATATTATTAAATCAAATTTGAAAAAAAAAAAAAGTTCACTATAAATTTATTTACACTTTCCATCACAATCAGTCAGTAAATTTATTTACACTTTCCATCACAATCAGTCAGTCATGCCCGCTGTCAGATTAAAACTGTAGATCATCGTGAGACGGGCATTTCCTACCTAGATGCATTTATGAGCCTATGGCATTGGAAATAAGACTCGCCTGCATTGTTAAGGAGCCAACTCCCATCACAATACCTGCCCATGGCAAAAACTGCAAGTGGTTTTCTCTAGCGCATCCACTGAGGTATTGATATCGGATCTTTAATTCTTCCTTTCCATTGAATATGAAACGTAAAGGGAATGGCCACAGCATTAAATATGAGATGTGAGCAATGGGAACAATTTCCATTGGTATCACTGAATATGAGACATAAGGGGAATGGTCAGAGCATTAAATATGAGATGTGAGAAAGGGAATGATGGGTTGGCAGTCATGACCCAAAAAAACTATTCAAACCACTATTCTGGGTCGTTGCTGCCAAAAAGACAAGTACATCACATGTTATTATATTTATTAAATTAGATTGTTTTTAAATAAAAGATTGTGTTTAAAGTATAAATTTCAAGAATATTTTAGTTAAGAAAGACAATATTTTTTTGATCTCTTGACCATCACACTTTATCATATATATAAAATTTGATTGTTTCTAGTTTTGCATATCAATAAATTAAAAGATTCTGTTTAAATTGCTTAAATAGCATTAAATATGAGGTGAGAATGGAAATTTCCATTGATAGCATTGAATATGAGAAGTAAGGGGAATGATCAGATTATTAAATATGAGATGTGAGCAATGGGAACAATTTCCATTGGTATCACTGAATATGAGACATAAGGGGAATGGTCAGAGCATTAAATATGAGATGTGAGCAATGGGAATGATCGGTTGGCAGTCATGACCCAAAAAAATTATTCAAACCACACTATTCTGGGTCGTTGCTGCCAAAATAGACAAGCACATCACATGTTATTATATTTATTAAATTAGATTGTTTTTAAATAAAAGATTGTGTTTAAAGTACAAATTTGAAAAATATTTCAGTTTGAAAGACAATATTTTTTGATCTCCTGACCATCACACTTTATCATATTTATAAAATTTGATTGTTTCTAATTTTGCATATCAATAAATTAAAAGATTGTGTTTAAATTGCAGATTTCAAGTATATCAGGAAATCTGATAGTCTGGTCATTTTTAACCCTTTCTAAAATATTCTAGAAATCTGCCAAATACACCTACTACACACTGATCCTCATCTCCAATCAAAATCTGTCTACCACCTCTTCTGCAACAAATAGTTAAATATCCATTCGTGCTCAACAACTTTCCATCACACTCTCCCTGTCACCATTGTTCCGTTGCCTTTCCATTCAGGATTTGTCTGTCAATCGTATGACAAACCACCACCTCAATACTCCAAATAGAAGGAGATTGATGAAAAATATTGACAGTAAGAAATTAAAGAGAAGACACGTCATCGTCAGCTGGAATGTCATCCATGTGACCCACTTTGGCCAAAAACAAGGAGTTTCACTATCCCATCCCATTGAGATAAAAGATGACTAGTAGACAAATGTTAGATAGTTGAAGAGTAAGGACAAATGTTTTAATGTTCGCCCGCCGTTGCATGGTTTGTAGTACCTGGGTGTGGGATCTGACGTTGCAGAAACCAAAAACTTTCTGGAAATGGCGGTGCAGAAAACCAAGAAAAAAATTCAAAAACTAGAATCATGCAGGAAAGTGACTGCGGAAAAGACAAAATGCAGGAGTGTGGGACTCATCGAAGTCACAAAAAGAACACACGGGAAGAGCCAACCAGCACACAAGTTGTGGAGGGATGTTTTTAAAGATTAAAGAGAAATGGTTTTTTCATAAATATACATTTTTTTAATCATGGTGAATGGGTAATTTTTTAGATTAATTTAAGGAAGGTTTCAGGATTAATGTTTATGGCTGCTTTATAATACTAAAAGTATATCTAGCAACTTGCAAGCTAGATATACTATATTTTATAATTTAGCAAGAGCCAAGACTCACGGTAAAAGGGAGTCTACTTCTTGAGCCTAGATTATAACAAGCCATATACTCACCATGGAGTAACATATTACAAACATGGAGTAACAAATTGTAGTGGGACCTAACATACTATACCAATCACCTGATGTTGAGTGTTAAATGAACTATTCAAAAATTATGAGAAACTAGTCAGTTACCACTACCTCTTATGGAAACGGTCATAGATAATGACTTACTTAACGCAGCTAAATCCCAAAAATGATATTTAATATAGTGCACTACGCAAACCCCTCATACTTAAAATACTATAACTTGTTACAGTAATGTTTTCCAAGGCATAAAGAGAATGCCTAATATTTCAAGTTACAATTTTTGGGCATAAAGAGATTAGGTAACATAGAAACATCTAATTAGATTAATTTAAACTTTTTGTTAATTTAAATTCTTTCATTATATTATAATATAAAAATATTTACAAGTTATTTCATCTATATACATCATATTTAACAAAATTTTATAATTTTAAAAATATTATAACATTTAGTTGTTTTAATTGTTGAGATGGTAGGTATAAGGAATATATTTTAATAAATAATAAAGTAGAAATTTATATTGTTTTAGCCATGTTGCTATGTTTAGAAGTTATAATGGTAGCAATGAGAATTTTAAAAACAAAGATCTCAAATGCTTGTATGAAAAGACAACCCCCATCTCCCTTCCATATTGGAAATAATTGGAAATAAGTTATGTATTGTCTTTTGTATTATCTATTGGCGCATTTTGTTTATGTCAAGAAGGGATAATGAGGAGCACTAAGAATTGCAAGAAGTTCAAGGAGAAACTCAAGTAAGTTTTTTTCCTAGCTTATGTATGGGTAACTGTGCTTAAAAGATTTAGTTTGGAGTGATATTTGTGTGCATTGGTATTTGGTTATTGTTAGGTTTTAGAATTCTATAATCTTGCATAGTAATTGGATGCATACTTATCTAGGATGTAAGATGGTCTTAGTCTCTTGATTCTTGTAAATGCTTTCCTTATGTTTATTTCTAGTCAATGGTCTAGATGTCCCTCTCTCTAGGGCTTTGTTTAATATGTATAATTTGAAGGGTTGGGAAAGGGCTTTTGGAGGTGTAAGAGTGGGAACGAGACTCTCAAGAAAATCTATGTTATTGCATCCCCCTTTATGATTTTGAGGAGTGATAGGTAATTTGAAACAATGTTGAAAAGGTTAGTATCAAGAATAAATTAGCAATGATTCTACAAAAAAATCATAAAAGTCTGAAAATTTTGCTAAAAATCAACAAAACATTAGAATTTTTTTATTTTTTTTAAATAATAAAAATAATAATTTGTTTTCCTCTTTTTAGCACCTAAAGTATCCACAACATCATATAAATGCATTTCATATAACTATATAGTAAATAAATAAAACTAATATATAATATGTATAAGAAGTCTAGTGCTACATCACATATAAATAGGTATGATCTGATTGGGACTTAAGAGTCAAAATATCAACAAAAAATATAATAAATGTATCTTATCATCATGAGTCATCTACAATCAGGTTAGGTACATAAACTAGTGAGTTCTTCTGCCCCTTTTACTAGTAAAGGTATTGACTTTTCCTCTACGAAAGAAAAGGGATTGGTTTTTCTTCTAGAGGAAGAAAATAGTGGGTCTGGAATTGGACTTTGACATCCTCTAGAAGAGGAAATGTGAGATATCCTCTAATCTCTTTTGTTAGTAACCATGCTAGTTGGTGTCAACTCCTCTTCCTGCTATTGCTCTTTTACCTCATGTTCCTCCTCCTCCTCCACCCTTTCCACTAAAAGAAACATGTATGGCTGAAAAAAAACTATTCTCCCTTAAAATTTCATGAGAAAAAAAAGTAATTGAAACCTTATAGAAACTAGAAATAAAAAGTGAAATCATCCTCTACCTCAAGTGAGTAGTTGGTAAAAAAACCTCGTTAAACAATAGAAAAAATTTAGTTACCACTAAAAAAACTTCTTTCCTTTCCTAAAGCATGCAAAATGACCCCAAAAAATAAACATCAAAAACTAAGTTAAGTGGCTGTGACAACAACCATTGATTTTTTGGGACGACTAGAATAAAAAAATCACAACTTTTATGATAAAATCTAGAATTTCTCAAAACAAAAAACTCTCAAATAAAAATAACAACAAAATCGGGAGTAGTGTAATACTAAGTAAAATCAGTAATTTCCTAAGTTATATAGGAGATTTAAAAACATTGACGACACAAAAACTCAAAAGATTATAATCAATCTTTGTACACTCATATTCTAATTCAATGCCATATATCCTCCACCTTTTCAATAACTTTTGAGACGCATGAAAACAAACCAAACAAACATATTGGTGGCTCTCAAAATGACACAGAGCTCTGGAACTCTCATTTCAATAAAAGTAAAAAACTAATACAATAAAAACAAAATGTAAAATGACACAATAATAAAACTTTCATTAAAAAAATAATATAATAAAAACAAAATGCAACCTGACACAATAATAGAACTCTCATTTCAGTAGATGTAAAAAAATAATACAATAAAAACAAAATACAACATGTTCAGAGATATAATTGTAAATCTCAATAAAGGCATGCATTCCACAATCTCAAATAAATAAAGATATGCATTCTACAATCTCAAATAAAATGTTAGTTAATTCAGCCGATATAGATGTTAAGGAAAAGAAAACGGTGCACCAACTTAATGGTAAAATATTTACAATATTCTCTCTATATAATCTAAACAATATTTTGAAAATATTATAATATAAATATTCAAAAATACATAACACTTTAAAAAAATTAAAATTAGTAATTGCTCTTAAAAAGGGCATTGAAGGAATTCAAGAACTGGGAAAATCACGAAATACAAGAAATGATGATTGATGCTATGTGATTCATTTCACTAGTTTCAATCTTATTTCTTCATTCCTATGAGTATCACCCGATGCAATGAGTGTTAAGTTAATTATTCAAAAATCATGAGAAATTAGTCAATTACGACTACCTCTCATGGAAATAGTTATACATGAATTACTTACTTAAAGCAGTTGAATCTCAAAAATATATCTAAAACATGTTTATATTAAGAAGAAGGAAAAAAAAAAAAAAAAAATATATATATATATATATATATATATATATATATATATATAATTTTTTATTATTAATATTAAATATATGTTTAAAATTTAATTAAAAAAAATTATCATATATATGTTTAAAATTTAATAAAAAAGAATTATCATATTTGAAAGTTTAAAATTTATTAAAAAAAATATATTTCCTTTTCATTAAAATTTATATTAGAAAACATGCTTAGTTTTAAAGTTGTTTTATTAATATTAAATATCAGTTTAAAATTTAATATATTTTTTTATTATATATTTATGTTCAAAATTTAATAAAAAATATATTTTTCATTTTCATTAAATTTAATGGAAATGCATAAACTTAAATGCTCCAAACAAATTTTAATTAAAATCATTCTTTATCTTTATTATTTAATAAAAAGTTGTGACTAAATTTATTAAATTACTTGCATTTTACCAAATAAAAAAATAAAAATAATAATAATAATTATTATTATTATTATTGTGAATATTTACATTATTAAAAAATGTGTTTACCTACATTTTATTGAATGTAATTAACTTTCAAGATTTAAATTCTTACACACTTTGTTACCACAGCCTTCTCAATATTCTAAATCTATAAACTTTCTCAATATTCCAAATCTATCAACATTCTTCGGTAATTTAATTTATTCTACTATATGCAAATGCCTTTTCTTATAGATTATCCCATCAAAACGATTTATATGCATGGTTTATGGCATTCAAAGCACATAAAACAGATAAATCCTTTAGATGTTTCATTGAGAGTTTCTTTTCCTTACTCTTCACTATTTGTGTTTGTCAACTTAATATTGTTGTGAGGAATGTTGGGGAGGTTCTAAACTCTTCACGACAAAACAAATAGAAGGCCAAATTGTCCTCAACTATACCAAAAACACATATATTTATATATAAACTCTCGATCACCAACGATCGGAGACACGGAAACACGACATAAGATGGGCAACATACTTAAGAGATGGGCGGGTTGTATACTTAGAATTTGACATGAACATGATCCAACGGAACCATTACTGATAATTCTGATCAAACTGGAATTCAAAACCATTAACTTGTAGACATATCCCCTTGATCATAGAGGGGTCTTCGGTAAGGTACCCATGTCATTATTTTTCTGATTTTGGGCAGTCACAAACATTTCAACAAGGTTCTGAAGAATCCAAGGCCAGAAATTCAAGAATAGAGATGGAAAAGGAGTGTATTTGATCTATGTTGTACACAAGGGTAGCGAATGTAAAGGAGATGCATAGCTCTGGCCCATCTGGCCCTTCAATCATAGACTCACATACACAGAAGCAAGGACCCACTGTATGCATACTTTCCAAAGGCCCTAAGCTGCCATCCCCATTTAGAGATTCTGCATTCTTCTTCTGTGTATGTGTTGGCTCTCCAAAGAACATTGTAAACAACCCAGATCTCTTAGAATATCTTGGAGCTAGACTAGGATGTTTGATCAATTGCGTTCACATTCATTCACCAGTATGACAATCCAAAATATTGACTAGCATAAACTGCATTCACATTCATTCACCAGTATGACTCAATCCCAAATATTCACTAGAATAAATCCCTCTTAGCCCCTGATCTCTTACGAGTGACAAAAAGCATAAATCCCTCATAAATCCCTCTTAGCCCCTGATCTATTAAGAGTGACAAAAAGCATAAATCTCTCTTAGACCTTGATCTATTAAGAGTGAAAAAAAGCATAAATACCTCTTAATCCCTTATCTATTAAGAGTGATAAAAATAAGTATTGAAAATCTCTTGGAAAAACAACATTGTCTTTCAAATTAAGGGAAGCCTAGTTATCACATTTCCAACAAGCATGGCTAGCACTGGTAGATTGGAAAAGTGCTTATGTTTGCTGATTTCCTTCTGTGTTTTTGTTGATATTAAGTGTGCCATATCCCAGAAGGATATATCATCCTTCACTCGAGTTCCCTAGAATATCTCTGCTGATTAATTTCCCAGGACAGTTTCTGGTAGTTGAGGCTCAAAGTGAGGTCTATGTTGGTCACTTTAATTGCTTATTAATCTGAACAATCAAGCGCTACATAAATTGTCAACCCAGGGAAGTCTGTTTATTTCAAATTCAATCACACACTGTATATGCTCAATCTCAAAAGCAATGAAAAGTTGTAGTAACGATTACACTAATCACACCTTGCTTCAAACAAACTGAAGTTCTATCTTGAGTTACAGCAAAAGAAATCTTTCTATTGCAGACAATTATCAGAAGAATCCTAGATTACATTAAGAAAACAACAACCTAGGAAAAGAAACCAATTTGCAGAAGAAAAGACCAATTATGCTATAACAGAGAACAGGACCCTATTCCCCAAATAGGAATCTTCAGCACTTGTTTCTGACTACCACGCTTTCACAAAATCATTCTATAAGCAAGTTTACCAATTGAATTAATCAATGATTATCTAGGAATGAATTACATGAAAAGAATGTGACAATCAATGGAAACAGAGTTTCAGCAATAGATAACAGAGTTTTGATAACGCATAAATGATTTCAGTAAAACAGAGTTTTAACAAGGCGTAAAGGAAAATAACAATTAACACACTACATAAATTAATGGATGAATCTTGTGAGGAAGGTGGGCCCTTTCCTTCTCACAAGATTCCCCAGACAAAGGAATTAAGACGGAATGCTCAAAACAATCTTTTATTCATTTGTCAAATGTAACATATTACAAAAATTATCCACGTTCCTTCTCTGTAATTCTCTCTCCGCTAAACCTCTTGTAATCTCTAATTGTTCTCTAATGCTGATGTCTCCTCAATTTAAAGTGGAGACATCTATTACACAATTGGTTACATCTTACAAATCCTATTCTTAACCTGATTTGACTTTCTATGCTGGAATAGGACATTATGTTCTTCCATAGCACAAATGTTGTTACAATGGATATGATGGTGCTAGCTTCGAGGTGCAGTTGTTACGGCCAATGTAACATCTCCCTTAATTATCCTTTCTTGTTGTTGTCGTCCCTAAAATATTGTTTTAGCATCACAAATCACGCATTGTTTCAGCAACGCAGTCTTCAGACAGCAACGATGAATTAACTGCAATCTTCAAACTGTTTTAGCAACTATATATTTCCGATTAATGGCTAAGTATGAAAGTAATATAAAATTACATGTAAAACAAGTTAAACATATAGTAAATAGAAGAAACGTCATATACCTTTGGAAGAATAGATTAAAGTGATAATATAGGCTTTAAATATGGACTGGAAATGGATGGAATGATAGTAAAATGTATGAACAAAAAGGTACATTACAGGGTCCTAACATCCCCCCCAACTAAAAAGGTTGCATGTCCTCAGGCAACTTCAATCTGAATCAGAATCCAAATACTGGCTTTTGGCGTGCAAGTTACTTATGCAGTAGCTATAGAAGGTATCGTCTATTGAAGCTCTGAACCCTTGCACATTTTTCATCTTTTGCCAAGTTGCTACTTCATCCTTTTTGGCCAACCTATGATGAGAATGATATTCCTCTGTTGGCATCCACAAAATAGGAAAATGAAAGTGATACCCTATCCATTTTTCAGCACATTGCTGAACACACTTGATGTAGTCTAGTACCTTGGAGATTGTTGTTTCAAGATTAGTAGGACTGAAAGGATTAAACTCCTGCTTTTCCATAGAATATTGTTGCCAAAACATGTTGTTTTCTCTTAAGGGAGCAGTTTCTTTGGCCCTAATAAAGTGTTGACAGTCCTAGAGTACTATTTCATGTAGTTGTCACATGTGTTGAATCATCCCTATTTTGTTCAAAAATTGATAATACTCTGCAACAAAGGTGGAAGGATTATGTGGTTCTGGACGTATCCATAGGAGACGGTTATCTTCATTATGCCTTGCTGCTAGAAAAACAGTCTGCCACATAATCTGGTTGGCAAGGAAGGAAGCAAATTCCCTGATCTGAATGTCACCAACAAGAAGATTAAGATTATGACTTCTGTCCTCAGGAATGGCTTCATTATGAAGATACAATTCACATAGTAAATGTTGATCACTAGTAGAGGCCTCTGCAAAAGTCTACACAAAATCTTCAGATTTAAACACCTTATGGGGTCTTCCATCTTTGATTTCTTTTATTTGAAAGAATGCAAGGCGTTCTGCAAGGAAAAGAGAGTAATTCAAAGATGGTTTTCTGGCAACCAATAGTTTTTGCACCAAATCAAACATTAGGAGCGATTTGCTTTTTAACTCTTTATTTTTCTTCTTGTGGGCGCATGATTTTTGGAGTGTTTGCTCCAAAGCCTCCCAATTTGAGTATATGTGGTTCTGCCAAAGTAATTTATGCTCCTACAAGATTTTTCCTTGTGAAATCGCATACTCTTTCCTCCACTTGTTCATTATTTCCAGCTCATCCCATGGTTCAATTTGTGTTTCAACATTGCAAGTGGTAGGATGAGGTATAATCTGAGTAGAAGAAACAGGAATTTCAGATTTAACAGTTACAGTAGGGCAAGGTACCTGCAAATTAGGTTCTTTTTCTGGAATTTTTGAAGGCCCTACTGGTTCTTGTGTAACAGTAGGGCATTCCTTTTTTACTGCAGAAGACATAGATGCTCCCGGAATTGGGACTTGAACTACTTTATAGCCCGCTTGATGATAAATATTCCCACATTGGCTGCACATGTATTCTTTATTCTGATCATTTTCTTTGTCTTTCTCTGCCATGGATGTTGCGTGAGCTAAGGTATACAAATTAAGCTCCTTGTCATAGGCTTCCCTTGCCATTACCAATTCTTGCTTGTAGGCTTCCAATTTTGATTTTAAAAACTCATTTTCTTGTAAGAGGGAAGCCAAGGTGACTGCGCTTTCTGTACCAGTCACAGTCTCAGTAGCTGGTTCTTGTGTAGCAGTTACTGAATGAGTAGCTGGTTCTTGTGTAACAGCTACGTGATGTGCAGCATCCTGGGCATCTAGTTCCTGTATGTCAGTAGTTGGTTCTTGTGTTTCAACTGTCGCTGGTTCTTGTGTGGCAGTTATAGCTGGTTCTTGTGTAACAGCTACTGAATGAGTAGCTGGTTCTTGTGTGACAGCTACTTGTTCTGAAGAAACTGATGTCGCAGTACCCTGGGCATATGGTTCTTGTGTTTCAGTGCCCCTGGGTGAGACAGGTAAAGATTCTGGGATTTGGGGTTGTGGTGGTGTATGGGTTTTTAAAAGAATGGGTGGAGAGTCTAGGTTAGTGGCACTGGTGGCTGCTTCAGTTGACGCCCTCATTCGTCTTCTAGGTAAAAAGGTAGAAAAAATAGTAGTTCGCTTTCTTTTATGAGTGGGTTTTTCTTGAGGGGGAGGGCTATCACAAGTAGTGGTTGCTTTGGTTGAGGCCCTTCTTCATCTTTTTGATAGAAATGCAGTCGTGGTTCGCCTTTTCCTTTTGGAAGCAGAGGAGGAGGGGTTATCTATTTAAGAATCATCACTAGAGATATGTGTTAGAAAATTATATATTATGGAGCAATGCAACACATAAAATATGTGGAAAATACAAACACACAAAAACACATAAAACCAGAGAGACACAGATATACGTGGTTCACCCAGTTTGGGCTACGTCCACCCTGAACAGCCAGTCCTTCCTTTCTATTATCCAGCAAAATGAAAAGACAAAACCTACAGCAGATCCGCTGTAATATCCTCTATTCTTTCTCACAGTCTCCCTCTCTGTTTCTCGCTCCAAGAATACACATACAATACACAGCCGCAATACAAATGCCCTCATAAAAGCGAGGGGTTGCCTTCTAGGGAAAAAAACCCTAATCTAAACATAACTTCTACCGTCATATCATTTGCCTAATGAACGGCCCAGATTGACTAGAAATTACTATACTTTTACAAGGCAATTTTACATCTGTTTTTAGCTTCGGGGGCGCTGCCCTAGAAAACCCCCGCCAAGGGGGGGCTCCGAAAAGCGCTGCCTCCCCCCCCTAGACCCCCCACGGCAGCGATTAATTACGAGCGGCGTCGCCGCCCCTTTTAAGGTACAGGGGTCCAATGTTGTGATACAAAGTAAACAAGATAATCAGGCTCCACACCCAACAATCTCCCACTTGGAGACTGATTGTAGCAACTCCATCGCTGCTTCATTTGCTAGAAAATGACTCCTCTTTGGACCTGGTTGTTCCTCATCTTCATCGTCATCCTTGAAGACCAATTGAAATTGAGCATGTTCTCAGTTTCTCCCTGGTTACAACTTTTGCTAGCATATCTGCAGGATTCTGGCTAGTGTGTATCTTTTCCAGCTTCAACTCTCCATCTTCCAATATTGACCGTATGAAATGGTACTTGAGATGTATGTGTTTAGTCCTGGAATGAAATGCTAAGTTCTTTTCAAGATGAATAGCACTTTGGCTATCACTATATAGTGTGCCCATATCATGCTTCTTACCCAATTAATCCCTAAACCTTTGTAACCAAATCATTTATTTACTAGCCTCTGTAGCAGCAACATACTCGGCTTCTGTTGTTGAAAGTGCAACAACACTTTGGATTTTTGAAACCCAACTGACAGTTGTTCCACCTACAGTAAATACATATCCTGTAGTGCTCCTCCTGTTATCTCTGTCACCTGCCATATCTGCATCAACATATCCCTGTAGAGCAATGCTTGAACCACCAAAGCATAATGCTTGATTTGTGGTACCTCTCAAATATCTGAGAATCCATTTTACTGCCATCCAATGTTCTTTTCCTGGATTGTTCATATACCTGCTTAGAACTCCCACTGCATGTGCAATATCAGGCCTTGTGCAGACCATTGCATACATTAAGCTTCCAAATGCTGATGCATATGGAACTTTAGACATATAATCCATGTCTTCTTGGGTCTTTGGGAACATCTCCTTACTAAGTTTGAAATGGCTAGAAAAAGGTGTACTAACTGGTTTTTCATTCTGCATGTTAAATCTTTTCAACACCTTCTCTATGTACTCATTTTGAGGCAGTGTTAATTTGCGATTTTTCCTATCTCTAGTTATCCTCATACCAAGGATTTGTTTTGCAGCTCCCAAATCCTTCATTGCAAATGAATTTGCCAATTTTCTTTTGAGCACATTTATTTCCTGCATGTTAGACCCTGCAACAAGCATGTCATCTACATACAATAACAATATAATATAGCTTCCATCATTTTTCCTTTTTAGATAAACACAATGATTAGAGTGACATCTAGTATAACCTTGTTCAGACATAAACTTGTCAAATTTTAGATACCACTGCCTTGGAGCCTGTTTTAAGCCATACAAGCTCTTCTTTAACCTGCACACCAATTTTTCTTTTCCTTTTACCTCATATCCTTCTGGTTGCTGCATGTATATCTCTTCCTCCAAATCTCCATGGAGAAATGTTGTCTTTACATCTAACTGTTCAAGATGTAAATATTTCGCTGCTACAAGACTTAAAATAGTTCTAATTGAATTCATTTTAACAACAGGAGAAAATATTTCATCAAAATCAATACCTTTCTTCTGTGCAAACCCCTTCACCACAAGTCTTGCTTTGTACCTCTGTTTTCCTCCATCTTCTTCTTTTAGCCTGTAAACCCATTTATTCTGCAATGTAGTTTTACCTGTAGGCAACCTGACTAAGTCCCAAGTCTGGTTATGCATTAAGGAGTCCATCTCTTCTTCCATGGCTAGCTCCCACTTCTTCCTGCTTTCAACCTGCATTGCTTCTTCATAACATTCAGGTTCACCAAAATCAATCAACAATAAATAATATAATGAAGGAGAGTATCGTTCAGGGGGTCTACTTATCCTGGTAGATCTTCTAACACCACTTTCAGGTGTTTGAGGTGCCTGTTACTGTTGTGGTGGTTGTTGCTGTTGTGGTTGTTGATTATTATTATTTTCAAGCACCTTTACTTTTTCAGTTATCTCATCAAGAACCGTGTATTCCTTGCTTTCTTTTTCATGTTTCTTTTCTTGCAGTTGATTCTTATACAAGACCTTTTCATTGAATATTATGTCTCTGCTCCTAATGATTTTTTGATTTTCATAATCATATAAGCGATAACCAAAATCATTAGCCCCATATCCAATAAAGGTACATTTCTTTGATTTTGCCTCAAGCTTTGTTCTATTTTCTTTATTAATATGGACAAAGGCCTCACAACCAAAAGGCTTTAAAAAAAGAGTAGTTTACCTTTTTACCTGTCCATGCTTCCTCTGGAATACCACCATCCAAGGAACTTGAAGGCCCTATGTTTATTAGATAAACAGCAGTATCTACAACATCTGCCCAAAATTGTAAAGGCAATCCTGCATGCAATCTCATGCACCTTGCACGCTCCATGATTGTTTTGTTCATCCTTTCTGACACACCATTTTCTTGTGGTGTTCTTGGAACTGTCTTCTCTCTACGAATTCCATGCTCTGAACAGTACGTATCAAACTCTTTGCTACAATATTCACCTCCATTGTCTGATCTGAGACGCTTCAACTTCTTTCCTGTCTCAATCTCAACCAAATCTTTCCATTTCTTGAAAGTATCAAATACATAAGATTTATTCTAAATACAATAAATCCATGTTTTTCTAGTTGCATCATCAATAAAAGTAACATAATAATGAGAGCCACCGAGAGATGATACCTGAGCAGGTCCCCATACATCTGTATGCACAAGCTCCAATTTTTCGCTCTTCTTTTCTTTCCCAACTCTGAGAAATCCGACTCTCTTCTGTTTTCCATAAATGCAATTCTCACAGAAATCCAAATCAACATTCTTCAAACCTGGCAGCAAATTTCTTGAGTGAAGAATTTTCATCCCCTTCTCACTCATGTGTCCGAGCCTATGATGCCATAATGCTGCATCTGCTCCTTTGGAAGTTAAAGCATTAACAGAGTTAGAAATACCATTGCATAAATACAATGTACCAACATTTTTGCCTTTTGCTATTACCAGGGCTCCTTTGGTGACCTTCCAAGTTTTATCTGTGAAAGTTGTCACACAACCTTCACCGCCTAACTGCCCTGTTGAAATCAGATTTTTCTTCAGATCTGGAACATGCCTTACCTCCTTTAGTAGCCATTGGTTTCCATTATGTTGTTTTACAAGAACTTTACCCATTCCAACAATTTTACAGGGTTTATCATCACCCAAACAAACTTGTCCAAAATCTCCTTGAACATAGTCATGAAAATATTTCTTATCAGGTGTGGCATGGAATGAAGCCCCTGAATCTACAACCCAAGAATCAATAACATTTTCGAAAGAAAGAATCAAAGCATCTTGTAGCACATCACCTGTCACATTTGCTTCATGATTGTTTTCTTGTTGTGTGTCTCCTTCTTTTCCCTTCCGAGATCTACAGTCTTTCTTTAGGTGTCCTTTCATTCCGCAATTCCAGCACACTATTTCTGATCTGGACTTGGATCTGCCTTTCCTTGATTTACTGCGATATCTCGAGCTCTTTCCTCTTTCCATTATTCTTCCCCTAGACTCTACACTCAAAGCATTACTCGATGTCTCACCGGAGCTTTTCCGTCGCATTTCCTCGCTAAGGATAGCACCAACAACATCATCAAACTTTAAAGTACTAGATCCAGAGACAGAGTTACTAATGGCCATAACTAAACCATTCCATATTTCTGGTAATGAGCACAAGAATAGCAGAGCTCTAACTTCATCATCAAAGTTTGCCCCTACAGAACTTAACTGACTGGTAACTGTATTAAATTCATTTAAATGGTCTGCAACAGATCCACCTTCCGACATCTTCATATTAAATAGTCGTTTCATAAGAAATACCTTGTTTGAGGCCGAGGGTTTTTCATATAGTTTCGCCAACGTCTGCATCAAACCCTCTGTTGTTGTTTCCTTCAAAATATTGAAGGCGACTGATGCTGCAAGGCACAGCCGTACTGTTCCGAGTGTCTTTCTATCAAGAATGTTCCATTCCGCGTCTGTCATGGCCGCCGGCTTCTTTGTTTTTCCGCTCAATGGTACGTATAGATCTTTCTGATACAGATAATCTTCCATCTGCATCTTCCACAGCGGGAAGTTTTGGCCGTTAAATTTCTCGACCCTAAACTTACCATCGTCCGCCATTGCTCCCACTCAAACCAGGAACCCTTCTTTCCTGCGAGTTTATCAGCCAAATATACCTTCGGCTTTGATACCAGTTGTTAGAAAATTATATATTATGGAGCAATGCAACACATAAAATATGCGGAAAATACAAACACACAAAAACACATAAAACCATAGAGACACAGATATACGTGGTTCACCCAATTTGGGCTACGTCCAACCCGAACAGCCAATCCTTCCTTTCTATTATCCAGCAAAATGAAAAGACAAAACCTACAGCAATCCGCTGTAATATCCTCTGTTCTTTCTCAC
This sequence comes from Pinus albicaulis, assembly GCA_034641835.2. Classification (NCBI taxonomy): domain Eukaryota; kingdom Viridiplantae; phylum Streptophyta; class Pinopsida; order Pinales; family Pinaceae; genus Pinus; species Pinus albicaulis. The sequence goes on along the minus strand of CM076584.1, from coordinate 1,524,991,901 downwards.
AGTCTCCCTCTCTGTTTCTCGCTCCGAGAATACACATACAATACACAGCCGCAATACAAATGCCCTCATAAAAGCGAGGGGTTTCCTTCTAGGGAAAAAAACCCTAATCTGAACATAACTTCTACCATCGTATCATTTGCCTAATGAACGGCCCAGATCGACTAGAAATTACTATACTTTTACAAGGCAATTTTACATCTGTTTTTAGCTTCGGGGGCGCTGCCCCCGAAAACCCCCGCCAGGGGGGGGCTCTGAAAAGCGTTGCCGCCCCCCCTGGACCCCCCACGACAGCGATTAATTACGGGCGGCGTTGTCGCCCCTTTTAAGGTACAGGGGTCCAATGTTGTGATACAAAGTAAACAAGATAATCAGGCTTCACGCCCAACAATATAAACGGTAAGATCAGATGATTCTGCCAAATTGTGGGATGGAGTTGGTATGATAGGAGGGGGAATTGGATCAATTGGTTCTATGGGTGGGACTTCTGGTGGATCAGGGTTTTTTTGTGGTTGTTGTTCTTGGGGATTTTCAGCAATTTCCTAGGGATTTTCAGCAGCTTGCTGGGGGTCTATGGGTAGATTGTTTAAGGGAGGGTTTTGTTGAGCAAAACCTTTTCGGATTAATAATTGGACGAGACGATGATGGGTGAGGGAAAGGAGGGGGAATTTTACCCGTCTACAATAATACGACATATTTTTAAGACATCCAAGTAAATAATAAGGAATGTTCAACAGTCTACCATGTCATAAACGATTTAATAAGACAAAATCATGCTGGTAGACTACCTGGTAGTAGCCTTCACATGTGAGGTAATGTTTAACAAACTCTGCAACTTTCGGCCAAGGAGGCGGCAGCGAGTTGAGTCGGACACCCTGGCCTTTAGGCTCAAATTTTTCTCCTGGGAGGAGAAAATCCTGTTGTGCATTCAAAATGATATGTTTCCAGCTAAACCATTGAATGCCAGTGACAGGGAGGCCCGATACCTGTGCTATGTCACCCTCTGAGACTGGAATCCGAACTCCTTGAACTATAGAATGATCTTCCTAAAGATTCCTTGCAAATTCAAGAACCTATTGTGGATCAAATTCTTGAAGCCTCTGAAAATATCCTACCCAGCCTGCCTGCTGAAACATCTGGTATACCTCTGGGTATAATTCGAGCAGGGTTATTGTGGCAGGTTCATGTCGAATAGCAGGTCCTCCCATATCTAATCAGCTTTGGTAAAATGCACAGTCAAAGAGCCAAGTTACTGCACTCGAACAGACTAAGTTTTATGAATGAGAACATGGAATGATGGTGAAGAGGCGAGGTAATAAGTAAGAAAAATGACTGTAATCGACTTGTTGTGAAATGATGGCATAAAGTTTCGATATTCCCCCCCCCCCCCAACTACGGCTGAAATGATGTCTTTAAGTGTGTGGGGATTGTGGTGATAATAAATGAAATCTTCTCATTAACCATAGTTTAATTGTACTTACATATAAAATTACATACCTTATGTTTACCTTTAATTCATACTTCGAAAAATATAGTGCTTGCTTATAATAGATCGGCAATAGTTATGGAAGAATCTTTGGGAGTTTTTTGAAACATGAGGGAGATTATATTAGAGGTATGCTTAATCATAGGAGAAGGCAGTGAAAGGACAGAACATGGTCATGTCTTTGAAGAAAAATGGTGTTTCAGAAATGGGAAAAGTGGGTGAAGTGTTGCTGAAGAGTGGTGTTTCAGCAATGGGAAAAATAGGGAAAATGTTGCTGAAGAGTGTAGTTTTAGTAATAGGAAAGATGGGGAAAATGTTGTTGAAGAGTGTTGTTTCAGCAATGGGAAAAATGTTGTTGAAGAGTGTTGTTTCAGTAATGGGAAAATAGAAGAATGACATGAAAAGGGGAAAATAAATGAGGGGGGATGAATGATGGAATGTTGAAAGAAAACTGGAGGATGGGGAATGAACTATGAATGGGTTGGAGCAGTGCTTCACAAAATGAAGCTTGGATATGCTTGTAGTGAGATTTTCCTTTCTTAGTAAACCTTTCCTGAATGGAGAATATGCAAAATAACCAAATGTAACATGCCAGCCCTTGACAGGGATTATTAGTTAAGAAATCTAATTCTAATGCTAAAAATACAATTCAGAAAAATTAAATGCAATGAGGGGTAGGAGATTCCCCTAAAAAGAGATAATGTGAATCTGCCATGCAAGTAGCCTTAAAATTTTCTTTGGAGATGGGGTGCTGGTACAGATGGAGCTGATGACCATTTACTAATAATGGTGTTTTCGAGTCATCAATTTTTAAAAGCCTTACTATTCCATTGGAAAAAACAGTATCTATTTCGTATGGTCCTAGCCATCTTGTACGTAGCTTCCCTTGAAAGTTTTCAAACCGAGAGTCACACAATAAAGCCCAATTACCTTTTTGGAATTGCTTATGCTTGATGATTTTATCATGCCATTTTGTTCTCTGTTGTTGGATCAGAGTTATCTGATGAATGGCATCTAATCTTTTTTCATCCAATTCATGAGGTTGCTGCAACCTGGTTGTCTATGCATCAGTCAAATCAAGGTTAACAGCTAAAGCAGTCCTTAAGGTTTTAATTTCAAATTCCACAAGAAAAGCAACACTTTTACCATAAACCAATTCATAGGGAGAAAATCCTGTAGTATTTCTCCAGGTATTTCTGTAAGCCCATAGTGCTTCAAGGAGCCTTTGGGACCAATCCTTTCGGTTTTCCTTCACTATTTTTGTTAGAATGGCTTCTATTACTTTGTTTGTACTTTCCACCTGCCAATTGGCTTGGGGGTGGTATGGTGTAGTCATTCTATGATGAATATGATATTTCTGAAGGGTGGCTTTAAAGCCATGAGAATTGAAAGGAGGTCCTCCATCTGTAACTAGCTCTCTAGGCACTCTAAATCTAACAAAGATCTCTTCAAATAGGAAAGCTAGGACAACTTCTTCATTAGCTCTGAGGAGTGCTTTAGCCTCCACCCATTTAGTCATATAATCTATGTAGACCAATATATAAACTCTTTGATTGGATGGAGGATTAATGGGTCCTACAAAGTCTAAGGCCTATCTGTAAAATGGTTCAAGTATTACCTGGGGGTTTAATTGCATTTCATCTCTATGATTAGGTTGACCCATTCTCTGACAGCTTTCACAGGCCCGAACGTATTTCTTTGCATCTTTAAAGAGTGAGGGACAATAATAACCCATCCTAAGAATTTTATATGTCGTTCTCTTATCAGCAAAATTCCCTCCACAAGGACCATCATGACAAGATTTTAGTACATCATAAGCCTCATCTTCTCTAATGCATCTTCGGATTTCATGATCAAGTCTTGTGTAGAAAAGAAACCCACTTATCCAGCTATACTGAGCACTTTGTTGAATGATTTTTCTTTTCTCTCGATGGGATAGGTATGATGGTAACTTCCCTGCAACCAGATAATTGGCAATGTCTGCATACCATGGTGAGTGGGCAGAAACTGCGAATAAATATTCATCAGGAAAGGAATCATCTACTAGAGTATTATCATCAGCTTTTAATCGAGAAAGGAAATTAGCAACTACATTTTCTTTTCCTGGTCGATCTACAATTGTAATATCAAACTCTTGTAATAACAATAACCATCTAGTGACTCGAGCATTTGTGATAGATTTTTTCATTAGATACTTAATAGCCGAGTGGTCAGTATGGACAAAATTAGAGTAACCAGTAATGTAATGTTGAAATTTATTAATAGCATAAATTATTGCTAAAAATTCCTTTTCGGTAACTGTGTAATTAAGCTCAGCAGGAGTCATATTCTTACTAATGAAGTAGATAGCATAAGGAAGATGTTTTACCTCTTGTCCCAAGACAGCTCCAATTGCAGTATCCGAAGCATCAGAGGATATATGAAATGGAAGTGCCCAATCAGGTCCCCTTAAAATAGGAGCTGTAGATAACTTATGCTTGAGTTCAACAAATGCTTCCTGGCAAAGATTAGTCCACTTGAATTCAACATTTTTCATAAGTAACACAAACAAAGGAGAAGCTATTTTGGAAAAAAATTTAATAAATCTCTTGTAATATCCTGCATGTCCTAAGAAACTTCTCACATCTATTTGTGTTCTAAGAATAGGAAGGTTCTGAATGACTTGTATTTTGGATGGATCTACTTGAATTCCTTAAGATGAAATAAAATGTCCAAGTACTACTTATTCAATCATCATCATATGACATTTTTCGGTACTTAAGGAGAGGTGGGCTTGTACACACCGTTTAAGTACTTTCTCAAGATTCTGTAATGCATCCTCAAAAGACACACCATAAGGGGTAAAATCATCCACAAATATTTCCATAGAGTCATTAAGCATATCAGAAAAGATTCCTATAACTGCTCTTTGAAAGGTTGTTGGTGCATTACATAGTCCAAATGGGAGAACTCTATAAGCAAAAGTTCCCCAAGGACTAGTAAAAGTGGTCTTATCTTGGTCTTGGGGTGCAATTTTGATCTGATTATACCCACTAAACCCATCTAAAAAGGAGAATAATTTCTTCCCTGACAAGCTATCTAACACCTGATCACTGAATGGTAAAGGAAAGTGGTCTTTTTGAGTGGCTTTGTTTAAGGCTCTATAATCCACACACACTCTCCATTTCCCGTTTTTCTTAGGAAATATTACCAATGGGGAAACCCATTCACTATCAGATATAGGATATATAAACCCTACATTAAGCAATTTTTGAAGTTCCTCTTTAACAATTTCCCTTAAATTAGGGTTCATTTGTCATTGGGGTTGACAGATTGGTCGACAACCTTCCTTGATATAGATACAATGAGTACATAATTCAGGGGAGATTCCCTTCATATCTGTATAGTCCCATGCGAATGCTTCCTTATTTTCAAGAAGTAACTTCATTAATTGTTGTGTTTCAGCAACTGTCAAGTTGGGGTTTATGTTCAGTGTTTTTCTAGGTTCAATTTCTACTGGTATACTTTTAGAAGAGATGGTATTTGATGTTTGAGGAAGATCTTCAAGTTTAAGCTTTTCGTGGGTATCTGGTTTTAAAAGTGCAGCCAGCTGATTATGTGTTTCTAGAATCACAGAGGAGGGTTCACAAATAAAATTATTAATTACCTCAGCCTCAGTGGTATCTTTAAGGCTTAAAGCTTGTCCGATAGTCAAAATAGGTTGAGTAGCATGATCATCATAGTCCAACCATACAGAATTATCATTATTAATCATAGGTGTAGCATGAGGGTAGAGAGTAAGTTGCTTAGTTTCATATCCATTGGAAATTGTCATTGAACCCAATCTACAACTGATAAAGGCATCGGCTGTGGCTAACCAAGGCCTTCCCAAAATTAGAGGATGTCCCCCCAACTTTGTTTTAGTCTGTAACACCACAAAGTTTGCTGGGTAATTCCAGGATTCGACTGAGATGATTAGGTCTTCAATAAATCCTTCTGGTTTGATTGTAGAATGGTCAGCTAACTCCAGAATGGTTGGTGTATCTCTTATTACGTTCTTCAGCTGTAATAGTTGTGAAGTTTAAAGGGTCATAATATTTATTGCAGCACCTAAATCTATCAGAACTCGAGGAATTATTGTTTTCCAATTTGCACTGTGACAATAGGATGGCCGGGATCACCATATTTAACTGGGGGAGCTTTACCGGACATTAATGCAGATAGATCACCCATAACATGAACTGTAAGGGGATCTTTAGCTTTCCTGCCGGGTTTCTTAACACAAATATCTCTCATAGTTTAGCATAAATTGGTACATCTCTTAGTGCTTGTAAGGGTGGAATTTTAACATAAAGGTTCTGTAATTCCCCTAGAAGATTGAAAGCAGGTGGTTCAGGCGTTTTAGTTAAAGCTAAACGCTCAGGGAATGGTGGTTCTGCTGCTCCAGTACCCTTATTAGAGGATGGTGGTACCTCTTCATGTGAGTCACGTTTTTCTGTCTCTTCCTTATCAGAATCAGAAGAGGTAATGTCATCAATAATAGGTTCAACTATTTTCCTAGATCGTAAATGAATATCATTGCATTGTGTAGGGAAAACAGGAAGTATAGGCTGGTTCTGAATATCAATGACTTGCACAGCTATATTATTGGGGTTAGGGTTTGGTTGTACAGGTAGCTAGGGTCTCATCATTTGATTATTTGGTGGAGCACCTGATGGTAGAGGGAGTGGTTGCTGAAATTGAAGAAATTGATTTGGAAACGGGAGTTGTTGACCCCTCCAATTAGGATTCCATTGGTTAAAGTAAGATTGTTGTTGTGGAGGCCAAGGATTCCACATTGCTGGGTCTACAAAGGGAGGGTTTGTTTGTTGCATGGGTGGGTAATTCATTTGATTGAAGGGCGGGTATTGAATTTGGTTAAAGGGAGGGTAATTTGCTTGATTAAAAGAAGGATAATTGTTCCAACGATTAGAAGATGTAAATGGAATATTAGAGTTCATACCTTGTCCTCGCGGTTGCCATTGCCTTCTCTATGTCAACAGATAGACTGCTTCAGCTTCTTCCTCTGTTGGTTGCAATGCTGCTTTTATTCCTAGTAAAGAAGGGCATTGTTGTGTTTCATGATCCTTCTCACAAAGAGTGCAAATTGGCACCTTGTCCAATGGGAATTCCCTTATTGGATGTTTATCTCTGCATTTGGGGCAAAAGACAGACAAAGCTGCTTCTACTCCGGCTTGTTTCTTCTTAACCTGCAAGGTGTCAATCTGTGAAGCAAAAGAACTTAACATTTCAGTTTTAAATTCCTAAAGTAAACTACCTATTTCAGCTCTTGTTTCTCCTCCACTGGCTGATTTTTGAACTCTTGAATATGTGGTATCCCTACTGTTTGACTTGTTCCTTGCAGCTCCTCTTGAACATCTCTTACAGAGGTTAACAATTTCATAATTTGATTCTTTAGATATGTCCCCTTTACCAAGCATATTTATCATATCTAGACAGTCATCCCTTACTCCTTTTAATAATATTGTTTTAAGAATATCTTTACTTACATCGGGATGACTGGATCTCTGCAAATTATATTGTAGTCCTTCCACAAAGTCCTCCAGATTTTCATCCTCCTTCTATACCATCTTAAATAGTTCCTCTCTTTTTTCTCTCGTTTGGCAGTAGTCTTGATATTTGAGCAGAAATTTATGTTTCATCTAATCCCAAGTTTTGATTACATGGCCTCCAAGACTCATGAACCACCTTAGTGTTTTTCCTTTTAATGTTGCTGGAAATAGCTTCAATTTTTGGGCATTAGTAATGTGATCGTAACTTCTGCATAATATATCAAACTCAAAGAGAAATTTGTCAAGATCTTCAGAAGATAAACCATGAAAGTTAGGTAAAGCTAAAAGTGGGATATTCTTCATGGGAGTTGCTCCTCTAGGGAGATCACCAATAGGGAATCCCAAGGTAGAGAGAGAGCTCTCATATTTTCCCTCTCCTTCAGGGTCTACTTATCCTCCGCCGAAGAATCCTTCATTATTCCCCTCCATTGTTTGATCTCCTACTGCACTTGCTCGATCCTCAATGTTTTCTAATGGCTCCTCAATGTTTTCTGTTGGCTTTTCAACGTTTCCTGCTGGCTCCTCAACTTTTTCTGCTGGCTCTTCAATTCTTTCTAATGGCTCTTCAATGCTTTCTGTTGGCTCTTCAACATTTTCTGCTGGTTCTTCAATGCTTTCTGCTAGCTCCTCAACGTTCTCAGGGCTCACAACTTCTTCTGTTTCATAATTCTATTGAGGGGAGTGTTGAGGCTTTGGCCTTCGAGAGCTTATCCTCTGAGAAGGTTCAGACTTTGATATGATCTCCTCGATAAAGGTCTTTCTTCCTCCTTTTCCTCTACCCTTCCCACCTGTAGGGTTAGTTTTCTTATGGGATCCGCATCCCTTCATGCAATCTGCATATCTAAAAGAAAAACATCAATGCTTTTGAAACCTATAATTGCCTTCCCTGGCAACGGCGCCAAAATGTTGGTCACTTTAATTGCTTATTAATCTAAACAATCAAGTGCTACATAAATTGTCAACCCGGGGAAGTCTGTTTATTTCAAAGTCAATCACACACTGTATATGCTCAATCTCAAAAGCAATGAAAAGTTGTAGTAACGATTACACTAATCACACCTTGCTTCAAACAAACTGAAGTTCTATCTTGATTTACAGCAAAAGAAATCTTTCTATTGCAAACAATTATCAGAAGAATCTTGGATTACATTAAGAAAACAACAATCTAGGAAAAGAAACCAATCTGCAGAAGAAAAGACCAATTATGCTATAACAGATAACAGGACCATATTCCCCAAATAGGAATCTTTAGCACCTGTTTCTTACTACCACGCTTTCACAAACTCATTCTGTAAGCAATTTTACCAATTGAATTAATCAACAATTATCTAGGAATGAATTACATGAAAACAATGCGACAATCAATGGAAACAGAGTTTCCGCAATAGATAATAGAGTTTTGATAACGCATAAATGATTTCAGCAAAACAGAGTTTTAACAAGGCGTAAAGGAAAATAACAATTAGCACACTACAGAAATTAATGGGTGAATCTTGTGAGGAAGGTGGGCCCTTTCCTTCTAACAAGATTCCCCAGACAAAGGAATTAAGAAGGAATGCTCAGAACAATATTTTATTCATCTGTCAAATGTAACATATTACAAAAATGATCCACTTTCCTTCTCTATAATTCTCTCTCCGCTAAACCTCCCGTAATCTCTAATTGTTCTCTAATGTTGATGTCTCCTCTATTTAAAGAGGAGACATCTATAACACAATTGGTTACATCTTACAAATCCTATTCTTAACCTGATCTGACTTTCTATGCTGGAATAGGACATTCTGTTCTTCCATAGCACAAATGTTGTTACAATGGATATGATGGTGCTAGCTTCGAGGTGCAGTTGTTACGGCCAGTGTAACATCTCCCTTAACTATCCTTTCTTGTTGCTATCATCCCTAAAATACTGTTTCAGCATCGCAAATCACAAACTGTTTCAGCAACGGGATTTGCGCACTGTTTGGACTGTTTCAGCAACACGGTCTTTAGACAGAAATGATGAATTAACTGCAGTCTTCAAACTGTTTTAGCAACTATATATTTCCGATTAATGGCTAAGTATGAAAGTAATGTAAAATTACATGTAAAACAAGTTAAACATATAGTAAAGAGAAGAAACGTTATATACCTTTGGAAGAATAGATTAAAGTGATAATATAGGCTTTAAATATGGACTGGAAATAGTTGGAATGATAGTAAAATGTATGAACAAAAAGGTACATTACAGATTCCTAACAGTCTATAGTCCAGCACATTGCCATCTACACAGAAGTTTTTTTATTCCACGCAATGGGTATTCACATTATGACAATAAGATGTACAGGATTCAAGGTGCCCAAAAGTATGGTATGGTTGTGATGTTACCCTGTGAAGCAAAACTAGTTCAATTTCTTCTCTTTCATTTCTTTGATGTTTGCAGCTATTCTTAAGTATGCACAGGTCAGAGCTGCAGCATGTGATGTATTCTCTTGCTTGCCTACAGAGAAAAAAGCACCAGTCCCTATCATGGAGAGGCATTTCTTGATGGTTGAGTCCATGCATATGAGGAATTCAAGGATATAAAGTGCAAAAGAACTTCATACACAGGATAAAAAAAGACTTCACATTTTTAATATGGTAGTAAAAAAAGAAAACAAAGTTTATTTAATGACTGAAATAAAATCTATCTCTGTTATAGAGCCATTGTTCCAAGGATTGAAAAGGAAATAATTTGTAAAGGCATCTCACTTGTCATAGAAGTGCGTAAATTGACTTTCCTTTCAAATGGATGGCAACAATATAATTTTTGTAGGATACTTTCTATACTTCAATTTTATAGCTCTTCTGATCAGTTTTAGTAGTGGAGGACATGTTGCATCGCTCCTATCTTACAGATGGTCCTTGTGTGGTTTTTGCTAAACGGTTAAGCATGTTATGTGGAGAGGCACAGTTACCAGGGGCCTTTTATGGTAAAAGGGTTGTTGTTGAATATGCTATTTTATTTGTTACCTTCATCTGAAGAGATCTTCTCTGGGGACAAGTTGATGGTCCAGCAGCCATGAAGAACTGATCTGATCATATTGAAAGGCATGACTCACCAATTACACTCAAAAGTTTCTTTAAGAATGTAGTAAACCCCAGTGCAAAAGAAGTTAGCCCTAACCAATCTCAATTTCTTCAGATCCCAACCAATGTCAATTCACATTTTCCAGATCTCACTGATTTCCCATTAATTTGATATAGAAACTGTGAGGAAACCCATAAACCTCATTTTTTTGGAGGTCTAGGGAGAGGATCTCAGAGGAGACCAGTTATAAGCATACTTAATTAAACCTAAACAAATCTTGAAAATGGAGATGGAGGCATTCCACTACTTAATAAATATATCTTAAGTAAGCACCATCATTTTCAATTTGGTTTGGGAGATCTACATCATTCTCAATTTGGTTTGGAAGATCTACATTGGCTGGTCACAAATTTTCAATCATCAAGGTTTATTTGTTTATGATTTCAATGGATCTACTAATATAACACGATCCAGAAGAAAATTCAACAAGGTGATACACTATCTATATTGCTGGAGCTGGAGTGTGGGAAGGAACATATCATAAAAACATTTAAGTTGCATAAAATTCATACAAAATAATTTGTGAATCACTACAGGCAAATGACTCAAATAGCCCTTCTCCCCCACCCTATTGTCTTCTAGGCAAAGCATAAGCTCAATTGATACAGAAGAAGTTTATATTTCTGTGTCATGAGAGAAATGAATGAAAATTTGATAGCTAACTTTCTCTTTAGGTCAAAAACAAATTCAACCTTAAAGGGATCTGTAAGGTGGGGGTGTTTTAAACCCAACCTAGATTCAAAATCCAATTTGCTTGCTTAAGCAAGCCAGTGGATGGGACCAAGTGTTAAGTCTTGGGTGAAATCTGGTGAATAAATACTAAATAGATTCAGATAAGTTATAAAACAATAACATCGTCAAGAAAAGAAGAAAGAGATAGAGACAAATGCAATAAAAATTCAGAACATCAAAAGGAGCAATGAACACAATAGGCAAGAAAATTGTTACATATGGATTACCTTCTCTTCCAAGTCTGAATGTAAGAATGTCAGACATAAACCCAGTCTTGATGGAAATTTTGGTGAATTTTGGATTGAAAGGTAACATATGTTGGCAATATGATGCAGAGTGTTGTCCTTGATGGCAACCCACTTAATGAAGATGAAGACATGAGATTGTTGGCATGTGTTGTCCTTGATGGCAATCCACCTGATGAAGTTATTCTTGACTTGATGGACTTGGTAAATGATGTAAATTTGATGTGGTATGATGTTTGTTGGCAATATGATGCTGAGTGTTGTCCTTGAATGACAACCCACTTGATGAAGATGATGGCTACCTACTTGATGAAGTTGTGCTTGTTAGAATATGTCTTGATGAACCTGTTAAATGATGTAAATCTGTTGTATCTACAGTGAGTACAAAAGGTAATGAAGAAAGGAATTCAGCATGTGCTAGATCTATGGTAAAAAGAGTATGTCTTAAGGCATACGTGTATATGTCTAGGAGAAGTCGCGTATGCACGCGGGAAACAACATGCCAAGTCGCGTATGGGCAAAAGCGCTCATAAAGTACAAAACCAGGGGTAACCACCATGGTATTGACCCATTGTATTGGGTAATGATTCGTCTAAATTACCCCGTCCAGGAATACCATCGGAAGTAATGTGGTTTTGGCTCATGGTATTGAAAAAGGGTAAACCTATATAAGGAGAAGAAATTCATTGTGCAAATCATGAGCGTGGGTGCAAGATGTCAGAGCTTGAAGGAATACTTCTCTCTGAAGTATATCTGAATGGAAAGGGTTACAGTTGAATGATAGATCTGAATGCATGATGCACCAATGAAGAAATGATGAAGAAGGGAATCTAGATCTGGAATGTATTTGTATCTGCTAGATCTGTTCATTGAATGTTTAGATCTGAGATGAGGCGAACATCTGTCTGAAATGAAGAGTTAAATATGAACTGAATATCTGATCTAAAGAAGTATACAGCTCTGAAATGGTTGAAGATCCATACGCTAGTTCGTCGCAGAGGAAGCGCGTATATACGCGGCTTTGATGAAGCGAAAGCGCGTATGCGCAGTGAAATTGGTTCTGTAATTTGTACAGAAGTATACGCTGGTTTATGTGAACGGAAGCGCGTATATACGCGACATCAGTAAAAGAAAAGCACGTATGCAAACTAGGGTTTGCTGAAGTATGAGGTATGAAATGTCTGATCTGATCTGCTGGGTTATAGCTATCTGTTGTTGATGTTTGACTGTGCTTAAATTTATGGAGTGGGTCCAGTCTGAAAATATGATGAAACGTGGCCTACAAGTTGTGTTCTAAAGAAAGCTTTGGATCCAGTGTGAAAATTGATGAAACGTGGTCCATGGTGGTGCTGAGGGTTGTAGCCTTCAGTCAGGGGGTTGTAGCTCCCTTCCAGGTGAGGCTGGTAAACGAGATCAGGGTGTCGTAGCTCCCTTCCGTGAGGTCGGTAAAATCCAGATCGGGGTCGCAGCCTTTCCGTGAGAGGTCGTGTAAACATGAATGTGGTTGGAGCCCTTCCAGATAAAAAAAAAACGAGCTAGGGGCAAGGTGTCCGCGTGCCGGGCAGAGTCCTGACCAAACATACATGTTGTAAGATGTTTTCTCTATAATAAAATATTGAAGGCCGAGCAACTGCAGCGGTGGTTTTCTCCCGACTTGGGTTTCCACCTAAAAATCCTGGTGTTCATGTGTGATGCTTTGTGTGATGGTTTATTCTGTTGTTACTGCACATGTTTACTGATAACTTAACATCAGATGAATGAATGTTGCAAAGAACTAAGTTAATAAATATCTGCATAATTAGATCTCTGCTAATACGCTAGTTGTATGAAGGATATCCGCGTGTATACGCGAGTTTACTAAAGGAAAGTAGCGTATGGGTTTTAAGGAATGAAAAAGTAAAAAGTTTCTGAATATGCAGTAAATACTAATTCACCCCCCCCTCTCAGTATTTTTCCCAACAATTGGTATCAAAGCAGGTCCTTCTGCAGAAGCTTGATCACTTGAAGGAGATCCGTCGCAATGGGAAAGAAGCAAAAGAAGAAGGCTACTCGAAGCAAGGAGATGTCTCAGAAAACCTGTATAGCAGAAATTGACGAAGATGAATCAGATAGTGATTGGGGTCCTGATAATCTTATTTGTACAAACAATGGTGAAGATAGTGAAAATTATGCTATGGATCTAGAAGAAATTATCAAAGATCAACAAAGAATATTTAATGAGAAGGAATCTGCCTCCAAAGATTTAATCTTTAGACTGAAAAGGATGTTCGATGATGTATCCAATCGAAGTAAAGGTCTTGAAGCTGGAATCATCTCTCTACAAGCAGATCTTGAAGAATCAAATAAGAAGAATGAAGAACGTGAAGCAGAAATCATTTCCCTCAAAGCAGATCTCGAAAAATCAAACAAGAAGAATGCAAGACTTGAAGCAGAAATCGTCTCCCTCAAAGAAGATCTGGAATATTCAAACAAGAAGAATGAAATACTTGAAGCTGAAGTCATCTCTCTCAAAGAAGACCCGGAAATATCCAACAACAAGAATGAAGAAGTTGAAGCAGAAGTCATCTCTCTGAAAGTAGATCTCGAAGCATCAAACAAGAAGAATGAAGAACTCTTACAAACTTTTGAAGAACAAGAAAAAGGGTTGAAAGAAGAGATTCTAAATCTGAATCATCAAGTAGAAGATGGAAGAAGGAAAGATGAAAGCATGAAGAAGCAATGCCAAGGATTAGAGGTTGAGGTAAACATTCTCAAAGGTAAATTAGAAGAAAAGGTTAAACTTTTGAGGTTTCAAGATAGTACTAAGATTCTGGACAATATTCTTAGTAGTCAAAGGTCTCCTTCTATCAAACTTGGTCTTGGTTTTCATGAAACTGTTAAAGGAGAATCTAGTTCACAAGGAAGTGCTAAAGAATCAAAGGACATCAATGCAAAATCTGAAGTGTTGGAGGGAACAAAAGGTCAACCGAAAATCATGAATTCTCAAAGGAAATCATTCAATAATGTTGAATGCTTTAAATGTCATAATCATGGACATGTTGCAGCCAATTGTAGAAGCAGATTGTTTCAGCCACAAACAAACAGATCCTACATAGAAAGGTACTCTGGTTTCTTCAAGGGATATTGTTTTTCATGCAATAAGTATGGTCACAAAGCTGTTGATTGCAATAGAAGGAAGAATAGAAAAGCTCATTATGATTCTTATACTTATTTCTCTGGCCACATGAGATGTTATGCTTGTAACAAGTATGGACATATAGAAAAAGAATGCAGGATGAACAGATCTAGGAAAGTGGACAATCTCCAACACACAATTAGAAAGTTCAAGCAAATCTGGAAAAAGAAGGATGACCGGTCAGAAACGTAGGGAATATTGACCCTACTGCAGTCATCAGCTTCTGAAGCTTACTTCTCTTAATGACTGCAGAAGTGATGTGAGATACATTATGGAGCTTAGTAATGTATCATCACAGGGGGAGCGATGTATGGTGATTCCCATGGTTGTTTTGGTGACTCTGGTTATATTTATTTCTAACAGTGCATCTGATGTGAAGAAGACAGGTACAGGAGACATAAATTCAGGGGGAGATGAAGGAATGTGAAAATTTCTATGCTTCACTTTCCATACGCGGGTTTTATGAACAACAGTCATGTATACACGCGAGTTCCATCAGACACAGTCGTGTATGCTCTGATGATAAGAGAATTTATATGATAGATGAAGATCTGGAGCAGAGGTTCAAGGGGAGCATCAGTCTGACTATTAGTGATTATATTATTGGCATTGTATCAATTTATTTCTCAATGATGATGACATGATTCATGGTTTATTATGATGAGATTATGAATAAGCCCTAATTGCTTTTTGGTGAAGAGTATCTTTTGTTTTCACACATGGATAAGATGGAAGTATTTTGATTCAGAGATAAGGACAGAGCATGTAGAATGCATGTTAAATCTTGAAGATATTGGTGATATCAGATCACGTGGTTGACTGCTTGATTGACTATTGAAAAAGTTGTTCTAATATGATAATTCCTCTTGGGAAGAATATGTTGATACTGCGAAAAGGTCTGAAGGCTTGATTATTGATGTTCTCATGCTACACCTGTTGGATGACACTTGAAGTCATGGATACATTGTCTTATCTTTCTTCTCTCAGATATTTGATGATACAAGTCTATGTTGTTTTCTCATGCTATATTTCATGATGATTCCCACATATGTTTCTACAAAGAAGAAATGGAAAGTTCAGCTTGATGAAGATAAGAGATTGAGTTGATAGCTGACTTCAACAGAAAGACAATATGATGATGATGGAAACATAGACCCGGTCACAGGTTGATGATTGAAAAGGAACTAGTAGTGGTGCATTCTTTGTCAAGTCCCGATTAGGAATCTGGGTTCAGCAAACGATTGGAACAGCAAGAAACAATTTCTCAGATAGAAGTTTGGAGTAGTCTCTGCTATGCCAAGAATCAGATTTGATTAAACTCTGGAGATTAATTTGTATACGCGGATTTCCTTGAATACAGTCGCGTATATACGCGATTTCATACACACAAAACCGTGTATGTGTGGTTGATGAGAAATTGTCTGGGTCAGCATGTCTATGTTGCTATTTGGAATCTCTGATGCTGTTTGAAGTCTCTGAGGAGCACTGGTTCAGGGGAAGCAGCAGGTTGAATACTAATGATTGCATTGTTGGCACTATGACTGCTTATTCTTGGTTATTGTGATACTCATGCTCAAATGATGATGGCTTGATACATGATTTATTATGAGCCCTGTTGACTGTTTGCTGAAGTTTATCTATTGGATGAGATTGGAAGTATTATGATTCAGAGATAAGAATAGATCATGCAGAGTTTGTTACTATGGTTGAGATATTTTTCCTACATATGTTACTTCATGTTAAATCTTAAAGATCATGGTGATGTTGGACCACATGGACGATTGCTTGACACTTATGTGAAGATGTTGTTCTGGTATGGTAATCTCTCTTGGAAAGAATGTATTGATGCTGCAAAGAAGCTGAAGGCTTGGTTACTAATGTTCTTATGCTACAATCATTGGATGACACTTAAAGACACAACTACATTTTTCTATATATCTGTATTCCAGGGAAGCATTCAAATATCTCAGAAAGAAGCTTAACATTGTCTCTGCATCACAAAGGATCAGTTCTGGTTAAATTATAGAAGATGGTATTGTATACGCGGATTTCATGAAACACAGTCGCGTATATACGTGAGTTCATGCACATAAAACCGCGTATATCTGGTTGCTGACAAATTTCTGTTTGGGGTCAGTTTTCTTCAGCACAGCTGCAGTGCTGTTTGGTGTCTCTGATATTATTTGGTATCTCTGGTGGTGTTCCAGTTCTCATAATTCTATTTCTAATGTTTTGATAAAGATGCCTTGATGATTTGTTGATGAAAGTGTTCAGGATGCACAAACTAAGGGGGAGCCTTAGTCATATGGAAAGGATGCTTGGATGCACAGATTCAGGGGGAGCATTGGACTTGCTGAGTATAATGCATTGTTGGCATTATGTTGATTCTAAAAAATGATCTCTCTTGAGGTCTTTCTGATATTGGTCATAAAAGGTCATATTTGTAATTTGATGAAAAAGGTCATGTTGAGACCTATGACATAAAATTGTAATATTCAGTCATGTAAGGACTTGTCAAATTGTGTAAACCCACTTGGTTGGGTAGCTGAGTCAAATTTGTAAACCCACTTGGTTGGGTAGTTGAGTTGAAATATGCAAACCCACGTGGTTGGGTAGTTGAGTCTCATATGTAAATCCACTTGGTTGGATCTTTGATGTAAGTATGAGTCTTTTGTGATAGGAAGTTCATAAAGTCATGTACTTCATTGAAAAATATGTTTGAAGATTCATCATGAACTCAGGGGGAGCTTGGTCACGTCGGTATACATCAGATCTGCAGAACGCTTCTTCTACATGAGGAGAAAAGGGGGAAAGTGTGTTGGTTTTGATCCGCCCTTTGCCCTTGGTGTCAAAGGGGGAGAGTGACGTGGTGTTTGAATGGTGTCCAAGAATGGGGAGAGTGACATGGTGTCTTTGTGGTGATCAAACACCATCGTGGTTGCCATCAAGTCCAAAGGGGGAGATTGTTGGCAATATGATGCAGAGTGTTGTCCTTGATGGCAACCCACTTAATGAAGATGAAGACATGAGATTGTTGGCATGTGTTGTCCTTGATGGCAATCCAATTGATGAAGTTATTCTGACTTGATGGACTTGGTAAATGATGTAACCGATGTGGTATGATGTTTGTTGGCAATATGATTGTAGTGTTTCCTCGAATGACAACCCACTTGATGAAGATGATGGCTACCTACTTGATGAAGTTAAAGTGAGTTAGAATATGTCTTGATGAACCCAAATGACAACCATACCCATGAGTACAAAGGTAATGAAGAAAGGAATTAAAGACAGTGCTAGATCTATGGTAAAAAGAGTATGTCTTAAGGCATACGCGGATATGTCTAGGAGAAGTCGCGTATGCACGCGGGAAACAACGTGCCAAGTCGCGTATGGGAAAAAGCGCTCATAAAGTGTAAAACCAGGGGTAACCACCATGGTATTGACCCATTGTATTGGGTAATGATTCGTCTAAATGACCCCGTCCAGGAATACCATCGGAAGTAATGTGGTTTTGGCTCATGGTATTGAAAAAGGGTAAACCTATATAAGGAGAAGAAATTCATTGTGCAAAGGTGAGCAAGGTGTCTGAGCTTGAATGAATACTTCTCTCTGAAGTACATCTGAATGGAAAGGGTTACAGTTGAATGATAGATCTGAATGTATGATGCACCAATGAAGAAATGATGAAGAAGGGAATCTAGATCTGGAATGTATTTGTATCTGCTAGATCTGTTCATTGAATGTTTAGATCTGAGATGAGGCGAACATCTGTCTGAAGTGAAGAGTTAAATCTAAACTAAATATCTGATCTAAAAAAGTATACAGCTCTGAAATGGTTAAAGATCCATACGCTAGTTCGTCACAGAGGAAGCGCGTATATACGCGACTTTGATGAAGCGAAAGCGCGTATGCGCAGTGAAATTGGTTCTGTAATTTGTATAGAAGTATACGCTGGTTTATGTGAACGGAAGCGCGTATATACACGACATCAATAAAAGAAAAGCGCATATGCAAACTAGGGTTTGCTGAAGTATGAGGTATGAAATGTCTGATCTGATCTGCTGGGTTATAGCTATCTGTTGTTGATGTTTGACTGTGCTTAAATGTATGGAGTGGGTCCAGTCTAAAAATATGATGAAACGTGGCCTACAAGTTGTGTTCTAAAGGAAGCTTTGGATCCAGTGTGAAAATTGATGAAACGTGGTCCATGGTGGTGCTGAGGGTTGTAGCCTTCTACTGTGGGGTTCATGACCTCCGTGTGAGGCTGCAAACGCAGGACTGTGGGTCAGCCCTCCGTGTGAGGCCGGTAAACGAGATCAGGGGGTCGTAGCTCCCTTCCAGGAGAGGCTGGTAAACGAGTCAGGGGGTCGTAGCTCCCTTCCAGGAGAGGCTGGTAAACGAGCGCAGGTGGGTGCCTGCGTGCTGGTCAAGTCTGCGCCAGCACATATGTTGTAAGATGTTTTCTCTATAATAAAATATCGAAGGCTGAGCAACTGCAGCGGTGGTTTTCTCCCGATTTGGGTTTCCACCTAAAAATCCTGGTGTTCATGTGTGATGCTTTGTGTGATGGTTTATTATGTTATTACTGCACATGTTTACTGATAACTTAACATCAGATGAATGAATGTTGCAAAGAACTAAGTTAATAAATATCTGCATAATTAGATCTCTGCTAATACGCTAGTTGTATGAAGGATATCCGTGTGTATACGCGAGTTTACTAAAGGAAAGTAGCGTATGGGTTTTAAGGAATGAAAAAGTAAAAAGTTTCTGAATATGCAGTAAATACTGATTCACCCCCCCCCCCTCTCAGTATTTTTCCCAACAACATAGAGTACTACTTGGAGTCCAGAGCATATCCTATAGCATCAAGGCCCTTTATAAAGAAACCCTTGTCTTTTTTGCCTTTCGGTATCAAACTTGTCTTCTTTGCCTTTCGGTATCAAATCCTCCATTGAAGCCAGCAGCTCATGCCTTCTAGGGCCATCAGGAAACTCTGGCTCTCTTACTTCAACAACTGCATTCAGGGCACTGACAAAATGCTTCACTATAAGGAGACAAGAATGCCTATCACAAGCACCACTATGAACTATGATCACAACAATTTTATGTGGCCCTTAAGATGAGTCCTTTTAAAAATTAATTTCTAGGACACCAAGAGGAGGAGCTTCCATCTTGTTCTCATTAAGGAATGGATCATTGAGCCCTCTTCACATAATCTTATGCAATGCAAGGCTCAGCAAATGTTTCTCATCATCATGGGGAAGCTGTAAAACCCTTGGAAGGTCCACAAATGGATCTACTGAGGGCCATGACTTCTCCCTGACAATGGGCTTCACAAGACCATTGTTTACCTGGAGATAGAGCTTCCCTTTTTTATTCTCCACAATTTGAGCTCTAGTCAGGGGATAGTGCTCCATAAGATCATGAGCAACCGTGGTGATATGTTGTTCTTCAACATCTTGTCTCATGACGATTACTGAAGCAGTAATGCCCATTCCCTGGTTAGTTATCCTCGCCTAGTTCTCTTCAGATTGACCCATTGGCCTGGACATCACTACAAGCTCTGATGGTTCTTGTTGTTTTCGAGCCATAACTACCTAAGAACTCTGAAATAGAATTGACAAAATGCCTGTACCTTACAATAACTTTGAAATCAATTCCAAAAATACCAGCAAATTATGATAAATTTGAAACCCAATTCACAAAATACCTCTGAACAATCTCGTTGCTGAAAAATACCATGAAAGGCAAGTACCATGCTACCATTAAATAGATTATTGTAATGGGATCTTGATCTAAAATTGAATAGAATATTGTAATGGGCCTTTGATCTGAAATTGAATAGCATAGATCACTCCAGAAGATTTTGACTAATTTCCAAAAAATTTTGGTCACTATGTGGAGGAATCTTCCTTTGAATACAAATTTAATTCTTGAAGTAAACCAACCCTGACAGAACGACCTTCTCAAATTTGTCAATTTTTTTTTATTTGGAAAGAAATCCATGAGTTGTTCTTTGCATTAATCCGCTAATTCGATCAGATCAATTTTGGCATACTGATCGAATACTGTCATCTCTCTGGAGGGTTGGACACAGGATTGGCATTCATGGTAGTTCTTCTGTACTTGTGCTTGGGATATGAAAATATTTCATTGAGTTGGTGGGGGAGAAAACGTAGAAAGATTCTCCTTGGTACAATGACCCACAACAAAAGGCATTGTCGTGGAAGGCTTCCCTGTGTTTGTCGGAATTGTTTTCCATGTTTTTGAAGTAGTAAATCCCCTCTGCTGATAGAGGCGATCCCACTAGCCCTAGAGTGGGTCTAGATAAAATCGAATCACGCAATGACGTTGGTTCCTAGTTACAAGAAAGACAAAGATCGTGATAAGTAGCCTACCTCGAATCCCACACCGTTATTGTTGAAGAAGAAGCGGTGCTCTTCGTCCCTATCCTGACAGATCACAATCCTTCCATTTGCTCCGTCCGGACACCTGTACACATGCAGAGAAACGACGACATACAACGTAATACTTAAAGCATGTAACTATACATCAGTCAGAGAGGATATAATTCATTGCATTTCATAAAAGAGTAAACACATGAATGGAACAAAAATCAGAGTTGCTTATATTAAAGATGACAAAAAGGGAGATTACAACTAAATGCTCTGATGTTATGATCTTCCTTCGGCAGGGCTTAAAGTGGAGCGCGTCTCAACGAAGCCTGTCGGGAATCTAGACAAAGCTCTCTCTCTTACAGGGTTCTCTTCGGCTCTACTCTCAATAGTTGCCCAACTATAGTTTTCCTCCTACAAGTTCAAATAGCTTGCAAATGGAGAGGGCAAGCTTTTATAGATGGAGGAAGGGAAGTTGGGATCCTTATAATCATGGGATAGGTCCTATCTCTTAGGAAGGTTCCATAAGAGGTGGAAAACTACTTCCTATACATGGACATTTGGAGCCAAACCACTCAACTTCTTTTAATGATTCATTCTGGAGTTTGTTAGAATCAAACTTCCACCATTTATTTTTAAAAAGCATTCCTTAATAGGCTTGGCGCGAGTGAAACACAGGGACAAAGCGCCAACTGGCGCGCCCTCTAGTGTGGATTTCCTCTATTGGTGCGAGGGATGAACTGGCTAGTCACGCCAAGGCTAAAACATCTGTTTTTAGGGTTTTTTAGAGGAAATGTTCTTCAGGAGAATGTTTATCCTTATGCAGGAGGATGTTATGAAGGTGTTTTCAGGAATTTTACTATTCACAGGTCACGGGAATAGTCCTCCAATGTGTGAGACAAGGGATTGCAGGGACGGTGACAAAATGCTGTGTAACAGATGCCCCCTAAAGCGTGAGGTCCGAGAGAGAGGGAGGGGTGAAATGCTTTATGAGAACATGCGCAACTGAAAACACTACCGTCAGAAGACCTGCAAATACAAATACAATTGATATCTCTAATACATGATATGTGGTATGGGCGCAGCCATCCATAATATAGTGTACAATAACCAAGATCCAAGGTATGGACACAGCCATCCAGCAAAGAAGGATCATTATGGTCGTAGCCATCCAATCAAATGAGTCATGTAATCAATCATGATAATCCACAAAGAATCCGTAGCCTGGATTTTATCAGACAAGATCCAGGGTCTTGCACTCCATCTTGACCCAAACAGAGTACAAGTTCAAGCATGCAAATATGTGAGTTGAAGCCGAACATGCAAGAACATTGTCTAATTACAAGCCAATAATGAAAGTTGTTAACAGATGCGAGAGAAACCACCAATAATGACGATGGCTCTCAAGGTACAAGAGGTACCATCCACGAAATGTGAACAGTGAGCTGGCGTCGAACACCCGCATAAACATCTGATCGAAGGTCAATAATGAAAATCTTGCATTGAATACGAAGAACCTGCCATTGAGGCATGCAGGCTCCAAGGTACCTGAAGGGAGTCTCTAGATGAGCTTCCTGAATAATGAGCTGAAGTCGACAAGAAGTGACCTTGATCGAAGGTGGGCCATAGTGTTTCCCACATCATCGACACGAGACAGAGGAACATGATGTTTGTGAATCAAGATCAATAGAGAATCAAAGGGAGGTTGAAAATTGTAGAGGCCAACTTCTCTTGAACATATCGGCGACACGACACTGGATTTGGCAGTATTTGACATCAAAGGATCTGAGGTCATGATGACGTGGCAAAGAGCAGATGAGTGGTCAAAATATATTACCCAAACCCATGGAGGCAAGCAGATAACGAGGTGAGATGTCCCCAACCTGACACAAATGCAGACAAATGCCATGTTCAAGAGCGACATACTGCCGACACGACGATGATACTGGTTCCATTTTCTCCCACCATTTCTAGCGAGTACCCCAATTACTTTTGGAAACAAGCTTGAATGGGATAGCATATGCTTGCGATATAAGTTTGTCCTTCGGACAAATCCATCCTAGTACATTTAACAAGCCCTAGGAAGGAGGAACTCGAGTAACGTCATTACGATGGAGTCTGATGTCATCAGTTTTTAATGAGTTTGACAAAGGAAGAACTCAACGTCTTTTCATGTTTAGAGAGTTTGAAAAGACAACGGAAAAGAAAACTCTGGCAGTCCCTTTTCGAAGATAGTCCCTCAGATCCGAAAAGGTAGAAAACTATGTCTGAGAGAACCTCCTAGTCACGATAGGCTAGGGTATTCCTTTTTCGTAAGTAATCTATCCCAGCCCGAAAAAAAGGGGTAAAAGTATACTGGGTAGATGTCGTTTCGCAGCCAATTTAACGAGCTCAAAACGAAAAGCGACTCAGCGATCTTTTCAGTTTTAGAGAGTCAGAAAAGAGCTGAAAGGTGACTCCGATAGTGACTTTTTCATTTTCTTACCGAGTCTGAAACAGTATAAAATACAACTCGTGTCGTCATCCTAATCGCGTGAAAACCTGTCGCTGCACAAAAAGAAAGTGTAAAACCCATTTTTCGACAAAACATAGTGAAATATTGGAAAAACAAGTCTCAAAACCTAAATTTGATTTTGAAAAGTTATAAATATGACCAATAGTAAAAACATATTTAATTTTTACCTTTTTACCTCTTTGCAGAGCAATAGTGAGCCATTTCCTTGCGATCTTGCGGTGACGATTGTGGATGATCCAGTGCACTATTCTAGATCTCGTCTTTTCTAGGTAAGAGCCACTTCCATTAGCCATTTTTTAAGCCATATTTCATAGCTTTTCATTGTCATTTGGCATCCCTGAGGGGACGACTTGAAAAACTAGGGTTTCCACAGTTGGCGCGGGTATCAGGCACGGACCCATGCCAATCGACCTCTTTTTGCAAAGGGGTCATGCCAAGTGGCACGATTGTCATCAAAACAGCCGCGCCAACTGTGCAACCCAATATTCCGCTCAAATTTAATAAAAATTGAGCCAAATAATTGTTATTTTAAATTCCCAAGGGATCTTACAATGTATTTATGACCAATTTGATGCAGGTATAAAGCAAAATGGTGATTGAATGGAAAGAAAGAGAGCACAGTGAGGAAGACGAAATGGAAATGGAGAATGAGCAACGCATGAATGCTCTTCGAAATTGCGGTTTAAAGAAATTCTTCTTAACACCATGTCTCAGGGCTCAGCCTAAATTACTACAATATTTGATAAGTATCTAGGATGAAGATGAAGAGAAGTTTAAACTTCGAGATCAAGTACTTGAACTCGAAGTGTCTGATGTCTACTTCATCACTGGACTGTCATGTAGAGGTCCAGTTTCGATTATGACAGGCACCAGGCCTTCTGGTGAAAAAATGTCGATGGTCATGGAGAGGGTGTGCCCGAGGGCACAAATGGGATTAGGTAGTGGCAAAGTCGACATTCATACTGTTCCTGATCTAGAACTCAGAGTGGTGCTACATACCATTAAGCGGGTTGTGGGGTCGCAGGCACCGCACAAGGCTACCAAAATACAGCTCCTCCTGGCGTCAGAGTGCAT
The DNA here is from genome assembly GCA_034641835.2 of Pinus albicaulis. NCBI lineage: Eukaryota > Viridiplantae > Streptophyta > Pinopsida > Pinales > Pinaceae > Pinus > Pinus albicaulis. Next base: position 1,524,967,582 of record CM076584.1, on the reverse strand, counting down.
GAACCCAACAATATTTGATTGGGCCACAGCCATAACTATGAACATAAAACTGAAATTGACCAAATGCAAAAAGGCCGAATTGAAGCAGTTTGGGTATGGGTAAATCTTGGTATTGTTCTTCCTAGAACAACTGCCTATCTTCCAGGGCCAAGGGGCTATAGTCCCGGATCCACCATTGAGAGAGCCATGGATGGCTCGATGGGCAGCATTGATGCCCAGGGCAGGGGGCGGCCAACAGATTTCATGGTGGCCCGAGTTCTTTAGATGGCTCCGATGACAGTTGATCGTCGTAGAGGACTGGCCCTATGCTGGTACTGATTTCACAGGAGACCCAGACCTTCCGCTCCCAGAAGGAGAGGACTGGGATGAGGAGCTGGGCAAGACTCTTTTTATTTTTATGAATTTTATGATTTTTTGGTATACATGTATTTTCTAATAGATGGTCCTATATGTATGCAGATTTTGGCCCAGAGAGGCCTGCTGGGATGTCACCGATAGGGAGGAGGACTCTGCTCGCTTATGACCCTCAAGGTGAGGGGGGCGAGGGGGACGCACTGGTACAGAACCTCGAGGGGATTACTCGTGGGGTTCTGGACTATGCTCGCCTAGTTGATGTCCCTATGGCTTACCAGAGGCACACCGTAGGGGTGCTGAGTCACCTCCATCGCTTACTGAGGCGGCTGGTGTGGGCAGTAACGTGCTACCATGAGCACCATGCCGATTAGTCGCCTAGGCTTTTATTTGCACATTTGTTAGAGACATGTCGTCTCCAGATGTAATTAAAACAAGCATGTATATTTTTTGGATTTTATATGATGCACACGTTGCAAAAATTCGACATATATATATATATATATACATTTATTTCTACATGGATATTTCTTACATATGGTGATGTTTTTACATGTTATGCAAATGTCTAATACAATCTTATCCAATGTATCAGTTAAATAATCTACATAACTAACGACCCAATGAAAAAGTTAAAAGTTCCCACAATGCATCAAACCAACATATTTTATTTTTACACAAGCTTAAAAGCACAAATGCAAACTATGCTTGAAAAAATAGGCATGCCCCCAGCATGATGACTCAATCCGAAGTGTACATGCCCCCCAAGCTTCAGTCCATAGGAAATGGAGTGAAGGTTCAAAACACAAGAGTAAGAGATTCGACATGAATTTTTCGAAATCGAACAAAACTCAAATTGAACGGGATCGTGTTTCATTATTTTAACGAGGTTGACACACTTAAAAGAACTATCCTCATATCAGCTTGTTTCATTGTTTAGGGATCTTGACACAAGAAGAGGAAATATGCTCCGATGAGCTCAAAGGAGCAGGTTCGGGAGGGGGATAACTAGATGCAAAATGTTTGAGACAACTAGACACTGCCCCCATGCCAGGCATGAACGAGGAACGATGATGTCCATCGCTCCACGGAAAATATTCGAGAGACATAGTCTCCACGATAACTTCGTCAGACAGAAAAACTTATCTCAAAGGATCGAGTGAATCTGCATCGCCGAGCCAAGGGGATTGAGAATAAACATCAAGAGCCATGCTCAAAGGAGCATTACCAGCAGGAGGAGGATATGATGCGGCAATGATCTCACAATAATTGATTTCAACTGGGGTCAGAGCCATCGATTCTCCAAAAGAGGCAACCTGTTCAGGAGAAGGGATGATCTAAGGGTCATCCGACCTAGAGATCATATTGACTTGAATGGTGTTCAGTGGTGGAATGGGAAAAATACCCGTGAGAATAGGGTCCTTGAAAAGACCAGGTCCTATACTGTCGGGGGGATTAGGGATTTGATCCATGTATGGTACGTTATTCTTGGAGGATGAGGTGAAGAAAGACAACTAATTGATAGTAATAATCTTGCCCTCATGTGGAAACTTCAAAAGCCAAAAGAGGGTGGACAGAACGCACAACATGGCGTGGGTCCAGCTGCGACCGACTAGAAGATTGTAGTTGAGTTTGACATCAACAACTTCCACTTCGATATTGACTGTCTTACCTTGAAATGTAATCAGTAGACTCGCGAGAACACCCAAGGGCTTTGTTTCCCTTCCATTGAATTCCTCAAGGGAATTGGGAGATGAAGTGAGGGTTGGAGAGCCAATGGCCTTCTAGCAAGCATATGACATGACGCAGGTAGAGGCATCTTCGTCCACAACGGCTCTATGAATGTTAAGGCCATTGATACCGACTTGTATAACAAGTGCGATATGATGAGGAAGTCGGGGGACAAAATTCTCTAGATCAAAGGAGAGAAGGCTAGAATCGGCAGGATCGATTCTGCCGATTGTAGATAGCAAAGCTTTCCGTTGAGATGGACAACTTTGAAGAAATTCCAACGTGGACATCATGGAAGGCGCCTGTGCCAAATCCTCAACAATGCTGTAATGCTGAGCAGCACAGGCGTTTGGATTATAGGAAGATTTTCGGAGAACACCTTTGGAAGGTGGCCGTACAACGGGTTCAGCGCTGGGCTTTTCAATCTCCAGAGGACCAGAGGCAAGTGGGGAGGAGTACCATCAATGACTTCCTTCCCAGCTGCTTAGCATGATCCGGCATAATCCTTCGATCAAGTGGCAATAGAAACAGGTGCAACACCATTCATAATGAAAACCTGAGACCCAAACGGCGTAGATGGTGAAGGTTTTTCGACCATCTAGGTCTGCTGAGATGGAAAAGGTTCCTTAAGAACTGCCGGAGTTCCCTTAGAGCCCTTAAGAAGTTTACTAACTTCGGATCGTCGAGGACAATATTTGGTGTAGTGGTCTTCATCACAGATCAGGCAAGGGTACTTCGGTTTTTGTTGCGAACCATCATCAACACGTGGTTTGGAAGATTCTGGTTTTGGGGCATCGGATTTGGCTTTGCCTTTTCCCTTCTTCTTCCCTTTGGAAGTCTTGTCTGTAGGATTAGCCTGAACGGCGTTGACCTCCACGGTCTTACCAGAATCTGGAGCAGCAAGAGGAGCAGAATTGTTGGAAGAATTTGATTTCTACTTCCCATTAGAAGACTTACGAGAAGTCTGAGAAACGGAACCAATAACACCATCTACTGATGGAGTAGTTGGTGCCTTAGAGGTCCCTGGCCATGGGGCATCAGTCAAGATGTCGTATAACATGCCGGACTGAGAGTACACTAAATCGAGGCACTGGGCATGAGAAATGGCTTGTTCCTCGGTTACACATGCCCCCATAGCAATGTCCTATGCAATCTTGTTGACAAAGAAGGTAGTGAACCAATGAGTTAGAAGCTTATCAGGAATGTCAAACTTGATCAGATGACGACGACGTCTCCACTCGTGAATGTGATCTGAAATATGAGTGGCTTTGTCCTGTTTCAGAGATGTCAGGAGATGCGTCTCGGCTTCATAAAGAATCGGTAACTGGAAATGCATCAGGAATTCCATGGCTAGAGTATTTAAATCTTGAAAAATACCACGAAGCAATTCTATATACCATTTAGCAGCAGCACCTATGAGAATGCGCTGGAAAATACGTAGACGAATTGAGTCATCTATCCAAGAATTCGAAGAACACCATAAGTGGCATATCGTGACATGTGCTTGGGGTTCTTCACCATATTTACCCTCAAAATTAGGACAGTCATTAGGCACCTTTGTCGGAACCGAAGGCCAATATGGATTATGAAGAATCGGATCGTCGGTCAATTTGGATACATCCGGTAACTCCAACGTGGTGAGAAAAGGTAACTGAGGGTTAAAAGGCATGTCTGGTCCCTAATAAGGACCTGTACATGTACTCCATCCTGGTTGAGCATAACTCCGCCCCCATTGGTTCTGTCCTGGAGGATTCTAACCATAGGGGGTATAAGCCAGATACTTGGGTTGATATGGTGGTTGAAAACCAAGATACATGGGTTGATAACCAGGGTATTAATTCTGATTATACGTGGGCCCCGATTGAGTAGTATATGGATTTGACTGTGGAGTATAAGTATAGCCTGGCTGTTGAGAGTAATAACCAGAACCTTGAGGCGAGTTGTAGACCAGTCAAGACTGACCTTGAAGGTAATAGCTGCCTTGGGGTCAAACGGGTTGCTGATAAGTGGGACCTTGCTCAGTCTAATAAGTCGGGTGCACAGGTGGATTTGGTTGTGGCATAGAATAGATCGGCTACTGAGCAAGGTTAACAAGTGGTGCAGGTTGTTCTGTTTGAACAGGTTGACGTGGTTGTGCAGGTTGCCCTGGTTAAACAAGTTGACCTGGCTGAACAAGTTGTCCTGGTTGAACAGGTTGAGCCGGTTGATGAAGGACACTAGGTTTCCCCGGCTGAGCAGGTTGGCCTGATGGCGAGAGAGGTCTAGGTTGTTCTTGATAACCAGGTTGACCTATGACAGGACCATAAGATGGCCCTATCTGTGCAACATTTTGACCAATCAGAAAATGAGGTTGCTGAGGTTGCACCAAAGGTCGGGAAGGATGGGTTTGCCCCGCAGGACCGTATGGTGGTCCAGTTTGATACCCCGGTTGCCCTGCTGGTCCTTGAGGTTGCCCTGGTTGGACCACAGGGTGAGGCTGTAGAGGTTGACCTTGAGGATTGTAAGACTTCCCTTGCGGGCCAAAAAACAATCCCTGCTGGCCCGAAGGTTGTCCTTGCGGGTCATATAGATAACCTGGCTAGGCCGAGGGTTGTCCCTGGAAGGGTTGTCCTTGTGGGCCAGAAAAATATCCTTGTTGAAACAAAGGTTTTCCCTGTAAGGGTTTCCCTTGTTGATTAGAAGGTTGCCCAACCTAGGTAGATAGAAAACCGTTAATATACTAATAAGCCTCATGAGCAGGAAAACGAAGGGGGTTGCCCCGCTCATCATATTGATATGGAAATACGTAAATTGGGGCACCATCTGCTCCATAATGGGAAAAGTAAGGATGATTAAGGTCTTGAGAGGACTGACCAACCTCAGAGTTCGAGGGCTGTAAAGACAATCGATACTCCTCGAGAGAAATATTCTCAGCAATGGCAGAAGCTATATAAATGTCTTCAGGAACTAACGAGGTCCTAGTTGATTGAGTAGTGACAATAGGCATAGACGCAGCCACGCATACAGTAGGTCTAACAAGTGTTGATGTGACGAAAGGAGATGCCGTGAGAGGTGTCGATGGCGACATCCCTAACGAGGGAATAGTCGGATTCGTGGATGGAGTCGATATTCCCATAGAGGCAATAGTAGCCATGACCTGAATTAAAGACCTATATCCAGCTGGGAGCATTGGACCAGGTGAAGACATAACAGAAGGGATGGGAATGTCTTCGAGGAAAAGCTGGTAATCTTCACCAGAAGTAGGAATTCCCTCACTAGGAGAAGGACTAGATGATTCCATATCTTACCCTGCCGTGAGATCTTCTAAAAGACAACGGGGACTAGGAGGTATGACAACAGCCAAAAAGGGTGATCCCGATGTAAGAGGAGGGAAGTGTTCCCCTACTCCAAATCCAAACCAAGCGTTGGACAAGGGCCAACTGAAGTCAATTGGTCCTCCAAAGGGAAGTTCAGATATAACCGGTCCCCCATCGGGAAACTCAGATACAACGGGCTACTAATACTCAGAAAAGGACTGGGAGACCTCTGATGAATCGTCTATATAAGGACTACCAGTAGACGAAACTGATGGATCCGCCACTGTGACTATAGCAAAAAAGAGGAAGAGATCACAAAACAAAACGCACAGGAAAAAACCAAGGCAAACAAAAACAAGCCGAAAAACCAATCTCTAAATGGGCGTGTGATCGTAGGTGATTAATTTTACCGCATTGAAACTGGAAATTTTACTGTTTCATGTTTTAAGAGTCTAGAAACAAGTAAAAGATGACTCTATCACATTCATTTTGGAAACAAACGTGAAAGGACAAGCGCTTGATGATCTTTTCAAGTTTAAGGAGTCAATAAAGATCAAAATGACTGCTCTGGTAATCTAGGTAGATGGGTGTACCAGATATCTGTGAACTTCCATATACACCTTGGTAAAAAATGAAAAATAAATCAACCAGGGACTTGACGTATGTGCAGGTAATCTCCCCGAATGTTGTGTCTGGTGTATCATGGGTAAAAGGCGGCAGACTCGGCTTCCTACAGATAAAGGATTGCAACCTAATGGGGTCTCCCTTTATATGCGCGACGGTATGGGGAGCACAAGTCTGTACTAGTGCTATCTGTAGCCAGATGGTGAGCGACAGCTGCTAGGCTTAAAGACGCCGGAACACGTCTCTACCTTAGACTACTAGATGTTTCGTTAATGTTTCAAAGTTGCCTTAGGTTAGTTCAGTAGATTTTAAAGTTGATCTTCAATTTACGTTTCAATTTCAGGCCCTATCGAATGTTGGATGTCATAAAACCTCTAAATGCAAACTACATGCCACAAAATATCACTTTTTTCAATGAAGAGCTATCTACAGGAGAGTTGAGAGCTTTCAAATGACAACAAAATGAACACACAAAAACATCCACTACTGTTTCCAGTGCAAGCTAATGAAACTAGAAAACTTCTCTCTAGATTTATATAACACTAATAATGCGAAAGAGCTTTCAATTTTCACTATGCCAAACCAAATGTAAAAAATCTTGTTCTTGTATTTTTCAATATATTAGATCAAATGCACTAAATGAATGAAAAACTAATAAAAACACCAACTCGAGAAATGACAAAGAGAGAGCTGAAACAACCAAGTTCAATCAATCCAAACGCACACAATCAAGACTCAAACTGATGACGAAACCCTTCAAAGCGAAGAAGAATCTCGAAAGAGACTCAAACAAACCGTGTAATCTAGGCTTGGAGTAACACAAAGCGAAACTAAACGAAAGAGAGAACAATCACTCAATTAACGCAATGATCCAATGGAATCCAGCAAAATGAATGCAAAGAAGAAAAAACAAAGTTGACCAGGAAAGCAAGGACCCAAAACTCCTACGGGAGGCTCAGCACACTGAAGCACCTAGAAGCCCTAGGGCTAGAATGCAAAACTGATAGAAAAAGGTGAAAAACTGGAGGACAAGGGCTAAACACAGTCAAAAATGACTTCAAAGCACTCAAGCAATCATAAAAATGACACCAGGACCAAAACTCAATCTCAAAGAGGCCAAAAGCAAGCAAACCCTAACACCAAGCAGAGTTGGCGCGCCTGTTTGGCTGTAATCTGCGCCAAAAAGGCATTGGCATGGGGGCCTAACTAGCAACAAGTGCTAGTTGGCGTGACTGTCGAGGGAAAAACCGTGCCAATCGAGTTTACCCTAGAAAAATGATGAAAATGGACAAACAGAGACTGGATCTGGTCTTCTAGGGGCTGAATAGAGGTTTAACACCAAGGAAGGTGAACCAGAAGAGCAAATAAATCAGTGAAAAGCCAAAAAAACAACCCAAACAAAAGAAGGACTAACTGTCACTGATCCCCAGTGGAGTCGCCAAATTGTTGAGGTGGTAAATCCCCTTTGCGGACAGAGACGATCCCACTAGCCCTAGAGTGGGTCTAGCAACAATCAAATCACGCAATGATGTTGGTTCCTAGTTACAAGAAAGACAAAGATCGCGATAAGTAGCCTACCTCGAATCCCACACCGTTGTTGTCGAAGAAGAAGCGGTGCTCTTCGTCCCTAGCCTGACAGATCACAATCCTTCCGTTTGCTCCGTCTGGACACTTGTACACATGCAGAGAAACGATGAAATACAACGTAATACTTAAAGCATGTAACTATACATCAGTCAGAGAGGATATAATTCATTACATTTCATAAAAGAGTAAACCCATGAATGGAACCAAAATCAGAGTCGCTTATATTAAAGATGACAAAAAGGGAGATTACAACCAAATGCTCTGACGCGATCTTCCTTCGGCGGGGCTTGCAGCAGAGTGCATCTCAACGAAGCCTGTCAAGAATCTAGACAAAGCTCTCTCTCTTACGGGGTTCTCTTCGGCTCTGCTCTCAATAGTTTCCCAGCTATATTTTTCCTCCTACAAGTTCAGCTAGCTTGCAAATGGAGAGGGCAAGCTTTTATAGATGGAGGAAGGGAAGTTGGGATCCCTATAATCATGGGATAGGTCCTATCTCTTAGGAAGGTTCTATGAGAGGTGGAAAACTACTTCCTATACATGGAGATCCGGAGCCAAACCACTCAACTTATTTTGATTATTCATTCTGGAGTTTGTTAGAATCAAACTTCTGCCATTTATTTAAAAAAAAAATTCCTTAATAGGCTTGGTGCGACTGAAACACAGGGACAGAGCGCCAACTGGCGTGCCCTCTAGTGTGGATTTCCCCCATTGGCGTGAGGGATGAACTGGCTAGTCGCGCCAAGGCTAAAACATCTGTTTTTAGGGTTTTTTAGATGAAATGTTCTTCAGGAGAATGTTTATCCTTATGCAGCAGGATGTTATGAAGGTGTTTTCAGGACATTTTACCGTTCACAGGTCATAGGAATAGTCCTTCAATGTGTGAGACGAGGGATTGCAGGGACGGTGACAAAATGTTCTATAACATCTGTGTTTCCCCGATGCTTTCCAGCAACTGATTTTTTCAGTGGTGTTTTGATGTAGATAATTCGTACGGTGATTATTTGCGATGTTCCAGGATTTTCCAAGTGTTAAATTTTGACGGGATAGAAGGGCGAATCTGGAGCAGAGGTGGAGCACAGGGATTGGTTGGGGTGAATAGTGTTTTCCCAGCCAATCTCATAAAGAGAACACCTTCGGTGTAACAAAAATCATGTAAAGTCATGATTGGCGGCCAAGTATCGTCAGTCATGTCAAGGATTGGGTCAACAACCTTGCGGAAACCCTCACGGCTCATGAACAGGAACCATGTGACCAAGTGCATGCATACACCTTTTTTCTTTGCTAGAAGGGGTTAAAATGAATTTGCACTCATAGATACCAAACAATTTTTTTTGGAATTATAACCACTTAACATAAAATACCCTTATGAAATTTAATTTCCATTTAACCCACATTGATATTAAATTTGGTCACTTTTTTGTTCGTTTATATTAAGTATCAAATTTCTAAAGATGTCACTCAAAATTATTTACAAACTCTTTATATATTTTAGTTAATAATAAGTCTAGGATTAAAATGAAATTATAGTTATTCCAATAGAAAATAATATATTTGAGGTCAAGATGGCTTATAAATGAGCCAATTTATATCATTATGAAAATACTAGAAATAGCAAATGGGAACTAAATTAGAAAGGATTAGGGTTAGGGTTAAATAGCTTTGGGAGATGAGTGATGTGAACCTCTCACTCTCTTTTGGCATAGATATAAGTGATTAGTAATGTATTAATATAATCACTTTAAGCTAGGAATGCTTGTGAGGTTGTAGTTTAGTGGTTGAGATGAAGCATTGTCATAACTACCCAAATTCAAACCTTAGAATCACATAGTCTTGACCTTGTGTATCATTTGGTTGAGTTTGATGAACCCGTGTTAAAGTGACAATGATGGTACAAAAAAAAAACCTTATTAAGTTTTTTGGTCATGTCGTGATCATGTGGAGTCAGTGTGCATAACTCTAAAAATGAGAGAAACGGAGACAAGAACGGTACAAGAAGCATGTGCCTTATTCATTTTATTCATGTTGCGGGCTTTACAATACTATTGTAGTGTTAGGGTTCATAACTCCTTATGGATCAAAAATTGAGAAGGAAACAAGTAAAATGATAGGACAAGAAACAAATCCCTTTCAAGTTGTGGGTTTCATCGTGAAATTTTTAAGTTGGGATTCATAACTCCCCATAGATAAGAAAACAAACAACAAATAATAACAAGAACTATACAAGAAACATGTCTCTTGTTGAAGTTGTTGGCTTTACTGCAATAATGCAGAGTTGGGGTTTTTTAACTCACCACAAATTAATAAACACGAGAGAAATAAGAGCTAGTATTGTACAAGAAAAAGGTCTCTTATTCAGATTGTGGGCTTTACTTGCACGCTTGGGGTTCTTTTTTTATCAAAGTATCTAACAACAAGAAAGAAATGAGGGAAAGGAGGGTATAAGAAACAAGTGTTTTATTAAGTTATTTAGGTTGTGGGATTTGCAATAACAATATAGTGTTAGGGTTCATAATCCTCATTGATAAAAAATTAAGAAGGAATGAAGGACAAGGGTGGTACAAGAAACAGGTCCCTTGTTCAAGTTGTGGGATTTATTATGAAATTGAAAATTTAGGATTCATAAGCCCCCAAAGATGATAATAATAATAATAATAATAAAACAAGTAACAACAATAATTGCACAAGAAACATGTCTCATGCTCATGTTATGGGATTTATTGCAATAATGCAGAGTTGGGGTTTTTTTAACTCGCCACATATATAAAACAAGAGAGAAATAAGGGCAAGCATGTTACAATAAAAAGGTCTCTTATTCAAGTTGTGGGCTTTACCAAAAGTGTTGGGATTCTTTTTTTCTCATAGATCTAAAAGCAAGAAAGGAATGAAGGTAAGGATGGTGTAAGAAATAGGTGTTTTATTCAAGTTGTGGGCTTTACTACAATAATGCAAATTTATACAAAGAACGGTACAAGAAACATACATTCTCTTATTCAGGTTGTGGGCTTTATTTTTATCATGCGAGTTGGGGTTTGTGACTCCTTGTGGATCAAAAACCAAGATAGGAATTAATATGAAGATGTTACGAGAAAGATTCTCTTATTCAGGTTGTAGATTTAGCTCAATAATCTAGAGTTATGGATCATAATTTCACACTGATCATAAAACAAGAGACAAATGACGACGAGGATGGTATAAGGAACATGTATTTTATCCAAGTTGTGGGATTTACTACAATAACACAACTTGGGGCTCATGACTCCCCAAATATCAAGAAAAAATAAAGAGGGACAAAGGTTAGGATGATATAAAAAACTAGTCTCAACAAATAATATGATTATAGTTAAAATGAAAGAATTATTCATAATTCGTGAATTTTGAGATCATTTAAGGAACTAATGTGGATGTTGCAATGAAAATATAGTATGCAAAAGTAGCCTCATGTTTTGATAGACAATAAGAAATTTATCTTTGGAGAACAAAGTTATGGAAAATGGTGACTAGCAAAAGATTGAAAATTGAACAAGGTTGTTGTAATGACATTATAACCCTATGATTTTCCTAAGTTATTAATTGATTATAGGTTATTAGTGGATGCCTGAAAATAAGTTGTCACTCTTATTGCATATGAAAACCATGGCAAGATGGATTTCCTGAAAGACTCGTTAGCATAGAAGGAGATGCCTAGCCCTAGAAGGGTGAGTGTAGTAGGGAAGAGGTAACTTAAACGAATCTTCTATGAGAGATTCATGTGATATGATGGTTGGATCTAAGGAGGGTGTGCAAAAATGATAGTGAGCTAAACTCTCCCTTGTGGAAACATTTCGAAGCAAATAACATACATATAAATAAGTATTGTGCTAGAATTATGTACTTAATTTGTGCTATGAATATACACGATTACATTGTGGAGCAAAAAATAAAATCCTATGAAGGAAAAACTATTGTATAAAAATGGCTATAACAATGAGGTTATATGCTAATATGTTAATACCTAGGAGGTTATCAAGGTATCGAAATCTAATGCAAGTACATTGTGTACAAGATAGTTGATAGTTATGCAAATTTGGAAAGAAGAGAATTGCATTGCAAATGAAGTTGAAGAATGAAGAAGCAACATAGAATATGGAGGATGTAATGTGGAAGGCACATCTACATTTATTTTTAAGATGTAAATATTTTTTTGTAATGCATATAATGGTGATGTTTTTTTGAAAAATGGTTAGGGCAACATATTTAACTTATCATTTTCCTTCTTTGATATTTAGTTGTGATTTATGTTCTTATCTTATTTATGTTTATGTCCTTATCATCAAATAAATTCCGAACACAATAAATATCACACGAACACAAGACATAGGCTCCATGCCGGGTCAAAACCTCTTCAAAGGGGAAAACCCACAAGAAATATTATTCTTATCCACTTCAAAGGAGACTTCCAAGACCTAAAACAAGAATTATCCATCAAGTTGACCAACCATAGTTTCCATATGATCCTTAAGGGTAATAAAACAAGAATTATCCATAGAAAATCATCTCGGACCTGAGGTAAAATTGCCCATCATCATTTTCCTTGAATCTCTTCTTTACCATCTTCGTTCTATCTTCAAACCGCAAACCATGAAATCCATGTTATGTGAGTTCTTCTTATGTCCTACGCATATCTTTTGAACCACAAACCATCTCTGAAATGAAGTGTGATAATGTGTGTATCAAAGGAGATTGAATGCCTTCCTTATATACCCTTTCTAGAGATATTTAATCCCATTGCTAGGCCGACTTCATTTAGCTGGCCGACTTGTTCTTAGGAGCACTATAAAAAAAATTCAAAACACCAAATAATTTTGTTTCTTTGATACAAGTGCCCAAGATGGTATTTTACATAATGAAAATTACATGTTGACGTAAGGAAATCCTATAGGCATGCAATGGATGCTTTGACCTATTTGACTAATGACTCAAGCATGAAACCCATGCTTGATCAAATATTTTTTATTTTTACAATATTTTTATTTTTATTCTATTTTAAAAATATAAGAATTACATCATATAATGAACCAAAGAATAATTATGAGACTGATACTAGTTACATTTTCCAACAATGTTTACTTAGGATGTTGCAAAATCTAGGGGGAAGCGAATGTGATACCTTAGTTTTGATCCCTAATTCAATGTTGTGTATATACATGATGAATGGTTATAAACCAAATGATGTAATTGGTAACTAAACATTGAATAGTAATAAAAGTGCATCACTGACTGTGAAAGAGAAGGACAAAAGTAAGAGGGATTATGACTCTACATAAGGGGAAGGACAAAGGAGCTTAGTAAGCTAAGGAAGGGACCTAGTAAGCTAACCCAAAGTCTTGTAAAATTTAATTATATTCGTAAGTGTTAGCTAATTATGTTTTAACATTTAATTAATTTTAGGGGTCAGTTAGTGCATGAAGCCATATGTGGCCCCTTCATGCCATGAAATTAAAGCTACCTTCACCATATAATCAATGGTGATGGACATCATTATGGTGGTTCAAATTTGAACCTTCAAGGGAAGAGGGAACTTCAAAGAGGACTATTATTCATTTACTAGAGAACCAAAATTACCAAAACTCGCAAATTCACCTTGTAAACTACCCTATGTCTACGAAAATTGGGAAATTTCTTAAAGTGAACTAATATGTGTACACGAATTTTGAACCATGAAAGATGTATAATTCCCTGGAACCCTAGCAACGAAATTTTCTAACTAGTGCATGTCGAATCCTTAGAGGGAAGTGGGATCATAGATAAGGGAATCTCATTCATTTGGTTGTGCGGACTAATGGGGAAGAGGGTTATGAATTGGGAATTGTTGTAGGTGGCTATTAGCCCGTGAATTGGTCTATGAGAAGAGAAATTAGGTAATTGTGACCTCTATTACAAAAAAAAAAATGTAATAGGGAACCTATGGTTAGGTAAAATTTCTTTCTTTTGTTGCCAATGGGTGGAAAATTTCCATACATATGAGTACTATAGATTTAAGTATTGATGAGTGAAATTTTAGTGCTATTTTTGTTTTTGTATATAACAATTATTATTTTATATTCTTCAAGATAAAAGGTTGAAAATAAGCTTTGAATGAAGAGGGCATTCATAGTTATCTGATATATATATTGGTATGTAGATTTAAGACTATTACAACCATATATTGTGATCGAGAGGGCATAATTCTACCTTTGTTGTGTAATTTTATTTCCAACCATGTCATTGTATTGTAAATGACCTTATGGGTGCTTGAGATTTCGGACTTGGGATAAAAACCATTAAATCTGAAAATAAGCGCTTTGCCCTTGAGGAATTCGAAAATACCACTTACATCTGGAATATTTATTGACACATCTAGTACTTTTTTCATCAGTTCAACAATGTAGGGACCTGGTATTGATAGGTTTGGGATTTGTCTGTATGGTGTACCAGCTTTCCTTTTCATGAGATCCTTGAACAAGGTTGGACCCTTAGGAATTCTGGTAGACGAGGCTAGTCCAATTGGGTTACTTACTCCTAGAGAACCACCTCCTTGAACAAGGTTGGACCCTTAGGAATTTTGGTAGACAAGGCTAGTTCAATTGGGTTACTTACTCCTAGAGCACCACCTCGCAACCTCATATTTATGATGATTGTGGAGTTACAGTCAATTTTGTAGGCTTTCAATTGGTTGACATATTTGTAGGTATACCCAAATTATATTGGACCTTCTTTTTGTTGGGTGTGGAGCCTAATTATCTTGTTTATTTTATATCACGTTGGACCCTTGTACCTTAATGGGGCGGCAACACCGCCCGAAATTAAACGTTGCCTAGGGGGTCCAGGGGGGGCGGCTGCGACTTTATGGAGCCCCTTTCGGGGGCGCTGCCCCCGAAGCTAAAAACAAATGTAAAATTTCCTTGTAAAAGTATAGTAATTTCTAGTCAATCTGGGCCGTTCATTAGGCGGATGATCTGACAGTAGAAGTTATGTTTAGTTTAGGGTTTTTTTCCCTAGAAGGAAACCCCTCTCTTTGTATGAGGGTATTGTAATACGGTTGTGTATGGTATGAGTATTTCTCAGAGCGAGAAACAGATAGGGAGACTGTGACAGAGGATATTACAGCGGATCTGTTGTAGGTTGTGTCTCTTCATTTTGCTGGATAATAGAAAGGAAGGACTTGTTGTTTGAGGTGGACATATCCCAAACTGGGTGAACCACGTATATCTGTGTCTCTCTGATTTTATGTGTTTTGTGTGCTTGTGTTTTCCGAATATTTTATGTGTTTCATTGCTCTGTAATATATATAATTTTCTAACACTATTTTTTTATCATTCACTAGATCCAAAGATAGAACCCCTAAGAGGAACGATTATCGTTTGTCATTTTCAGGAAAAATTGAAAGACTTCTCCCAATCCAAAATTATATTCTGAAGAGAATTCCTCTAAACATAGAAATGTGAGGTCCATATCTGAGATCTAGACCGAATCTGGAACAAAAATATCCAGTCATGTCCATAAAATAGCAAGCAATGTCACTTTACTTTCTAGTTTTTAATTTCACTTCTTAATTTAGGACATAATCTAAATACAACCTAAAAAAATAATGAAGTAGTTTTATAACATATAAATACACAATTTTAAGGTAAAAAGAAACTCTCAAACAGTTATCATTAAGTTAAACTTTTAACTTTTAAACCAACGTAAATTTGAATGGAACGAAATGGCGTGAAGCCATGTTTACCTCCGTATTTAGGGGCAATTAGCCAAAGGTAACAGTGAGCCTAGTTTCGACAGAGAATTTTCCATCGGGGACCTGCTTGACCAACCAAAAATCGAAGACCTTGGTCCACTTGTTGTGGTTCAAGAGGATATTGGAGGTCTTGAGATCTCTATAAATAAATCTCATCTATGCAAGGAAATGGAGGTACTCAACCCCACAAGTGACATCGAGGGAAATTCTAAGCCTTTTTTTCCATTCTAGAAGATGTTTTCATAAATGTAAATCAAAGAAAAAAGGTATGGATAAGGAAGCAAGAGAAGCAGGAAGAATGTAGTCTAGCTATATGTCTTCAAAACAAAGAGGGTCGTGTAGAAATTATACAACAAGCATGTATATCATGGATTCAATCTGATCTAACAATGTACTAAAGTTAACTACTGAATCGCTTCTCCAAATCAATTGCGGAATTAAAAACACAATTGCCAATAACATGAAGCAAAGAAGAATCAATCAAACCACAATACAAATAATTTCTCGGGGAAAGCTTGCTGCTCAAAACCCCACTATCTTCTATTGTATATTCAACATGGATACAAGAAAAAATTACATACAACTCTTCTCACAAGAGCCCTCCTGTACTCAACTAATTGTATCACACTATCTCAGATAAAACTAACCAATGCTTAGCCAATTTACTACCTCCAGAGACCCTGCCTTGCTTGCGCAATTTGTGTGGAATGCAATCCCTATTCCATAGGAATTTTAGCCTTCCTAAACTACGCAAGGATCATGGGCAATCCAATGGGTGTTTGGTTGTATGGGTGCAACCCAATAATCCTACAACTAATAGTCAACTTCCATTTCACCTAGATCTCAACTGGGTATCCACTGGAACTGACATGCATGCAGCTAATAATAGTAAATCCTCAATTGCATGTGAGATCACTGATTGTGAATTAATTAATATTTAATTCACTTGATCTCTCACCAGTGTATCAAACAGTTACAACTAGCACAACTGAGTTTAACTCACTTAACTGAGTTAACTGAGTTAAACTGATTACAACCTGCATTAACTAATGCACCACTACACTTTGAACTCTGTTACAACTAGAATTACTCTGCATGCCTCACCAACTACCCTCAACTCGAAATTCATGAGCTAACTGATTTTATCACACTCAGTTAACTATTACAAGTTATTTTGAGATTAGATTACATTTTATTGTCCATCTTAATTAAGGGATAACTAAAATAGACGTGCACCAAATTTAGCCCACACTAGTGTAGGTGCTGCTAAGACCTGTGGTCCCACACTAGTGTAGGTGTTGCTTGGACCTCTTGGTCCCACACTAGCATGGGAGCTAAAATTTCTTGTAGAACTTCAACAGGTCAATGGTATATAGATAATGGATGTTTACATCATATGATAGAATATACAAGTAGATTTCTCTCTCTAAAGGAATTCAAAGGTGGCAGTGTCATTCTTGGATATAACACATCATCCAAAAGAATGGAAAAGAAATAGTTAGCCTTTATAATGAAAAAGCTAAATTTGAAGTTGAAGATGTCATGTTTGTTGAAGGTTTAAAGCACAATATTCTAAGTGTAATTCAAATGGTTGATAAAGGAAATGAGGTAACACTTTATTTTAAAGGTTTCAAAATAAGGAAGGAAGGCTTTGGAAGATTAATGACTAAAGCAATTAGGACTCCAGGTGATGTATATGTCCTTAATAAAGGTAAAGGAAAAGATTATTGTATGATATTTTTATCTCTCTCATATTATTAGTAAAACCAATGGGGATTGGGTCTCCTATGGGTTGGTGCCTACAAATATTTCAGCATTGGGGATTGGTGTCGCATGTAGGTTGGTGACTACAAATCTTCCAGCAATGGGGATTGGTATCTTTTGTAGGTTGGTGCCTATAAAGCAACAGATGGGATTGGTGTCTCTTATAGGTCGGTGCATATAAAATAGTAAAGAGGATTTGTGTCGCTTGTAGGCTTGTGCTTAAAAATAAACTTAGGGAATTAGTGTCTCATATAGCTTGGTTCCTACAATATCTTTCGTATATATATAAGTTTTATGGGTTGCTCACGTAAGGGTTTCCACATATATCTTGTGTTACTTGTTCAGTTTATGAGATTGATGTTTTATGATGTTCAAATGTTTAAATAAGTAAAAATTGTCATTGTACCTATTCAGCCCCCCTCTCAGTAGAATTTTGATTACTCCAATAGTAGCAGTTATATATAGTGAGTTGCAATGTTTTTGTTTTGGTCCTATTTGAAGGTACATGTGCATATCTACCTCTTGAATGCCATTAGTTAGCATAGAAAGATAATTGTCTCCTTAAATGCAGAAGAATAAGCTTATTAAACTTGCATATTAAGAGTATAATTATACCTTGACCAAAATGCATTTATATGGACAAAAGGGTTGTTGGGATGAGGTGAAAATGGGAAAAATATGTTCAAAAAGGTCTTGGATGGGTGTTAGAAAGATGCCAAATTGGGTGCCCTCAAAATTGTCCTACATTTTTTTTTCTACAAAGCATATTTGATCACTTACTTGATAAGTGCAAGAAGGCCTATATATAAGATCCCAAGAACAATTTGAGGGACAACCATAAGCTAGAATTTAAATTCCATTTCTAACTTTATTATAGGCTATGTAGATGTGAGATTTTCTTCCTTTAGAATACATTACATAATTGTTTGGCCCATCCATACCTGGGCCTCTTACAACTAATTTTATTAATTCAATGGCACCTTATTTAGACCTTGGAAGGATGTCAAGGTTATTCAATAGTCTTGGAAATACCTCTATATGAGGATGGAGACAGGTCTAATATCACACATCCTTAACTCGCCTCACACTTCGCCACCTATCCACCACACCTTCCCACCTCCCCTATCCCCTTAATAACCATGATAATCAATATTAGGCATATATTTCTCTAACACCATCACATCATCTACTCACCCTTCAGATTTTTTTGACCCGTCACTAGCATCACAACTTACTCCCACCCTATTTATAACCCCTTTTTCTCCACCAAAGGAGACAAACCCTTAATGAGTGAGAACCATCTAGCAATTGGCGATCCTTTTCAAAATTCAAAGGAGTTTGCAAATAAATTTAAGAATTTAATTAAATTTGAGAGAGGTGATTTCACCAATGGTGCCTCCAACCATTCTCCTTAATCAAATACTTTATCCTTTGGTAGGCCAAAGTTTGGAGTGCAATCAACCCTCCCTCTTATGCTCAAATTTTATTTACAATAAGTTCCTCACCTTTAATTGGTTTGAATGTTCCTTCCAAAGTTGAAACCTCCCCACCAATGACCACTTTAGGAGGTTTTCCTCCTTTTAATGATACAAGTACCAAATCCTACAGACACCCTTGAGCTTTAGAGACTTTTTCCTCCATATTAAATTTGACAACGAAATAGCTAGCCAAGTGCCCATTGGTGTGACAATGAGAGCATTGAAAAGGACCACCAACTATGTCAACAATTTGACAATATTACTTATTCCAAACATCTATATTGATTTATTTTTCTAACTCGTATTTTATATTCCCTTAACAAGTATATGAGTTATTTATTTGTCTTTAATGTCTAGGAAGGTACCTACAATATTCCCAATTTCTCTAAAATATTTCACTGACTAGAATTGTAGAATCAACCCATGTAGCATTATCCAAACCAAAGGAAGAGAGGATGTTTCCAAGCAATAATAAAAATAAGGAGTATATGTTTCATGGCCCTCTTATGTTCGAAAGATAAATGTGAACCATCCTCTCCACAAAGTATGATGTTATAGGACAACCATGAAATCTCCCCCATTAAAGCTCTACTTACCAGATAAACAACTTGGTGCATTTAAGATCCTACTTACAGACATAAAAGAGTTTTTGTAATTTTTTAACACAATTTTGGTCTTTCTTCCCCTAGTTAACATTGTTGCCCCTTGTGTTTTTAATAGCGATTAACTCCTACTAACATGTTGGCTACCTAAGGATCTCCTCTAGAGCCCTTCAACTTCCCAACTCACTCAACTAATTTTGAATCCAAACCATCTACAATATCATATATGTAAATCATGATTGTACTTTCCTCAATTATCTTCTAACTATTGGTTGATGGTGAAGGTTTTATCCAACCCTCTCAAACCCCCATAAGATCCAATAACATTAACCTCCTCTACAAACCTAGCACCAAAAAAACCTCATGGAGAAAATGAGACATCCTTTTAATAGATTGCCACAATATCCATGGTCCACTAGCTCCTCTTATATCACTATATTCAAAAACTCAAGCCGGCCTTTTTACTCAATTAAAACGTTTAATATTACATTAAAATAATATAAATATGTTTTAAAATAAAATATTAAATCAAATTAATTTTTTAAACAGTATATAAGAAAATATAAACTATTGCAACCATACTAAATAAAATATATATAATAGCTAGTAAATGTAGAGTTGCATGAATCATGAAAAGAATCAAAACACTTACTTCATGATATATTTTACATGGTCAAGATTAAAAAATAAAAAATAAAAAATAAAAAATAATTATATATCTTTGTATTATTATTATTATTATTATTATTATTAAAAGAATTAATAATGATGATAATGATGATTAATGTCACTTAAGACTAATGCCATCTACTACTTATTGGACCTCTGGAAAAGATAAAGAATCTAAATTTGATTCTTAAAATCTTGTTTTTATGATCAAAGAGAAAAAATATATATATATATGTTATACATTTAAAAAAACATATAATAAAATTTTTAATTAAGAAAATTTACTCACTTTATCATTGAAATTATTAACTTGTAAATAAGCTATCCATTTAACCTCAAAAATGTATAGTAAAGTAGATGAAAAGGTTTAATCCCACATTTCAATGCTATAGTTATTAAATTTGATTGTTTCTCAATTTAAATATCGACAAATTAAGAGATTGTGTCAACCACGTAATTCTCATGTCAATTCAAAATCTGTGAAGCGCATCTTCTGCAACAAATAGTTAAATAAGTCATTCGTGCTCAACAACTTTCCATCACACTCTCCTGTCACCATTGTTTTGTTGCCTTTCCATTCATGATTTGTTGGCTAATCGAATGACAAACCACCACCTCAGTACTCCAAATAGATGGAGATTGATGAAAATTCTTGATAGTTGGGAATTTAAAGAGAAGACACGGCACGTCATCTATCAACTGGCCGTGGAATTTGAGCACATGATTATAAAAGGACCAGCACGTTAATACGATGAAACGTGATCGAAAGTGTAGTCAGAGAGAGAGTGGTTTTTATGATTTCCAGCCATCACGTTGTTTAATGCTT
Source organism: Pinus albicaulis (assembly GCA_034641835.2). Lineage (NCBI taxonomy): Eukaryota > Viridiplantae > Streptophyta > Pinopsida > Pinales > Pinaceae > Pinus > Pinus albicaulis. The sequence goes on along the minus strand of CM076584.1, from coordinate 1,524,946,901 downwards.
GCCAGCCTTTACAGTACTAGCTGTGTGCGGGATATGACGTTGCAAGAACCATAAACTTTTGGGATATGGCGGTGGAGAAACTCAAAAATTTTCAAAAACGTGAACTTTTGGGATATGGCTGTGGAGAAACCCAAAAAATTTCAAAAACGAGAATTAAAGAAAGTGACTCTAACTTCCATTAAAACAATGGTTATGAATCTAACTCCTTTTAATAAGAAGTTAGCTAAAATTATTGTTTGAATTAACAAAGAGATTCTTAATTTGTGTTCATTTTTATATTTTTATGTTCCAAGGAAATTCAATATTCCAGTAAACTTTATAGCTAATGAATTCTCCTTAATTCCACAAAAGGTTTTGAATAAAAATGGAGGGGGATAACAATGAATGGTTCACCAAATATACTATGGTTTAAATCAATGTCATGTCTTTTTATTATTTATTAATATATTAATTATAAATTTAAAGATTAGATTTTGAGCAACTTCTAAGGTGTAGATCAATTGATAATAGGGTGCACTATTAAGGTACTTTTTATGACATTGTGGCTTCAAACATCTAATTAGCCATGTGTGTTATGTAAGGGGTCATGTTGGTACGCTTAGAGGTTATAGTGGTTGTGGTTGTGTTAGGCCTTAAAGTTCGGTATGCCCTTAACCATGGTGTGTGACATGGGTGACATCCCCATCGCTTGATTTGTGATGAAGCTAGTGCATGAAATGTGATGAAAGAGCTTGTTGGGTGAAAGCACACCAATGTGAGGTATCGAAATACCAACACTTTTGATTTCCATTTGGCACGTGTGGGCAACTTGGTGGCACGATGGACGTAGGTGACCAACCATTCAACTTGGCCTAATGATGGGTGAGGAGGCCTAGGACGACATCATGAGGAGTAGCATGGGTGCCCCAAGACATGGACCAAAACACACCTAGACGAGTGACGTAGAAGTGGATGAGGTCAACTCGAGACAAGTTGGACCAAGGTAGGGGCACCCTAGTGGAATACTGGTGGGTCGAGTACCTAGGATGCACAAGCCAAAATTTGGAATCACCCACACGAGTGAGCCGAAATTTGACATTGACTAGAACAAGGTGGGTGAACTAAGTAGGCGAAACAAAAATTTTGTGCTTGGCAGATCAAACTTTTGGTGTTGTTTTGACAAGGTGGGTGAGCTGAGTGAGCGAAATCAAAAAAATTTAATCCTGTAAAATGAAAATTTGAGGTCACTAGGGGAGAGGGGTCAGTCATTGGACACCTCAGCAATGACTGGGCCCCCACACCTATGTACGACATGTGTCCTTCATGTGCGCGCATGTGTGGCAGGTACGTACAACAGAACGAACCAATCATCCACCTGTTGAGCCGGTCGTTTCCTGCGTTTAAGTGGAGGCTTGTCCAAGAAGCTGTCGTTTTTGCTCCGGGCCTGGTTATTGTCCATTGCGTTGTCCGAATGTTGCGCAGACTGTGTTCTGATGTCTAACGCCTCCGCCGCCACCCCCCGCGCACTGCATCCCTTGTTATGGCGCCTGTGCCCTCCTGGCTCGAGCTCTCCTGGTCCTTGTTCGACCACGACGATAGACCATTCTTCTTATACCTTGGCTTTGTCTGGTTACACCTCAGCTCTTTGGTGGTTATACTCGGCTCTATGTTGCTTATACTCGGTTCTGTCATGGTTATACCTCGGCTCGATCATTGTTATATTCGGCTCTGTGGTGGTTTTAATCGGCTCTGTGGTGGTTATACTCGACTCTGTGGTGGTCATAGCTCAGCTCTGTCATGGTCATACCTTGGCTCTGTGGTGGTCATACTCAGCTCTGTGGTGGTCATATTCAGCTCTGTGGTGGTCATACCTTGGCTCTGTGGTGGTCATACCTCGGCTCTATGGTGGGTTTACATCAGCCTTGTGGAGGTTTTACCTTGTCTCTATGGTGGTTTTACTCAGCTCTGTGGTGGTTTTACTCAACTCGACCCTGTGGTGGTTTTACCTCGACTCTGTGGTGGTTTTGCTCGACTCTTTGGTGGTTTTACTCAGCTCTGTGGTGGTCATACCTCGGCTCTGTGGTGGTCATACCTCGACTCTGTGGTGTTATTACCTCGTCTCTATGGTGGTTTTACCTACGTTCGGCTCTGCGTCACTTTCAGGTCTAGATGCTCCAAATTTTGTTTTCAGGTGCGTTTTTCAAGTCTGGATGTTGTGAATTGTGCTTTCAGGTGTGTTTTCTTGTTGGTTTTACTCCTTTTTTTAGTGATTTTGCAATTTTTTTTAATGTTTGTGCTTTGTGAATGATTGGGTTTTTGCATTGTTTGCAGGTCAATGCAGTAGCCAAGGACAATGTAGTTGGCTAGAAAGGCAAGGAGGGCAATGCAGTTGGTAAGGAGGAAGGCCAGGAGGGAGAGGAAGGCGAGGAGAGCAGTCTTAAGGTAGGACTCTGTCCTACCAGTCATATGTATGTGTTTGTAAACACATTTAACCTAAACGATATGTTTCTCTGTTGAGCTTCTTTACTGTGTTTTACTGTGTTTTTAAACACTTGGGTTTTCTGTAAATTGTCTGGTTTTTTGTGTTAATTAAAAGAATCTGTGTAAATTGAGATATAGGGTTTAGGGTTTATGGTTTTCTGTAAATGTTTAAATATTTTTATCCACCACAGAGCTGAGAGCCAAGGTATAAATGTTTTATATTCTGTACATGTTTTCAATTAATTTGATGTCACTTTCTCATACTGTGTTAGTAATGTTGAGGTTTAGGGTACGGCTTTTGTGTTAATCTGTGTAAATTGAGATATAGGGTTTAGGGTTTATGGTTTTCTGTAAATTGAGATTTTGATTTTCAAATATTGGTATCCACCACAGAGCTGAGAGCCGAGGTATAACTATTTTAAAATCTGTACATATTGTCAATTAATTTGATGTAATTATCTCAAACTGTGTTAGTAATATTGAGGTTTAGGGTAGGGTTTTTCGTGTTAATTAGAAGGAATCTATGTAAATTGATATATAGGGTTTAGGTTTTATGTCATTTTCTCATAATGTGTTAGTAATGTTGAGGTTTAGGGTAGGGTTTTTGTGTTAATTAGAAGGAATTTGTGTAGATTGAGATACATGGTTTAGGGTTTATGTCATTTTCTCATATTGTGTTAGTAATGTTGAGGTTTAGGGTAGGGCTTTTGTGTTAATTAGAAGGAATATGTGTAAATTGAGATATAGGGTTTAGGGTTTATGTCATTTTCTCATATTGTGTTAGTAATGTTGAGGTTTAGGGTAGGGTTTTTGTGTTAATTAAAAGAAATCTGTGTAAATTGAGATATAGGGTTTAGGGTTTAGGGGTTATGGTTTTCTGTAAATTGATATTTTGATGTTTAAATATTGGTATAACCACCACAGAGCTGAGTATGTTAATAATGTTTTATATTTTGTACATGTTTTCAATTAATTTGATGACATTTTCTCATACTGTGTTGTTAATAATGTTGTCTAAATTCTCATATTGTGTTGTTGATAATGTTGACATTTTATCATACTATGTTATTTGCATTGATATATGCACATGTTTTGACTTGCATGTGAAGTCTCAGTATTGCATTCTTGCTTCACTCCAACAAGGTATAACCACCTTTGTTCCTAGTGTCATGGACCCTTTTTGCTTATGAATTAAGTTTCTTTGTTCAGAGTCTCCTCCTTTATTGAGTGATTTTTATTAATGAAGTTAGCAAGTAATTTTCACCTCATTTATTGAGTGATTTTTATTGATGAAGTTTGCAATGAATTTTCATTGCACCAGTATAATGATACAGGTTTGTTGCCCACTGATCTGATTAATTTTTATTTGTTAGCATTATTTATTTTATCTGATTCCCTCACACAATTTCGTTATATAAGACTGTTGGTTTGCTCCCCGTATTGATATACTTATTATTTAATAGGATTATTAGTATCTGTTTCTATTCATTAAAGAGCACGCAATGTTCAAGGGATATTTTGTTTAGATGCAAAATTTATCATAACTTTGTTATTAATCACTATTCATATATATTATCACTGGCTTCTATCAATGAATGTGGGTTGTCTTGTCACTTTAAGTAACAAAAATGATGGCACCAGCTATCACTTGTTTTAATGGTGTCATTGATGATTGGTATTATGCCATTGCAAGTGAGCAAGTTAGACACCAAGGCTAAGGCTATAACTTCAACATATTAACAAACTTGTAGGAATTAGAAACTGTTTGATACATACTAAATTGATTGGTATTATTCCTTTGCAAGTGAGCAAGTTAGACATCGAGCTTACACTGCCAATTTGTTAACTCCCGAGGAAAACAAAATATAATTTTGTAGAAATTACAAATTGTTTGATACATACTCATTAAAAATTAAAAATTATGATATAGGCTATGGAAAGTGTTGTGTTATTTTAAATAAGAAATAACTTCATAAAAAAATCTGATATAGGCTAAGGCTATAACTTCAACAGATTACCAAACTTGTAGGATTTAGAAACTGTTTTATACATACTAATTTGAAACTATTTGTAGCTTCCAAAACATCCATAGATGCTATCCTTAGCAAACCTATTTCATCCTTGAGCCGAGAGCCGAGAGCCGAGGTATAACTGTTTTAAAATCTGTACATATTTTCAATTAATTTGGTATTATGCCTTTGCAAGTGAGCAAGTTAGACACCAAGGCTAAGGCTATAACTTCAACATATTAACAAACTTGTAGGAATTAGAAATTGTTTGATACATACTAAATTGATTGGTATTATGCCTTTGCAAGTGAGCAAGTTAGACATCGAGCTTACACTGCCAATTTTTTAACTCCTGAGGAAAACAAGATATAATTTTGTAGAAATTACAAATTGTTTGATACATACTAATTAAAAATTAAAAATTCTGATATAGGCTATGGCAAGCGTTGTGTTATTTTAAATAAGAAATAACTTCATAAAAAATATGATATAGGCTAAGGCTATAACTTCAACAGATTACCAAACTTGTAGGATTTAGAAACTGTTTTATACATACTAATTTGAAATTGTTTGTAGCTTCCCAAACATCCATGGATGCTATCCTTAGCAAACCTATTTCATCCTTTATTTTGGATCGAGAGGAGTCAAAAAGAGGAGCTTTCTGGACAAAAATAAAGTCTCCTGGAGGGAATGTGATGTATCTGACCCACTTGGGCCAAAAATTTAAATTCTCCACCTCAGCACATGAGACTGGACCAATTTGCCAAAAAGAGGAGCTTTCTTGATTATAAAATGACCAGCACGTTAATACGATGAAACGTGATCGAAAGTGTAGTCAAACAGAGACGTTTTATATGCAACCATTAGAATTAAATAATTATATATAGAGAGAGAGTGTGGTTTTTATGATTTCCAGCCATCACGTTGTTTAATGCTTGCCAGCCTTTACATTGGTTATAGTACTAGCTGTGTGCGGGATATGACGTTGCAAGAACCATGAACTTTTGGGATATGGCAGTGGAGAAACCCAAAAATTTTCAAAAACATGAACTTTTGGGATATGGCTATGGAGAAACCCAAAAAATTTCAAAAACTAGAATTAAAGAAAGTGACTCTAACTTCCATTAAAACAATGGTTATGAATCTAACTCCTTTTAATAAGAAGTTAGCTAAAATTATTGTTTGAATTAACAAAGAGATTCTTAATTTGTGTTCATTTTTATATTTTTATGTTCTAAGGGAATTCAATATTCTAGTAAACTTTATAGCTAATGAATTCTCCTTAATTCCACAAAGGATTTTGAATAAAAAATGAATTCTCCTTAATTCCACAAAGGGTTTTGAATAAAAATGGAGGGGGATAACAATGAATGGTTCACCAAATATACTATGGTTTAAATCAATGTCATGTCTTTTTATTATTTATTAATATATTAATTATAAATTTAAAGATTAGATTTTGAGTAACTCCTAAGGTGTAGATCAATTGATAATAGGGTGCACTATTAAGGTACTTCTTATGACATTGTGGATTCAAACACCTAACTAGCCATGTGTGTTATGTAAGGGGTCATGTTTTCAATTAATTTGATGTCATTTTCTCATATTGTGTTAGTAATGTTGAGGTTTAGGGTTGGGCTTTTGTGTTAATTAAAAGCAATCTGTGTAAATTGAGATATAGGGTTTAGGGTTTATGCTTTTCTGTAAATTGAGATTTTGATGTTTAAATATTGGTATCCACCACAGAGCCGAGATATAACTGTTTTAAAATCTGTACATATTTTCAATTAATTTGATGTAATTATCTCAAACTGTGTTAGTAATGTTGAGGTTTAGGGTAGGGTTTTTTGTGTTAATTAGAAGGAATCTATGTAAATTGATATATAGGGTTTAGGTTTTATGTCATTTTCTCATACTGTGTTAGTAATGTTGAGGTTTAGGGTAGGGTTTTTGTGTTAACTAGAAGGAATTTGTGTAGATTGAGATATAGGGTTTAGGGTTTATGTCATTTTCTCATATTGTGTTAGTAATGTTGAGGTTTAGGGTAGGGCTTTTGTGTTAATTAGAAGGAATATGTGTAAATTGAGATATAGGGTTTAGGGTTTATGTCATTTTCTCATATTGTGTTAGTAATGTTGAGGTTTAGGGTAGGGTTTTTGTGTTAATTAAAAGAAATCTGTGTAAATTGAGATATAGGGTTTAGGGTTTAGGGGTTATGGTTTTCTGTAAATTGATATTTTGATGTTTAAATATTGGTATAACCACCACAGAGCTGAGTATGTTAATAATGTTTTATATTTTATACATGTTTTCAATTAATTTGATGACATTTTCTCATACTGTGTTGTTAATAATGTTGTCTAAATTCTCATATTGTGTTGTTGATAATGTTGACATTTTCTCATACTATGTTATTTGCATTGATATATGCATATGTTTTGACTTGCATGTGAAGTCTCAGTCTTGCATTCTTGCTTCACTCCAACAATGTATAACCACCTTTGTTCCTAGTGTCATAGACACTTTTTGCTTATGAATTCAATTTCTTTGTTCAGAGTCTCCTCCTTTATTGAGTGATTTTTATTGATGAAGTTAGCAAGTAATTTTCACCTCCTTTATTGAGTGATTTTTATTGATGAAGTTTGCAATGAATTTTCATTGCACCAGTATAATGATACAGGTTTGTTGCCCACTGATTTGATTAATTTTTATTTGTTAGCATTATTTATTTTATCTGATTCCCTCACACAATTTCGTTATATAAGACTGTTGGTTTTCTCCCCGTATTGATATACTTATTATTTAACAGGATTATTAGTATCTGTTTCTATTCATTAAAGAGCACGTAATGTTCAAGGGATATTTTGTTTAGATGCAAAATTTATCATAACTTTGTTATTAATCACTATTCATAAATATTATCACTCGCTTCTATCGATGAATGTGGGTTGTCTTGTCACTTTAAGTAACAAAAATGATGGCACCATCTATCACTTGTTTTAATGGTGTCATTGATGATTGGTATTATGCCATTGCAAGTGAGCAAGTTAGACACCAAGGCTAAGGTTATAACTTCAACATATTAACAAACTTGTAGGAATTAGAAACTGTTTGATACATACTAAATTGATTGGTATAATGCCTTTGCAAGTGAGCAAGTTAGACATCGAGCTTACACTGCCAATTTATTAACTCCCGAGGAAAACAAGATATAATTTTGTAGAAATTACAAATTGTTTGATACATACTAATTAAAAATTAAAAATTTTGATATAGGCTATGGCAAGTGTTGTGTTATTTTAAATAAGAAATAACTTCATAAAAAATCTGATATAGGCTAAGGCTATAACTTCAACAAATTACCAAACTTGTAGGATTTAGAAACTTTTTTATACATACTAATTTGAAACTGTTTGTAGCTTCCCAAACATCCATGGATGCTATCCTTAGCAAACCTATTTCATCCTTGAGCCGAGAGCCGAGAGCTGAGGTATAACTGTTTTAAAATATGTACATATTTTCAATTAATTTGGTATTATGCCTTTGCAAGTGAGCAAGTTAGACACCAAGGCTAAGGCTATAACTTCAACATATTAACAAACTTGAAGGAATTAGAAACTGTTTGATACATACTAAATTGATTGGTATTATGCCTTTGCAAGTGAGAAAGTTATACATCGAGCTTACACCACCAATTTGTTAACTCTCGAGGAAAACAAGATATAATTTTGTAGAAATTACAAATTGTTTGATCCATACTAATTAAAAATTAAAAATTCTGATATAGGCTATGGCAAGTGTTGTGTTATTTTAAATAAGAAATAACTTCATAAAAAATATGATATATGCTAAGGCTATAACTTCAACAGATTAACAAACTTGTAGGATTTAGAAACTGTTTTATACATACTAATTTGAAACTGTTTGTAGCTTCCCAAACATCCATGGATGCTATCCTTAGCAAACCTATTTCATCCTTACCAAAATCACAGTGTCTTGTGGTTACAAAAATTAAGTCATGCCACCCCTGTGCTTGATGTCTTCCATTTCCTGCATTTCCCAAAATTGTTGAGTTGACTTCCTTACCCAAGGATGGTGGACTACCCAACATTGGATGATTAGGAGGTTCCTGAATGTTTCCATATGGATGAATCCAATTTTCTCCATGTAGCCATGGTGGGACTGAGTAGCCCAAGTGTCCACTTGTGTTACTAACCCCAGCACTGACTGCAGGTGTCATATAAACACAGTTAGGATTCAAACCTGCACTGTAGGGGTATAAGAGGTGGGCCTAGCCCCTGCCTGATAGTTAGGGACTTGGATGTTAATTAGGTCTTGGAATGATGGTGTTTGCTCTGCAATGTGGTCCAGCGTGTTAGACATCAACCTATTTGCCTCAAAGTAGCTTGAACCATGGTCTTCCTTACTTGTCACCCCTCCTCCTTTTTCCAACTCTTGTTGAACCTTTCTTGCCTCTCTCTCTCTTGCCTTGCCAATTTCTTTTGATGTTCCCTATCTTCCCTTGATTTTTGTCTTTCCAACCTTTCCTTTGCTCGAGCTTCTTTTGTTGCAATCCTTGAAACCCTCTTTTCATTGGCTAACTCCTCCTTTCTCTTTTTAGCTTCCTGAATTTCACTCTTTTTACGTTCAGACTCGAACATTAAATTCATATAATCTTCAGCTGTGAGCAATTGTGAACTCCTCCCTAAATGAATATAATCTGAGGTTGATTTCCTTGATGAGGCCTTCACTCTCTCTACTGGTAGCTTTAGGAATGCACCAAGTAATCTCTGCTTTTTTGTTGCCCCATGCTCCTCCAGACCTGGCACTTGGATTTCATCCTCTGGGACAACTGATTGGCCCCCATTGTTATCTTCTTCAAGTACTTCATGCTGAATAGGCTCCTCTTCCATTGATCCATTGTCCACAAAATAATGAACAAGTTCGGTGTTCAACCCTAATGGTTGTGAAGGCATGTCCATGCTTTCCTCCTCATTGGTGGTAGATACATTATTTCCAGTGATATTCATCACGACCTTTGCCAACCATGATGGTGCGCTTACTTGGGTTAGCATGGTCAATTGTTCATTGTCAGCTGCATCAGTGGGTGTGACAGCCTCATTGATATTTTTAGTTGGTTCATGACTGAATTTTATCTCACTGACATGCTCAACATCATCACCACCACAGAACAACCCTTCAGAAAGGGACATTATACCTTCAGCAGTAGCTACATCTTCTTTGGCACCAAAATGCTCTTATAAGTTCTCTGCTTCTTGACCTTCCACTTCAAATGCTTGGCTACAACTGGTATCATGCATAAGAGCATCAAAATTAAGTGGCCATATACCTGTCCTCCTAAATCCATCCTTGATATTAGAAGGTGTGAGAGCCCTTTTAAATGCTTTACTTGAAAGCTCAGTTAGCTCAAACCTCTTTACTTCCACCCCTGGATTCTTTGCCATCCATGAAACTCACTCGGCCCTGAAATAGTTCTTGAAAGGCCTAAACCGGCAATGTTAATAGGTCAATTCCCAACTTATTGGCCTTTGCGATTGTCTGCACAACCATGTGGCTTCCATGACCATCTAAAATCAGTAAGTGTCTGTTTTCAGGCAAGACACCACCCAGTACAGAAGCAGAAAAGTGGAAAATCCAATTCAGGAATAGTTCCTTTGTCATCCATGCATGTGGATGTCCAGCCATGCATGCCCCTGGTTCATAATTCTGTATATAATTTTTTAGTTGAGTTTTACCTTTAAATAGGTAAAATCCTGGTATTGATGAACCAATTGCATTGACATAGGCAAGAATTGTGATCCACTCCCTTCTCTTAGGCAATATCTTAGGCAAATTTCTACTCCCTCTCTTGGCAATAACCCGCATACCACAATTTCTTCTTGCCTATAAGCCTGTTTCAACACAGTTCCATATATGGTCTGGGGCATATGAGTGTTGGTCATATGCAGCAAAAAGAGTGTTATAGAACTTGGAAACAATTGCAGGGCATAGATTTAAAGCCCGGTCTCTGTCAAGGCCCTCCGTTGTACGTAACACAAGGTCTGGATGCCTCTTTTTAAACCCACTCCACCATTACTTACCAAGAAAACCATCTTTAAAGGGGTTTGGCCTCCCTTGACAGATTTGAGCTACAGTGGATTTAATTTGTATAAGCTCTAACCCATGTCCTAATTGGGCCATCTCCTTACACCACTCGACCACCTTATCCTCCTCCTCTTCAGTCATAACTGTAACAGACCCTCTACGCTTTGTATTAGTCAACATATTTATCCAATAATGTATGTTAGAGGCACCAATACCATGTTTTTTTGCAGATGCACGGATTGAATATCCCTTAAACTCGATGTCATCAATTTCATCGAGCATGTCTTTTTTTGTCCAACCTCTGATGGCACTAATTTTCTTTGTTGAACTTGCGCCTTGCACTGTGGTTGAAGGTGGCTTTGTGGTTGATGGTGGGCTGGGATGATCTGCTATCATAGGGTCCTTTTCAATGACATTGTTGGGAGCATTGGGAGCATTGACATCCTCATCTGATGAACTGCTCCGCAGTTGGGCCCCCCTTCTCCCTTGCCTCTTGTTCCTTATCCAATCCACAATAGAAACTCTTGGCATGGCTCCAACAACTTGCAAATTTATCATGAAATTCTAATTTAAAATTGTATTCGAGTAAAACGTGAGTAAGAAATTTTCTAAGTATTACAGTACAACTATATAGAGTAAACTGCTAACTATATTTATGTATGAATTCCAATATTACTATTAACAACATGAAACCTTCAGTTGTTTGTTGTGAATTAATTGACATTGAAGTGGAACAGACATGGTTTACCTGAACAGTTGAGTTTGGATGACTTGTAATATCAGCATGAGAAAGATATGTGATACCTACATGGTTGTTAGCTACATGGCTGTTAAGCTACATGGATGTTAAGCTACATGTTTGTAAGCAACATGGTTGTTAAGCGACATGGTTGTAAGCAACATGGTTGTAAGAAACATGGTTGTAAGTTAACACGACATCTTCCTTTCATGTCGAAGCAGTCCCAAGCAAATTCACCATATTGTTTTTGAATAATTTCTACCACATGTTGCTGTTAAGGTTTAGGTTGTTAACATGGCTGTAAGCATGGCTATTTGTTTAGGTTGTTAACATGGCCGTAAGCAAGTTTCCGGTTAAGTGTATGCAAGTTTCAAGATGAAGCCATACTTTTTGTACTGGTGTAGAGGTATTGACTAACATGACATTCATAGTTTCTTGTTAAGTGGTTATGCAAGTTTGAAGATGAATTCCTTGGTGCTGCTGCTGAAACTCTTGGTGTTGGAACCACTGCTCTTGCCTTTGCTATTTGTTTAGGTTTTTAACATGACTGTAAGCAACATATGTTTTGGCTTCATTAAGACAAGTTTGGTGTCTTCGTTAAATTCCATGGCCTTGGGGGCAAGGGTCGAATAGAGGTATTGACTTGGAAATAAAAGTAACCGGACATTCATAGTTAAGTGAATAATTTTTACCACCTGTTGTTGTTGTTCTGTAATTAAGTATGTACCTATGTAGAGTATTTTTCCAGGGCTAATTTCAACAAGTTTAGAGAACAGTTCCTTGTTTCCACCTATGGCTGGAAATTCCCTATTGACTGTTGGTGGTGCTGCTTAAACTCTTGGTGTTGGAACCACTGCTCTTGCCTTTGCTATTTGTTTGGGTTGTTAACATGGTTGTAAGCATGTTTCTGGTTAAGTGTATGCAAGTATCAAGATGAAGTCATACTTTTTGTACTGGTTTAGAGGTATTGACTAATAGGACATGGACTTATCTACCTAGTGCATATATGCTTAGAAAATATGTATTAATGTTTCTTGTTTGTTTAGAAAAAAATAGATACAACAATATCAGGACATTCATAGTTTCTTGTTAACAGGACATGGAATTATCTACCTAGTGTGTATATGCTCAGCAAATATGTGTTAATGTTTCCTATTTGTTTAGAACAAATTAGATACAAAAATTTATTATATTTGGCTAAGCCTGTGATCCAACTAGTTTTATTTCAACTTGTTGCTCTTAGCTTGAGCTAAGCAGCAATTCAGAAGCAGTAGTTAAGAAGGAAGTTGTAGTGAAACTTCCATGAGACTTCTAATTGGTTGTATTTTCACTCTTATAATATCTCTAACTCCTATGTAGTTAGTATATTTATGTTCTTATAACAACGAGTATGATTTACTTAGTCAATGTAAGCTAATGAACAGAGTAGTAAGCTTTCCAGGTCATGTCTTAGTAAGCTAGTTTTAACATGGACTTATCTTTGGACATGGACTTATCTACCTAGTGCGTATATGCTCAGAAAATATGTGTTAATTTTTCATGTTTGTTTAGAACAAAATAGATACAACAATTTATTGTATTTGGCTAAGCCTATGATCCAACTAGCTGTAGTTCAACTTGTTGCTCTTAGCTTGAGCTAAGCAGTAGTTAAGAAGGAAGTTGTAGTGAACTTCCATGAGACTTCTAATTAGTTGTATTTCCACTCTTGAAATCTCTCTAACTCCTATGTAGTTAGTAGCTTTATGTTCTTATAAGAACGAGTATGCTTTAATTAGTCAATCTAAGCTAATGAACAGAGTAGTAAGCTTTCCAGGTCATGTCTTAGTAAGCTAGTTTGAATACTCATAGCTTCTTTAATCTACGTGATTTTCTTATAAACATAACTCTCATTACTTATAAGCTTAACATAGTTTCTCAACTAAAATAATGACAAAGTACTCAATATAATAAATAACATTATTCAAGAACAACCAAAGACCTGTATGTCTCCAGCAACGCTCCAGCAACCGATGAAGAGAATGAATGTAACATTGTGCACACACTCTATCTGGAATGTAACAATGAGCACACTATGTCTGGATGAAGAGAATGAATGTAACACTGTGCACACACTCTGTCTGGAATGTAACATTGAGAACACTCTATCTGTATGTCTGGAACACTGTCTAAAAATGATTGTATGTCTGCAAAATGAAAACTCACTGTCTGAAAACTCACTTTCTGAAAACAATTATATGTCTGAAAAATGAATGGAACACTATCTGAAAAATCTGAATGTATGTCAGCAGTAGCTTAAGAGTATAATGAATGCTTCAAATTCAGTAAGGGTTGATGTTTTGTGGTTTTATGATCTAGAATTTAATTGGTAGAAAAGATTGGCATGGATTTCCATCTCCCAAATTAAATTTTGTGTTGTGGATTGATTTGTACATGATCCAATGGCTGACAAGCTTTCGTGGTTGATCCTTGTGCTTTCCTAAATTTAATTCTTGAATTGAAATGCTTTCCTTAATTTAATTCCTGAATTGAAAGTGCTGTTGTGTTTAATTCTTGAAATGAAAGGTTGGGTGAACTATTTCCTGAATTGAATGGTGTCATTTAATGTCTTCAAGAGGTTGAATGGTTAAACAAACATGTACATACGATTGACACGCATTTCACCTATTTTTGTGCAGGTGTTACCCAGTCCTTGTGCAGGTGTTACCCAACGATGGGATCTATTGCCCCAATGCAAAATTAGAGGCTCACTATTTGATGGGATAACTATACTTTTGGATGGAAAGCATTGTAATGTTTTGTAGCGCATTTTGACTTAGTTGGTAATTCAGAACTGGAGGTACATGAGACAATAGGTCTTATCAACTTGTGATGTTAAGACTTGGTGTATGACAGTTGTTGGTCTAATAAAAAAACCGGGCCCATTTTGGACATATTTTAATAACTTAATATAAAGTATTTTTGTGCATATTTTAGTGAGTTTGTGATGTTTGTTTGATGGATGTGTGGGACCAGTACTATAACTACTATTAGTCCTTGCACAACAATAGAAGCCTCTCCCCTACACTGAATAAAAATTGGCCCAACCAAGTTTACTTACACGAAAGGGCAGAGACGAAGTCACACAAATAATCTTGTGCAGTATAAGTATGTGCACGATGAAAATATTAAAGGCAAAACTAAGCAAGAATGAAATGGGAATGAAGACCAACCAAACAGCCCAACAGAGGAACGAACGAAACGAAGCGAGGTCACGTATGAAGGAGGACAGCTTTCCATACGAGAAGGGAGTCAAGAGTGTGGGCTTGGGCCTCTCATGGGATAGGGCCTAAGGATAAGTAAAAGCCAATCGAGCCAACAGACCAGATGGTGGAACGACTCATGAAGGAAGAAAGGGAAAACCTGCAGTAGGGTGGTAGGGTGTGTAATATCGACGACCAACTGGCTATTGGAATATGAAACCCTTGTTGGTCCTTCGTTACTTAGGCTAGCAACAAAAGGAGTTTTGGAAGAAGGGGTCTCTTTATTTATAATTTTAAAAAAAAGGGCAATAATTAGGGAGGACATGGTATTTTCAGATGGTATTATGGTTGATTCTAGAAACTTGGAAAAGGCCTAATCAAAAGCCTTACTTGAAGGTTTGTCTCAGTCTTTTCACAATTTTGCATCTTTTTGCTTTTGTTTTTGCAAAAAAAATTCCCCCTCATTCGCCGGGGGGGGGGGGGCTAAATTGTGTATGAGTGTTAATCGCCTTTGAGTGTTTTTATTTTTTGATCTTTGGAACTCTCACCCGATTTTCTTGACTTCCACTTGATTGGTTCTTAGATTACATTAGAATCATCTTGTGTTTGAGAATTCTCTTGCATAGATCACATTTGCATAATTGGAATTCTCATTTTCAGAATATGAATGAAAAATGTGCATAGATTACATTTGCATACTTTTCAAGTGAATTGTGCATAGATTACAACTGCATAGTTTACATTTTGAAAAATCAATCGTAGATTTAGATTAGTTTCTTTGATTTGAATTTACATGTTTTTATGTTTGTTTTAAAAACACAAAAATAAAAAATTTGGAATTGATTAGCATTAGTTTTTCTTGATGAAATTAGTGCATTAGAGAATTTGTTATATTTTCTCTTATTGATCAATTTTTGCATTGTTGGAAGTGAATGGAAACTCTCTCCTTACTTTAGTTAGGATTCATCGAATTGAAAATATTACATTATCATATTCGATTGCATTCAGTTTTGGGTCGGGTCATAACACCATTGATTTCATATCCATTTACCCTTTGAGTAATAACAGCCTAAATAACACAGTGCTTAATAAAATTCATCTAGTATTTTTTACATTTTTAGGGCTCTTTCCACCAATCTAGCTCAGGATTAGTGCTTTGGAATAGGTTGTTGTTAACTTTCCAAAGCAACTAAAACAAACAAGTAGTCGATCTTGCGGTAGGAAAATTCCAATAGTAGCATGTATGCTCTTGGAAGCTCCTCTTAAAGGAGTCAAGCACGAGATCATATCCGAACCAGTGAGGTAATCAATCCTTCCTCATTGGGAACGATAGAAGATATACACATATTAACAACGGTAAACCTCGGATTGACCATTGTCGAGGAGCCTGGGGTCACTTGTCGGTAAACCTTGGATTATGTCAAAGAGCCTTCAAGGGGATTAAGCTTTGTTACTCTGCCCTTGCGTGTGTGTCGAATCATAGACTGTTCCCCCAGGTATATTTTTTTCTGTTGGTAACCTTAGTGGCCATAATCTATAGGATTCTTTCCCAAGGTGACGGTGGAGGGAAGATCCCACTGTACCTGGAGCAGACATCGGCTAGACTCACTTGGACTCTCCGGAGGGTTATCTTCACTCGAGATGGTTTAGTGGAGAAACTTGCACTGGTCTGCTTCATTAAGCAGGTTGTCGAGGTAAATGTTCCAACCGCCATTTCTGCATTAAAATTCTATGATGTTGGATTTCATCACCAAATAGTGTTTTTAGTGCGGGAATCTACAGTTTGTGTGTGGTTTGACTCCTAGATTTGATAGCACGTGTAAATTTTTTTTTTTTACTTTTTAGAGACCATAGGTGTGAATTGTGAATTTTAATTGTTTGGTGTGAATTGTGAATTGTTAATTTTAGTTTTAAATTGTTAATAAAATTCACTTAAGTTGAATATAATGGCAACTGTTCCGGAATTTACCAACCAAGGAACCCCTCTTAAAGAGAATCCTAGTACTTTTCCTTACTTTGGAAATGTTGTCCCTCCTTATATGGCTACATTGCCATTACCTGGATTTACAATAGGTTTACCGATATGGTTATTTTCAACTTTTTTGGCCCCGAATACTCCAATTGTTCCACCTGAACCGGATGCTTTACCTCAACAGAGTTCACCATCTCAACATCACCAACCTTCTGTTGACCCTTTACCTTCTTCGCCCAATATGTCTTCCTCCCTTTCTTCCTATTTGCTTGGTAAAAGCCTTAACGCTAGTAACCAAGTGACTAAAAAGAAGAAGAAAGGGAAGAAGAAGAAGAAGCAAGCAAGATAAGAAAGAAGTCAACTAGTCAACCATGGCTGCAAGTGTTAGTAATGTTGAGGAAACCTCCAACATACATCGTAAACCCAAATTCCCTTGCAAGCTTTGTAAGAGTGACCACTTCCTTCTCAATTGTCCTGGTATTCCAAAGGTCTTGGAAGTATGGTCAGAAAAATCTCATTAACTTTCCGTTGATCCATCAACCAGTGATTGTCAGGTTCCTGGGAAAAAGGGTAAAGTTAGGTTTCCTTGTAAGTTATGCAAAGGGAGTCATCAAACTCACATTTGCCCTCACATGGATGAAGCCTCAAAATTGTTGGAAAACCTTACTATTCCATAGCAAGAACTTCCAACTGGTTACCGTCAACTTTCTCCCAACCTACCGTCAGCTGACGGAGGGATTGATCTAATTCCAAGTACAGTCAATCCCACTCTTCCATTGAAGAGTGAAACTCATATCACTCAGGTTGATGATCCAATAGTTGATCAAGTGGTCGATTCAATTTCACATTCAATCGATCCCACTATCCCTGTAGAGAGTGAAATTCATACCTCTCCGGTTCTTCTTGTTACATCATATTCTTCTACGCTGGGGGGCATTTCACCTATTCCTACAGAACCCCCTCCAAGTACATGTTCAGAGATATAATTGTAAATCTCAATAAATGCAAGCATTCCACAATCTCAAATAAATAAAGATATGCATTCTACAATCTCAAATAAAATGTTAGTTAATTCAATTGATATAGATGTTAAGGAAAAGAAAACGGTGCACCAGCTTAATGGTAAAATATTAACAATATCCTCTCTATATAATTTAAACAATATTTTGAAAATATTATAATATAAATATTTAAAAATACACAATATTTCAAAAAAAATAAAATTAGTAATTGCTCTTAAAGGGACACCGAAGGAATTAAAGAACTGGAAAAATCACGAAATACAGGAAGTAATGATTGACGCTATGTGATTCATTTCACTAGTTTCAATCCCACTTCTTCATTCCTATGAGCATCACCCGATGCAATGAGTGCTAAGTCGACTACTCAAAAATCATGATAAATTAGTCAATTACCACTACCTCTCATGGAAATAGTTATACATGAATTACTTACTTAAAGCAGTTGAATCCCAAAAATAATATCTAAGACATGTTTATATTAGAAAAAATATATATATTTTTAGAATTTTTTATTATTAATATTAAATATATGTTTAAAATTTAATTAAAAAAAATTATCATATATATGTTTAAAATTTAATAAAAACGAATTATCATATTTGAAAGTTTAAAATTTATTAAAAAAATATATATTTCTTTTTCATTAAAATTTATATTAGAAAATATGTTTATTTTTAAAGTTGTTTTATTAATATTAAATATATGTTTAAAATTTAATATATTTTTTTATTATACATTTATGTTCAAAATTTAATAAAAATTATATTTTTCATTCTCATTAAACTTAATCGAAATGCATAAACTTAAATGCTCCAAACAATTTTAATTAAAATCATTCTTTATCTTTATAATTTAATAAAAAATTGTGACTAAATTTATTAAATTACTTGCATTTTACCAAATAAAAAAATAAAAATAAAAATAATAATAATTATTATTATTATTGTGAATATTTACATTATTAAAAAATGTGTTTACCTACATTTTATTGAATGTAATTAACTTTCAAGATTTAAATTCTTACACACTTTGTTGCCAGAGTTTTCTCAATATTCTAAATCTATCAACTTTCTCAATATTCCAAAACGATCAACATTCTTCGGTAATTTAATGTATTTTACTACATGCAAATGCCTTTTTTTTAGATTATCCCATAAAAACGATTTATATGCATGGTTTATGGCATTCAAAACACATAAAACGGATAAATCCTTGAGATGTTTCATTGAGAGTTTCTTTTCCTTACTCTTCGCTATTTGTGTTTGTCAACTTAATATTGTTGTGAGGAATGTTGGGGAGGTTCTAAATTCTTCACGACAAAACAAATAAAAGGCCAAATTGTCCTCAACTATACCAAAAACACATGTATTTGTATATAAACTCTCAATCACCAATGATCGGGGACACGGAAACACGACATAAGATGGGCAACATACTTAAGAGATGGGCAGGTTGTATACTTAGAATTGACATGAACATGATCCAATGGAACCATTACTGATAATTCCAGTCAAACTGGAACTCAAAACCATTAACCTGTAGACATATCCCCTTGATCACAGAGGGGTCTTCGGCAAGGTACCCATGTCATTATTTTTCTGATTTTGGGCAATCACAGACATTTCAACAAGGTTCTGAAGAATCCAAGGCCAGCAACTCAAGAATAAAGATGGCAAAGGAGTGGATTTGATCTATGTTGTACACAGGGGTAGCGAATGTAAAGGAGATGCATAGCTCTGGCCCATCTGGCCCTTCAATCATAGACTCACATGCACAGAAGCAAGGACCCACTATATGCTTACTTGCCAGAGGCCCTAAGATGCCATCCACATTCAAAGATTTTGCATTCTTCCATTGTGTATGTGCTGGCCCTCTAAAGAACATTGTAAACAACCCAAATCTCTTAGAAGAGCTTGGAGCTAGACTAGGATGTTTGATCAACTATATTCACATTCATTCACCAGTATGACTCAATCCCAAATATTAACTAGCATAAATCCCTCTTAGCCCCTGATCTATTAAGAGTGAAAAAAAGCACAAATCCCTCTTATCCCCTGATCTATTAAGAGTGAAAAAAAGAATAAACCTCTCTTAGCCCTTGATCTATTAAGAGTGACAAAAAGCATAAATACCACTTAATCCCTTATCTATTAAGAGTGATAAAAATAAATATTGAAAATCTCTTGGAAAAACAACATTGTCTTTCAAATTAAGGGAAGCCTATTTATCACCTGTCCAACAAGCATGGCTATCACTAGTAGCTCGGAAAGTGCTTATGATTGTTGATTTCCTTCTGTGTTTTTGTTGATATTAAGTGTGTCATATCCCAAAAGGATGTATCATCCTTCACTCAAGTTCCCTGGAATATCCCTGCTGAGTAGTTTCCCAGGATAGTTTCTGGTAGTTGAGGCTCAAAGTGATGTCTACAGTCCAACACACTTCCATGTACACAGAAGTTTTTTTATTCCACACAATGGGTATTCACATTATGACAATAAGATGTACATGATTCAAGGTGCACAAAGTATGGTATGGTTGTGATGTTACCCTGTGAAGCAAAACTGGTTCAATTTCTTCTCTTTCATTTCTTTGATGTTTGCAGCTATTCTTAAGTATGCACAGATCAGAGCTGCAGCATGTGATGTATTCTCTCGCTCGCCTGCAGAGAAAAAAGCACCAGTCCCTATCATGGAGAGGCAATTCTTGATGGTTGAGTCCATGCATATGAGGAATTCAAGGATATAAAGTGCAAAAGAACTTCATACACAGGATAAAAAAATACTTCACATTTTTAATATGGTAGTAAAAAAAGAAAACAAAGTTTATTTAATGAGTGATATAAAATCTATCTCTATTATAGAGCCATTGTTCCAAGGATTGAAAAGTAAAGAATTTGTAAAGGCATCTCACTTGTCATAGAAGTGGGTAAATTGACTTTCCTTTCAAATGGAGGGCAGCAATTTAATTTTGGTAGGATACTTTCTATACTTCAATTTTATAGCTCTTCTGATCAGTTTTAGTAGTGGAGGGCATGTTGCATCGTTTATATCTTATAGATGATCCTTGCGTAGTTTTTTCTAAACGGTGAAGCATGTTATGTGGAGAGGC
Source organism: Pinus albicaulis (assembly GCA_034641835.2). Taxonomy (NCBI): domain Eukaryota; kingdom Viridiplantae; phylum Streptophyta; class Pinopsida; order Pinales; family Pinaceae; genus Pinus; species Pinus albicaulis. The sequence goes on along the minus strand of CM076584.1, from coordinate 1,524,926,247 downwards.
ACAGTTACCAGGGGCCTTTTATGGTAAAAAGGTTGCTTCTCAATATGCCATTTTATTTGTTACCTTCATATGAAGAGATATTTTCTGGGGACAAGTTGATGGTCCAGCAACCATGAAGAACTGATCTGATCATATTGAGAGGCATGACTCACCAGTTGCACTCAAAAGTTTCTTTAAGAATGTAGTAAACCCCAGTGCAAAAGAAGTTACCCCTGACCAATCTCAATTTCTTTAGGTCCCAACCAATGTCAATTCACATTTTTCAGATGTCATTTATTTCCCATTAATTTGATATAGAAAATTTTAGGAAACCCATAAACCTCATTTTTTTGGAGGTCTAGGGAGAGGATCTCAGAGGAGACATGTTATAAGCATACTTAATTAAACCTAAACAAATCTTGAAAATGGAGATGGAGGCATTCCACTACTTAATAAATAGATCCTAAGTAAGCACCATCCTTTTCAATTTTGTTTGGGAGATCTACATCGTTCTCAATTTGTCTTGGAAGATCTACATTGGCTGGTCACAAATTTTCAATCATCAAGGTTTCCCTGTTTATGATTTCAATGGATCTACTAATATAACACGATCAAGAAGAAAATTCAACAAGGTGATACACTATCTATATTGCTAGAGGTGGAGTGTGGAAAGGAACATATCAGAAAAACCTTTAAGTTGCATAAAATTCATACAAAATGATTTTTGAATCACTACAGGCGAATCACTCAAACAACCCTTCTCCCATGCCCTACTTTCTTCCAGGAAAAGCATAAGCTCAATTCATACAGAAGAAGTTTATATTTCAGTGTCATGAGAAAAATGAATGAAAATTTGATAGCTAAGTTTCTCTTTAGGTCAAAAACAAATGCAACCTTAAAGGGGTCTGTAAGGTGGGGGTGTTTTACACCCAACCTAGATTCAAAATTCAATTCGCTTGCTTAAGTAGGCCAGTGAATGGGACCAATTGTTAAGTCTTGGGTGAAATATGGTGAATATATACTAAATAGATTCAGAGAAGTTATAAAAAAATAACATTGTCAAGAAAAGAAGAAAGAGATAGAGACAAATGCAATAAAAAATTAGAACATAAAAAGGAGAAATGAACACAATAGGCAAGAAAATTGTTACAGATGGATTACCTTCTCTTCCAAGTCTGTATGTAAGAACGTCCGACATAAACCCAGCCTTGATGGACATTTTGGTGAACTCTAGATTGAAAGGTAACATAGGGTACTACTTGGAGTCCAGAGCATATCCTATAGCATCAAGGCCCTTTGTAAAGAAACCCTTGTCTTGTTTTCCTTTCGGTATCAAATCCTCCATTGAAGCCAACATTTCATGCCTTCTGGGGCCATCAGGAAATTTTGGGTCTCTTCCTTTAACAACTGCATTCAGGGCACTGAAAAAATGCTTCGCTATAAGGAGACAAGAATTCCTATCACAAGCACCACTTTGAACTCTGATCACAACAATTTTCTGTGGCCCTGAATATGAGTCCTTGTAAAAATTAACTTCTAAGACACCAAGAGGAGGAGTTCCCATCTTGTTCTCGTTAAGGAATGGATCATTGAGCCCGCTTCACATAATCTGATGCAATGCAAGGCTCAGCGAATGTTTCTCATCATCATGGGGAAGCTGTAAAACCCCTGGAAGGTCCACAGATGGATATACTGAGGGCCATGACTTCTCCCTGACAATGGGCTTCACAGGACCATTGTTTACCTGGAGATAGAGCTTCCCTTTGTTATTCTCCACAATTTGAGCTCTGGTCAAGGGATAGTGCTCCATAAGATCATGAGCAGCCGTGGTGATATGTTTTTCTTCAAAATCTCGTCTCATGGCGATTACTGAAGCAATAATGCACATTCCCTGGTTAGTTATCCTCACCTAGTTCTCTTCAGATTGACCCATTGGCCTGGACATCACTACAAGCTATGATGGTTCTTGTTGTTGTTACACTGAAATTTGTCACCATGACATTTTAGTACTCCCTTGAAAGCCTACAATATCAAAGTTTCCAAAGTAAAGCCTTGAAACTAAGAGAAAAGCTCATAAAAGCCTTAAAACTCTGGTACTGCACTTTCTCCTAGTTTTGCCTATGGTCCCGCACTTTTTGGCTATAAATCCTGCATAGCCAAGCGCACTTTCTGCTTGTTAAAATTGCAGACCCCTGTAAAATATTATAAAAGACGCAAGTAAAATATAGAAGCTCAGTTAAATTCATTTTTAGAAGCTTCTAGAAACATTCCTGTAGTGGAAAGTATGCTCCATTCATGTTCATGCATCCCATCCAATAAGGAGCTAACCCCTTGATGTAAAGAACTAATCCCTTTGAAGGAGGATTCTATCCCTTCTTGTATGGAGCTGTAACCTCCTCTTCTCCACTATAAAAAGAGGTATAGGGAAGCCTCAAGGGGTTACAATTGATGAGTTCAAACTTTAGTATTATTGGAGGTGAAGTGCTGTTGAAACTTAGACCCTTTTAGCTGAGATTTCACGTGGTAAAGATTACATACCTGTATGTATCTCGGTTGGAAGAGTGCAAGGCTGGTCAGAGTAAAGGAAACGCCTATTCCAGACCTCAGGAAGGCCTATATGACATCAAGGAGGACACAGTTGTAAGGCTCTTCTTTATTTAAGTTAATACAAATAAGTCCATTTTTCTCAATAAGTTGTTGATTGATTGGTTTATTTTATGGATTCCTTGATCACCATAATAGATATGGTTTATGAATATATGCTATGCAGGTGTTATTTGATGTTTGTTTGTTTGTGATTGCAGATCTTCGAAGGCAACTCTTTCAGGCCACTGAAGGACTACTACTACAAACGAGCGTTGGATCAAAGGTAAGATCGTTAAGCCTTTATAGCATTTAATTATGAATCACAATATATCTAGAGAAAGATAGTTTTATTTGTCCGTTTTTTGCAAGTTGTCCATAGGACACTTGGGAGGTCTGTCTTGTCTACAAGAACGACTTATCCGTCCAACAAAAAGGTGACCATACTAGGGAATGATTGCATTTTTGGTTTTCCTTTTGTTTTGACTTGAGAAAATGTTTTTTTCTGGTTCTTGATTGATGTATACTGGTTTGGGTGGCTTAGTTTAATTTTTCTGTACTTTGAAAAGTTTTGAAAACTTTTTTTTTCTTGAAGTTTTCTGATCTCTGCACTTTGCATTCACGCACAGTGTGGTCATCTCCGCAATTTTCTTGATTAACCAGTGCGATACCACACCTGTTTACTCTGGAGCCTGCAGACCCTGGGAAAATTTTATGAAAACTTAAAATTTCCTTTTCAGGCTTAGTCTAGATTTAATTTAGGATTCTTAGCATCTACCCAGATCTGTATTTTTCTGTCAAAAAGCCTTGTTTATGAGTTTCTTTCAGCAAATTTTTTCATCTCATCAATCTCTGTTAAGTTAATTGGGTGTTTTGAGTCTCTTTTTTGAGAAATTATTAATTTTATTTCCTTTAGTCATTACTTGGAGGTTTGTCTCAGTCTTTGCACAATTTTGCATCTTTTTTCTTTTGTTTTTGCAAAAAAATTCCCCCCTCATTCGCCAGGGGGGGCTAAATTGTGTATGAGTGTTAATCGCCTTTGAGTTTTTTTATTTTTTGATCTTTGGAACTCTCACCCAATTTTCTTAACTTACACTTGATTGGTTCTTAGATTACATTAGAATCATCTTTTGTTTGAGAATTCTCTTGCATAGATCACATTTGCATAATTAGAATTCTCATTTTCAGAATATGAATGAAAAATGTGCATAGATTACATTTGCATACTTTTCAAGTGAATTGTGCATAGATTACAATTGCATAGTTTAAATTCTTAAAAAGTCAATCGTAGATTTAGATTAGTTTCTTTGATTTGAATTTACATGTTTTTATGCTTGTTTTAAAAACACAAAAATAAAAAATTTGGATTTGATTAGCATTAGTTTTTCTTGATGAAATTAGTGCATTAGAGAATTTGTTATATTTTCTCTTATTGATCAATCTTTGCATTATTGGAAGTGAATGGAAACTCTCTCATTACTTTAGTTAGGATTCATCGAATTGAAAAGATTACATTATCATATTCGATTGCATTCAGTTTTGGGTCGGGTCATAACACCATTGATTTCATATCCATTTACCCTTTGAGTAATAATAGCCTAAATAACACAGCGCTTATTAAAATTCATCTAGTAATTTTTACATTTTTAGGGCTCTTTCCACCAATATAGCTCAGGATTAGTGCTTTGGAATAGGTTGTAGTTAACTTTCAAAGTAACTAAAACAAACAAGTAGTCGATCTTGCGGTAGGAAAATTCCAATAGTAGCATGTATGCTCTGGGAAGCTCCTCTTAAAGGAGTCAAGCACGAGATCATATCCGAACCAGTGAGGTAATCAATCCTTCCTCATTGGGAATGATAGAAGATATACACATATTAACAATGGTAAACCTCGGATTGACCATTGTCGAGGAGCCTGCGGTCATTTGTCGGTAAACCTTGGATTATGTCAATGAGCCTTCAGGGGGATTGAGCTTTGTTACTCTGCCCTTGCATGTGTGTCGGATCGTAGACTATTCCCCTAGGTATATTTGTTTCTGTTGGTAACCTTATTGGCCATAATCTATAGGATTCTTTCCCAAGGTGACGGATGAGGGAAGATTCCATTGTACCTGGAGCAGATGTCGGCTAGACTCACTTGGACTCTTCGGAGGGTTATCTTCACTCGAGATGGTATAGTGGAGAAACTTGCACTGGTATGTTTCATTAAGCAGGTTGTCAGGGTAACTGTTCCAACTGCCATTTCTACATTAAAATTCTACGATGTTGGATTTCATCACCAAATAGTGTTTTTAGTGCGGGAATCTACTGTTTGTGTGTGGTTTGACTCCTAGATTTGATAGCATGTGTTCATTTGTTTGTTTTTACCTTTTAGAGACCATAGGTGTGAATTGTGAATTTTAATTGTTTGGTGTGAATTGTGAATTGTTAATTTTAGTTTTAAATTGTTAATAAGATTCACTGAAGTTGAATATAATGGCAATTGTTCTGGAATTTACCAACCAAGGAATCCCTCTTAACGAGAATCCTAGTACTTTTCCTTGCTTTGGAAATGTTGGTCCTCCTTACATGGCTACATTTTCATTACCTAGATTTACAATAGGTTTACCGATATGGTTATTTTCAACTTTGTTGGCCCCGAATACTCCAATTGTTCCACCTCAACCGGATGCTTCACCTCAACAGAGTTCACCATCTCAACATCACCAACCTTCTGTTGACCCTTTACCTTCTTCGCCCAATATGTCTTCCTCCCTTTCTTCCTATTTTCTTGGTAAAAGCCTTAACGCTAGTAACCAAGTGACTAAGAAGAAGAAGAAAGGGAAGAAGAAGAATAATAAGCAAGATAAGAAAGAAGTCAACCAGTCAACCATGGCTGCAAGTGTTAGTAATGTTGAGGAAACCTCCAACATACATCGTAAACCCAAATTCCCTTGCAAGCTTTGTAAGGGTGACCACTTCCTTATCAATTTTCCTGGTATTCCAAAGGTCTTGGAAGTATGGTCAGAAAAATCTCATCAACTTTCCGTTGATCCATCAACCAATGATTGTCAAGTTCCTAGGGAAAAGGGTAAAGTTAGGTTTCCTTGTAAGTTATGCAAAGGGAGTCATCAAACTCACATTTTCCCTCACATGGATGAAGCCTCAAAATTGTTGGAAGAACTTCCAACTGGTTACCTTCAACTTTCTCCCAACCTACTGTCAGCTAACAAAGGGATTGATATAATTCCAAGTAGAGTCGATCTCACTCTTCCATTGAAGAGTGAAACTCATATCACTCAGGTTGATGATCTAATAGTTGATCAAGTGGTCGATTCGATTTCACATTCGATTGATCCCACTCTCCCTGTAGAGAGTGAAATTCATACCGCTCCGGTTCTTCTTATTACATCAGATTCTTCTACGTCGGGGGGCATTTCACTTGTTCCTACAGAACCCCTTCCAAGTACCGAGGTCTTTTCCTTTGATTGGAATAGACTGACAGAACCACGTCTTCCTTCTTCCATCCCTTTCCAAATCATTGTGTAGGCTTGTCGTAAGAATATATGCCGCACACATGTAGATGAAGGTGCTTTTGTTAGTATTTTATCCTCAACTGCTTGGAAAGCTTTGGGTTCCCCTCAGCTTGTGCCTATTACGTAGAATCTGAAAGCTTTTAACAGAACCATTAGTGAACCTTTAGGTATCCTTCCTAAGTTTTCTATTACTTTGGAAGGTAAAACGTTTTGTATTGATCTTATGGTAGTTCGAGGCCCCTTGGATTTCAATTTACTCCTTGGGCGAGACTATGTCTATGCAATGAAAGCTGTCGTATCGACACTCTTTCACGTGATGTCTTTCCCTCACAATGGAAATATTGTGACTGTAGACCAGCTTTCGTTTCCTATTATTGATTCGACTACCAATAATCCGACATCCCTAAATGTTCTTCATACTAAAGTGGTATCTACCCCGCCACGGGTTAATTATGTGGCAACCAGTCCCATGTTTTCAGTTACCGATGCAAGTGAGCCTCTCACTGTTTGATCAACTTCCTTTGAATTAGATCCGGTAATTGACATGGAAACCTCTATGGGATTATTTGAATGCGATTTTCTTATCCCTTTTGAGTCCCTTGACATGTGTTCCTTCCAAAGAACTATTCTTCCTTCTGATGAAGACCTATTGGAAGCCATGATCAAGGTGTGTCCATTGACATGTGTCTCTTCCAGTTCGAAGCCATGACAAGGTCACTGCGAGGATAGTTCCTTTTACTGTGTCAACCTCTTTAAAAATTGAAACAAGTCTAAGAGGATAGTTCCTGTTACTGATTCAACCTCGTTAAAAAATGAATTAGGTATGAGGACAGTTCTTTTCCTGTGTCAACCTCATTAAAAAATGAATCAGTAGGTAGATTGTAGAGAGTAGATTGATAGATTAGAAATAAGTAGTTTCTAAGGATGGTTCCTGTTACTGAGTCAACCTCGTAAAAAATGAATCAGGTATGAGGAAAGTTCCTTTTACTGTGTCAACCTCGTTAAAAATTAATCAGTGGATCAAGAGGAAAGTTTCTTTTATTGTGTCAACCTCGTTAAAAAATGAATCAGTGGGCCATGAGGACAATTCTTTTCCCGTGTCAAACTCATTAACAAATGAATCAGTAGGTTATATAGGTAGATTGTAGAGATTAAATTTGAGGACAGTTCTTTTATTGTGTCAACCTCGTTAAAAAATGAAACATGTAGGTGAGGATAGTTCCTGTTACTGTGTCAACCTCGTTAGAAAATGAAACACATTGCCATGAGCATAGTTCTTTTCCTGTGTCAAGCTCGTTAAAAAATGAAACAAATCCTCCCCTAATTGAGTCGAGTCTTTGACTAGATCTCGTAAATGTTAAGTCGTATATTTAGGTTAGTTATTTCAGTTTTTGCATAATTTTCTTACAGTTTTAGGTCGGGTCTTTCATATGATCTCGTAAATGAACCTTCATTCCATCCAGCTATTAATTACCAGTAGTCTATTTAGTTGAATGAAATGAAGCTGGGGGGGCATGCGCTCTAGCAGTTACGCTTGGGGGGTATTAAAAACTTATCTCAAGCATGATTTTTCCTTTGTTTCAAGCTTTTGTAAAAATGAAACAAACCAATCTCAAGCACAATTTTCTCTGTTTCAAGCTTGTGTAAAAATGAAACACAACACTTTTAAGCATAGTTTTCCTACGTTTCAAGCTTGTGTAAAAATGAAACAAACCCTTTTTCAAGCATAATTTTTCCTATGTTTCAAGCTTGTATAAAAATGAAACTTATCTCGAGTCCATTTCGGTTATTATTTTCAAGACTCGTTAAACTCATGAAAATCTCGAGCTTCTTTTGTTATTCTTTTCATGCTCGTAAAACGTACATGAAAATGTCGATTTCTTTCTGTCTTTTCCTGCTCGTTAATTAAATTGAAAGTCGGCCATATAAGTACATTTTTATCACTTTTTTGAACTCGTTAAATTTACAGAAAAAAGAAAAACTACTGAGTATACTTTTATCACTGTTTCGGACTCTTGAAAATTATGAAAAAGCGAAACCATGGAGTTCTCTTTTAGGCCCTTTTCAGACTCTCTAAACATGAAAAGATTGTCGAGTACTTGACTATTCGAACTCGTTAAAGGAAATGGACAGTCGTCCCTTCAGTATATTTTACCCCTTTTCCAGACTGAAATGGACTATTTATGAAAAAGGTATACGTTGACTAATCACGGTCAATAGAGTTCTCTCCCACATTATTTTATCCTTTTTCAGGCCTGAGAAACTAAAATTATGAAAAAGTACACCCATGGAGTCTTTTTAAATTTTTTCTTCTGGCTCCCTAAAAATGAAAAACACTGAGTTTCTCCTATACTGGACTCGTTAAAATTCAACAGTAAAGGACCTGTCGATTACAAACAGGAACGGACCACTCCTTCTTAGGGTTCGATTTTAAACTAAGTTGGACTCATCCGAAGGATGAGCTTATAAACAAGCAAATGTTATCCTCCTCAAGCTTGTCAAAAAATAAAGAGGTACTTGCCAAAAATGGTGGGGGAAAAGAGAGAAAATAGATTCATTTGTTACACTTTTATTTGTAAAGGCATTACACCACTCTTGAACATGACACTTTTTGTTACACTTCTGTCTGGGTTGGGAAATCCTTTGCCTATCAGTTAATCAAACCATATTGAAGGTCTTCAGCCGATTTCTGGGTATTAGCTTAGGGAAATTGTCACCAAACCATCTGCAGTGTCGTTATGTGTTCAAGAGGTCAGTCAAATAAACCATTCATCTGAAAACACTTATCTCCATTCGCGTTGACCATCCCTGAGTCAGTCCTTGCAAAAAAAAAATCTTCAAAACTTGATCTATGGTTTCATGTCGTAAGCTTGCTTATGACAGATCACTTTCTATCGATGACAGCTCATCATCTAGGAATTTGATCTAGAATCCGTCAGTACCTTGGAATCTGCATGCCTTAATGGCAGGTTTCTCGCCTTCGATGACAGGTTACATCATTGACCTTCGATCAAACGAATCCGTGAAATGTTCGACTTCAGATCACATATTCGCATTTCATGGATTGTACTGAGTACTTTGAGAGCCATTGTCATTATTGGTGGTTTCTCTCACACTTGTTAATAGCTCACATCATTGACTGGTAATCAAGTGGTTTCTACCATGTTTGACTTCAACACATTTAATCACATGGATAGAATCGTACTAGTTCGGGAAGCAGAAATCAAGACCCTGGATCTAGTTTCCACCATACAGGCTGCGAGGAGTTTTATTATTCATTATGCAGTAGATGATTCATTACAGATGGTTGCGTCCATGTTGTGTCTACATGATTGATGTGATATTAAAATCATTTCTGTATTAGAACAAGTTTTGTTAGTTTTTGATCTGAGTATGGGAATGCCTACCTCAGCGATGATATATATATGTGTGTGTGTGTGTGTTGCATTGAATGTTTTTACAGGGTTCTGACTGGGGTGTCCACAGGCTATTCCTTGAAATGATAAAGCACAACACTCTTCGAATATTCTCAGAATTCGCACTTTAGGGGGAAATTTGTTACACTGAAATTTGTCACCATGAACTTTTAGTACTCCCTTGAAAGCCTACAATATCAAATTTCCCAAATTCAAGCCTTGAAACTAAGATCAAAGCTCATAAAAGCCTTAAAACTCTAGTACCGCACTTTCTCCTAGTTTTGCCTACGGTCCCACACTTTTTTGCTATAAATCCTACGTGGCCAAGCGCACTTTCTGCTTGTTAAAAGTGTGGACCCCTGTAAAATATTAGAAAAGGCGCAAGTAAAATCTAGAAGCTCAGTTAAATTCATTTTTAGAAGCTTCTAGAAACATTCCTGCGGTGGAAAGTACACTCCTTTCATGTTCATGCATCCCATCCAATAAGGAGCTAACCCCTTGATGTAAGGAACTAATCCCTTTGAAGGAGGATTCTATCCCTTCTTGTATGGAGCTGTAACCTCCTCTTCTCCACTATAAAAAGAGGCATAGGGCAGCCTCAAGGGGTTACAATTGATGAGTTCATACTTTAGTATTTTTGGAGGTGAATTGCTATTGAAACTTAGACCCTTTTAGCTGAGATTTCACGTGGGAAAGATTGCATACCTGTATGTATCTCGGTTGGAAGAGCGAAAGGCTGGTCAAAGTAAAGGAAACACCTGTTCCTGACCCAGGAAGGCCTATATGACATCAAGGAAGACACGGTTGTAAGGCTCTTCTTTATTTAAGTTAATACAAATAAGTTCGTTTTTCTCAATAAGTTGTCGATTGATTGGTTTATTTTATGGATTCCTTGATCACCATAATAGATATGGTTTATGAATATATGCTATACAGGTGCTATTTGATGTTTATTTGTTTGTGATTGCAGATCTTCGAAGGAAAATCTTTTGGGCGACTGAAGGAATACTACTACAAACAAGCGTTGAATCAAAGGTAAGATCTTTAAGCCTTTATAGCATTTAATTATGAATCACAATATATCTAGAGAAAGATAGTTTTATTTGTCTGATTGTTGCTAGCTGTCTGTAGGACACTTGGAAGGTCTGTCTTGTCCACAAAAACGACTTATCCGTCCAACAGTTGTTTTGGAGCCATAACTACCTAAGAAATATGAAATACAATTGACAAAATGCATGTAACTTACAATAACTTTGAAATCAATTCAAAAAATACCAGCAGATTATGATAAATTTTAAACCCAATTCACAAAATACCTCTGAACAATCTCCTTGCTGAAAATTACCATGAAAGGCAATTATCCTGCTACCATTAAATAGATTATTGTAATGGGATCTTGATCTGAAATTGAATAGAATATTGTAATGGGCCTTTGATCTGAAATTGAATAGCATAGATCGCTACAGCAGATTATGACTAATTTCCAAAAAAAATTGGTCACTGTGTGGAGGAATCTTCCTCTGAATACAAATTTAATTCTTGAAGTAAACCAACCCTGACACAATGACCTTCTCAACTCTGTAATTTTTTTTTATTTAGAAATAAATCCATGAGTTTTTCTTTGCATTAATATGCTAATTCGATCAGATCGATTTTGGCATACTGATCGAATACTATCAGCTCTCTGGAGGGTTGGACACATGATTGGAATTCATGGGAGTTCTTTTGTACTTGTGCTTGGGATATGAAAATATTTCATTGAGTTGGTGGGGGAGAAAACTTAGACAGATGATCCTTGGTACAATGACCCACATCCAAAGTCATTGTCGTGGAAGGCTTCCTTGTGTTTTCTAGAACTATTTTCCCTGTGTTTCCCCAATGCTTTCTAGCAACTGATTTTTTTAGTGGTTTTTTGATGTAGAAAATTCGTACGGCGATTCTTTGCAATGTTCTAGGATTTTCCAAGTGTTAAATTTTGATGGGATAGAAGGGCGAATCTGGAGCAGAGGTGGAGCACAGGGATTGGTTGGGGTGAATAGTGTTTTCCCAGCCAATCTCATAAAGAGAACACCTTTGATGTAACAAAAATCATGTAAAGTCATGATTGGCGGCCAAGTATCGTCAGTCATGTCAAGGACTGGGTCAACAACCTTGCAGAAACCCTCACGGCTCATGAGCCGGAACCATGTGACCAAGTGCATGCATACACCTTTTTCCTTTGCTAGAAGGGGTTAAAATGAATTTTCACTCATAGATACCAAACAGTTTTTTTTGGAATTATAACCACTTAACATAAAATACCCTTATGAAATTGAATTTCCATTTAACCCACATTGATATTAAATTTGGTCACTTTTTTGTTCATTTATAATAAGTATCAAATTTCTAAAGATGTCACTCAAAATTATTTACAAACTCTTTATATATTTTAGTTAATAATGAATCTAGGATTAAAATGAAATTATAGTTATTCCAATAGAAAATAATATATTTGAGGTCAATATGGCTTATAAATGAGTCAATTTATATCATTATGAAAATATTAGAAAGAGAAATCGAATTTATATCATTATGAAAATACTAGAAATAGCAAATGGGAACTAAATTAGAAAGGATTAGGGTTAGGGTTAAAGATCTTTGGGAGATGAGTGATGTGAACCTCTCACTCTCTTTTGCCATAGATATAAGTGATTAGTAATGTATTAATATAATCACTTTAAGCTAGGAATGCTTGTGAGGTTGTGGTTTAGTGGTTGAGATGAAGCATTGTCATAACTACCCAAATTCAAACCTTAGAATCACATAGTCTTGATCTTGTGTATCATTTGGTTGAGTTTGATGAACCCATGTTAAAGTGACAATGATGGTACAAAAAAAAAAATCTTATTAAGTTTGTTGGTCATGTCGTGATCATGTGGAGTCACTGTGTATAACTCTAAAAATGAGAGAAATGGAGACAAGAATGGTACAAGAAACATGTGCCTTATTCATTTTATTCATGTTGTGGGCTTTACAATACTATTGTAGTGTTAGGGTTCATAACTCCTTATGGATCAAAAATTGAGAAGGAAACAAGTACAATGATAGTACAAGAAATAAATCCCTTTCAAGTTGTGGGTTTCATCGTGAAATTGTTAAGTTGGGATTCATAACTCCCCATAGATCAGAAAACAAACAACAAATAATAACAAGAACTATACAAGAAACATGCCTCTTGTTCAAGTTGTTGGCTTTACTGCAATAATGCAGAGTTGGGGTTTTCTAACTCACCACAAATTAATAAACACGAGAGAAATAAGAGCTACTATTGTACAAGAAAAAGGTCTCTTATTCAGATTATGGGCTTTGCTTGCACGCTTGGGGTTCTTTTTTTATCAAAGTATCTAACAACAAGAAAGAAATGAGGGAAAGGAGGGTACAAGAAACAAGTGTTTTATTAAGTTATTTAGGTTGTGGGATTTGCAATAACACTATAGTGTTAGGGTTCATAATCCTCATTGATCAAAAATTAGGAAGGAATGAAGGACAACAGTGGTACAAGAAATAGGTCCCTTGTTCAAGTTGTGGGATTTATTATGAAATTGAAAATTTACGATTCATAAGCCCCCAAAGATAATAAAAAAAAAAAACAACAAGTAACAACAATAATTGCACAAGAAACAAGTCTCATGCTCGTGTTATGGGATTTATTGCAATAATGCAGAGTAGGGGTTTTTTTAACTCGCCACATATATAAAACAAGAGAGAAAGAAGGGCAAGCATGTTACAATAAAAGGTTCCCTTATTCAAGTTGTGGGCTTTACCAAAAGTGTTGGGATTCTTTTTTTCTCATAGATATAAAAGAAAGAAAGGAATGAAGGTAAGGATGGTGTCAGAAATAGGTATTTTATTCAAGTTGTGGGCTTTACTACAATAATGCAAATTCATACAAAGAACGGTACAAGAAACATACATTCTCTTATTCAGGTTGTGGACTTTATTTTGATCATGCGAGTTGGGGTTTGGGACTCCTTGTGGATCAAAAACCAAGATAGGAATGAATATGAAGATGTTACGAGAAAGAGTCTCTTATTCAGGTTGTATATTTAGTTCAATAATGTGGAGTTATGGATCATAATTTCACACTGATCATAAAACAAGAGACAAATGAGGACGAGGATCGTATAAGGAACATGTATTTTATCCAAGTTGTGGGATTTACTATAATAACACAAATTGGGGCTCATGACTCCCCAAATATCAAGAAAAAATAAAGAGGGACAAAGGTTAGGATGATATAAAAAACTAATCTCAACAAATAATATGATCATAGTTAAAATGATAGAATTATTCATAACTCGTGAATTTTGAGATCATTTAAGGAACTAATGTGGATGTTGCAATGAAAAGATAGTATGAAAAAGTAGCCTCATGTTTTTATAGACTATAATTAATTTATCTTTGGAGAACAAAGTTATGGAAAATGGTGACTGGCAAAAGATTGAAAATTGAACAAGGTCATTGTAATGACATTATAACACTATGATTTTCCTAAGTTATTAATTGATTATAGGTTATTAGTGGATGCTTGAAAATAATTTGGCACTCTTATTGCATATGAAAACCATGGAAAGATGGATTTCCTGAAAGACTCGTTAGCATAGAAGGAGATGCCTAGCCCTAGAAGGGTGAGTGTAGTAGGGAAGAGGTAACTTAAACGAATCTGCTATGAGATATTCATGTGATATGATGGTTGGAGCTAAGGAGGGTGTGAAAAAAGGATAGTGAGCTAAACTCTCCCCTGTGGAAACATTTCTAAGAAAATAACATACATATAAATATGTATTGTGCTAGAATTGTGTACTTATTTTGTGCTATGAATATACACGATTACATTTTGGAGCAAAAAAAATAATCCTATGAAGGAAAAACTATTGTATAAAAATGGCTATAACAATCTTATTTTCTTGATAATTGATATAGGTATATGCTAATATGTTAATACATAGGAGGTTATCAAGGTATTGAAAGCTAATGCAAGTACATTGTGTACAAGATAGTTGATAGTTATGCAAATTTGGAAAGAAGAGAATTGCATTGCAAATGAAGTTGAAGAATGAAGAAGAAACATAGAATATGGAGGATGTAATGTGGAAGGCACGTCTACATTTATTTTCAAGATGTAAATATTTTTTGTAATGCATATAATGGTGATTTTTTGTTGAAAAATGGTTAGGGCAACATATTTAACTTATCATTTTCCTTCTTTGATATTTAGTTGTGGTTTATGTTCTTCTTATATTGATTATGTTTATGTCCTTGTCATCAAATAAATACCAAACACAATAAATATCACATGAACACAAGACATAGGCTCCATGTCGGGTCAAAACCTCTTCAAAGGGGAAAACCCACAAGAACTATTCTTATTATCAACTTCAAAGGAGACTTCCAAGACCTAAAACAAGACCTATCCATCAAGTTGACAAGCCAGAGTTTCCATATGATCCTTAAGGGTAATAAAACAAGAATTATCCACATAAAATCATCTCGGACCTGAGGTAAAATTGCCCATCATCGTTTTCCTTGAATCTCTTTTTTTTCATCTTCGTTATGTCTTCAAACCACAAGCCATGAAATCCATGTTATGTGAGTTCTTCTTATGTCCTACGCATCTCTTTTGAACTACAGACCATCTCTGAAATGAAGCGTGATAATGTGTGTATCAAAGGAGGTTGAATGCCTTCCTTATATACCCTTTCTAGAGATATTTAATCCCATTGTTAGGCCGACTTCATCTGGCTGGCCGACTTGTTCTTAGGAGCACTATAAAAAAATTTCAAAACACAAAATAATTTTCTTTCTTTGATACAAGTGCCCAAGATGGTGTTTTACATAATGAAAATGACATGTTGACGTAAGGCAATCCTATAGGCATGCAATGGATGCCTTGACCTATTTGACTAATGACTCAAGCATGAAACCCATGCTTGATAAAATATTTTTTATTTTTACAATATATTTATTTTTATTCTATTTGAAAAATATAAGAATTACATCATATAATGAACCAAAGAATAATTATGAGACTGATACTAGTTACATTTTCTAACAATGTTTACTTAGGATGTTGCAAAATCTAGGGGGAAGCAAATGTGATATCTTGGTTTTGATCCCTAATTCAATGTTGTGTATATACATGATGAGTGGTTATAAACCAAATGATGTAATTTGTAACTAAACATTGAATAGTAATAAAAGTGCATCATTGACTGTGAAAGAGAAGGACAAAAGTAAGGGGGGTTATGACTCTACATAAGGGGAAGGACAAAGGAGCTTAGTAAGCTAAGGAAGGGACCTAGTAAGCTAACCCAAAGTCTTGTAAAATTTAATCATATTCGTAAGTATTAGCTAATTATGTTTTAATATTTAATTAATTTTAGGGGTAAGTTAGTGCATGAAGCCATATGTGGCCCCTTCATGCCATGAAATTAAAGCTACCGTCACCATATAAGAAATGGTGATGGAGATCATTATGGTGGTTCAAATTTGAACCTTCAAGGGGAGAGGGAACTTCAAAGAGGACTATTGTTAAATTAGTAGAGAACCAAAATTACCAAAAATCGAAAATTCACCCTGTAAACTACCCTCTGTCTATGAAAATTGGGAAATTTCTTAAAGTGAACTAATATGCGTACACGAATTTTGAACCATGAAAGATGTATAATTCCCTAGAATCCTAGCAATGAAATTTTCTAACTAGTGTATGTCGAATCCTTAGAGGGAAGTGGGATCACAGATAAGGGAATCTCATTCATTTGGTTGTGCGGACTAACGGGGAAGAGGGTTATGAATTGGGAATTGTTGTAGGTGGCTATTAGCCCATGAATTGGTCTATGAGAAGAGAAATTAGGTAATTGTGACCTCTATTACAACAACAACAACAACAAAAAATGTAATAGGGAACCTATGGTTGGGTAAAATTTCTTTCTTTTGTTGCCAATTGGTGGACAATTTCCATACATATGAGTATTATAGATTTAAGTATTGATGAGTGAAATTTTAGTGCTACTTTTGTTGTTGTATATAAGAATTATTATTTTATATTCTTCAAGATAAAAGGTTGAAAATAATCTTTGAATGAAGAGGGCATTCATAGTTATCTGATATATATATTGGTATGTAGATTTGAGACTATTACAACCATATATTGTGATTGAGAGGGCATAATTCTACCTTTGTTGTGTAATTTTGTTTCCAACCATGTCATTGTATTGTAAATGACCTTATGGGTGCTTGAGATTTAAGACTTGGGATAAAAACCATTAAATCTGAAAATAAGTGCTTTGCCCTTGAGGACTTTGAAAATACCACTTACATCTGGAAGATTTATTGATATATCTAGTACTTTTTTCATCGGTTCAATAATGTAGGGACCTGGTATTGATAGTTTTGGGGTTTATTTGTATGGTGTACCAACTTTCCTTTTCATGAGATCCTTGAACAAGGTTGGACCCTTAGGAACTCTGGTAGACAAGGCTAGTCCAATTGGGTTACTTACTCCTAGAGAACCACCTCCTTGAACGAGGTTGGACCCTTAGGAATTCGGGTAGACAAGGCTAGTTCAATTGGGTTACTTACTCCTAGAGCACCACCTCGCAACCTCATATTTATGATGATTGTGGAGTTACATTCAATTTTGTAGGCTTTCAATTGGTTGACATATTTGTAGGTATACCCAAATTATATTGGACCTTCTTTTTTTAGATCATTCACTAGATCCAAAGATAGAACCCCTAAGAGGAACGATTGTCGTTTATCGTTTTCAGGAAAAATTGAAAAGACTCCTCCCGATCCAAAATTATATTCTGAAGATAATTCCTCTAAACATAGAAATGTGAGGTCCATATCTGAGATCTAGACCGAATCTAGAACAAAAATCTCCAGTCATGTCCATAAAATAGAAAGCAATGTCACTTTACTTTCTAGTTTTTAATTTCACTTCTTAATTTAGGACATAATCTAAATACAACCTAAAAAAATAATGTAGGTTTATAACATCTAAATACACACTTTTAAGGTAAAAAGAAACTCTCAAATAGTTATCATCAAGTTAAACTTTTAACTTTTAAACCAACCTAAAGTTGAATGGAACGAAATGGCGTGAAGCCATGTTTACCTACGTATTTAGGGGAAATTAGCCAAAGGTAACGGTGAGCCTAGTTTCGACATATAATTTTCCATCGGGGACCTACTTGACCAACCAAAAATCGAAGACCTTGGCCAACTTGTTGTGGTTCAAGAGGATATTAGAGGTCTTGAGATCTCTGTAAATAAATCTCATCTATGCAAGGCAATGGAGGTACTCAACCCCGCAGGCGACATCGAGGGAAATTCTAAGCCTTTGTTTCGATTCCAGAAGACGTTTTCATAAATGGAAATCAAATAAAAAGGTATGGATAAGGAAGCAAGAGAAGCAGGAAGAATGTAGTCTAGCTATATGTCTTCAAATCAAAGAGGGTCATGTAGCAATTATACAACAAGCATGTATATCATGGATTCAATTTGATCTAATAATTTACTAAATTTAACTACTTAATCACTTCTACAAATCAATTGGGGGATTAAAAACACAATCGCCAATAACATGAAGCAAGAATCAATCAAACCACAACACAAATAATTTCCTGGGGAAAGCTTGCTGCTCAAAACCCCACTATCTTCTATTGTATATTCAACATGGATACATGAAAAAATTACATACAACTCTTCTCACAAGAGCCCTCCTGTACTCATATAATTTTCTCACACTGTCTCAGATAAAACTGACCAATACTTAGCCAATTTACTGCCTCCAGAGAGACTGCCTTGCTTGCACAATTTGTGTGGAATGCAATCCCTATTCCATAAGAATTTTGGCCTTCCTAAACTGCGCAAGGATCATGGGCAATCCAATGGGTGCAACTTAATAATCCTACAACTGATAGTCAACTTCCCTTTCACCTAGATCTCAACTGGATCTCCACTGGAACTGACATGCATGCAGCTAATAATAGTAAATCCTCAGTTGCATGTGATATCACTGATTGTGAATTAATTAATATTTAATTCACTTGAACTCTCACTAGTGTATCAAACAGTTACAACTAGCACAACTGAGTTTAACTCACTTAACTGAGTTAACTGAGTTAAACTGATTACAGCCTGCATTAACTAATGCACCACTGCACTTTGAACTCTGTTACAACTAGAATTACTCTGCATGCATCACCAACTACCCTCAACTCGAAATTCATGAGCTAACTAATTTTATCACACTCAGTTAACTATTACAAGTTATTTTGAGATTAGATTACATTTTATTTTTAATCTTAATTAAGGGATAACTAAAATAGACATGCACCAAATTTAGCCCACACTAGTGTGGCTGCTGCTAAGACCTGTGGTCCCACACTAGTGTAGGTGTTGCTTGGACCTCCTAGTCCCACACTAGCGTGGGTGTTGAAATTTCTTGTTGAACTTCAACAGGTCAATGGTATATAGACAATGGATTTTTACATCATATGATAGAATATACAAGTATATTTCTCTCTCTAAAGGAATTCAAAGGTGGCAGTGTCATTCTTGGATATAACACATCATCCAAAAGAATGGAAAAGGAATACTTAGCCTTTATAATGAAAAAGCTAAATTTGAAGTTGAAGATGTCATGTTTGTTGAAGGTTTAAAGCACAATATTCTAAGTGTAATTCAAATGGTTGATAAAGGACATGAGGTAACACTTTATTCTAAAGGTTGCAAAATAAGGAAGGAAGGCTTTGGAAGATTAATGACTAAAGAAATTAGGACTCCAGGTGATGTATATGTCCTTAATAAAGGAAGTGGGTCTAGAGCTATTCTTAAGGTGGTTAACTATGAGGCTCCGAGTGAAGCCATTTTGGATTGAACTTAAAAGGATAAGTTCTCCTCCTTATCTCCCATTCCCAAGTAAGCATAGTACAAAAATTATCAGAAATGAAGACCAAAATAATATAGGATCTAAAACAATATAATAGTATACATAGACATGCTCACAAGAAACCTATCAAGTCTCTTATAAATCCCCTATCTGTCTATGCGATTATTTCTCCATGTCGTACCAATGGGTATTGACATTATGTCTACCAAATCTCATTCCTCCAACATTTCCTTAAAATATATAGATAAATAATAAATATTAGCTTTAGAACCCCATATTTCTTCGTTTCTCGCCGATAAATTAAGGTCACCTGCTACTATCAGATAACTCAACCCTAAATTCCAGATCCAACCACTTTATCCCAAAAATTTTTGCAACCTAAATATGGAGCATATGAATTAATTATGTGAAACCTTTGACCAGTTCCCACCAAATGTCCCACAAGGATAGTACCTGCACAAGATGTAAAGGCATGCATCTTAAAAACCCGTGGATTCAAACTATCCCCAACCCACGAGAATTTCCATTCGCACTAGTTCCACAAAGGTTCTAGTCAGGACAAATGGACAGTAAAATATCCCAATTTTTTTCTCTAGACATCATAGTTTCATGAATTAAAATCATAGTCGAATTGTGCATCCTAACAATACCCCAAAGGGAGCGAATTTTGAGGGTCACTCCCAAACCCCGAATATTCATAGAGATAATATTCATGGGGGAACCTCCATCACAGAAAGTTACCCTATAAGGGCTCAGGTTCCATAGAAATATGATATTGAAACATGTCCAGAAGTATAAGTTGGGTCGATGTCGAATATGGGAACCTTCAACCCTTCTACCATACCAATTGTGACATCATGTATATGGCTTGTCGACACTTTTTTAAATTTAGGAGGTCTCTTCTTTTGTTGAGTGACATTTTTATAGGGATTAGAGTGCTCCCAGAATGAAAAAAAAGAGTTATTTCAACAATGAATGTTTCCATGGATTCCAAGGAGGAAATCAATACCTCCAACCCCTTATCAAGAGACATAGTAGATGGAAGGATCGCATCTACCGATTGAACGGGAAATTGAGGCATATCAAAAGGCTTATCTGGAAGGTGAACATGATGATAATGGGTCTTATCACAACTCTTTGTGATAACCTTATCATTATTATGGAAATAATGCAATCCATTGATTCCCCCCACTCGACCTGGTGGACACTCGACATCTAGAGACACTGACTGCAGATTATAAGGGGAATCAGGAATTGAAGAGGGCCAAGATCCGTCTGCATCCCTTCCAAGGGCCCAACCAAATCCTCATAGGAGGTCAAAAAAAAATCATAACGAGGAGAAACATTATTTTTAGAGCTATATAGATCTTCCAAAATATATGAGAAGGTTACCAAATTACCTCCATAAGATTTTCACATGGTAGGGGAACTGCCTGTAGGAGCCTCATGGTAAATATCATTCTGAATGCCAGTAACCTCGTTTATGTGAAAATTCTTTCTCGATAGAAATTTGTGTAGACATTTCGACACCAAATGACCCGTCTCATGATGATCTATACACCTATATGGCATGTTCCAATAATCTATTGACAACATAAATGTAAATTTACTCCATTGCAATTCCAATTCCACGGCCAATCCTCTATCCATCTCCACCTCAATTAACACCCAGGCCATTCTCTTATCCAACTATCCAAAACTCCCTTCATCCCTGTAATAAAGCTTCCCAATTATGTTTGATATCTCTAAAACAAAAAATATGTTCCAAAGTTCTACTGACAATCTCAGAAATTTTTCCCATACGAGATTCCTACGAGGTGCCTTCGAGAAGGGATCAAATCTTGCATGTCATCTCTACGATATTAGGAAGGCTCTTCCCTTGACCCAAGGAGTCTTAAATATACTTTATGTATCCTCTGAGCTAGGGAAATGGAAGCATATCCATCCGTTGAAGAGAATGCTCACTTTAGGCCTATATTTCAACATTTCAAGCCATCTTTCTTCTACCCATTTTTTCACCTGCTCTCCTTTCATCTGCGTATGATACCACCTCTCAACAAATGCCTTGTGTCTCAGCCTTTTTATATTATCCCATAATGATCTGACCCCCAAAACCAAAGGTGGTTCCCCTCTACTAGCCTTTACAGGTATTTTCTTCAACTTGTTCCTATATCCTTTGGAACTGGAAACTTTTAAACTACCCCTAGTAGCAACCTTCTCAATAATCTCTGCATACCCAATTTCATGTCCCAAAATCGCAGTTTCTTGTAAAAATTTCGATAATTCCTCCCTCTCTTCCTGAATGGTAAGTTCGATCAACCTTTCAAGAGAAGCAAAGGAGGCCTCTAGCATGCCCTCCAAGTGCCCATCATATGCCATCTACTCCCCACCAACACATACTTCCACCTTCCACAAACATATTTTCACCCAACCTGTGATGAAGCCATGTTGATCGGATATTGGTCCCTGTGCTAGAACCAAAATATTTATTCCTCTTTCCGGGACAACCTAGATATTTCTCGTCCAACCTTAATTTGCACCTTCGATTCGTAGTGTTTTTAAATTGTACAACTATGACTATGTATTACTACCTTCATTAAATAGTAGTAACGTGTAGTCCACTTTCTCTATCCCTGAGGAGAAATATTTCAGTTCTACCTATACAAAGTCGTCCAAGGAAAATATCTCGATGGGAATTTGTAATGGGATATGCCCTCTCAAATCCATATGGTACTTCTATTTTTTCACAATATATCAATCCTAATAAATAGATACCTAACTCATCTATCTCTATCAATGAATTTCAAAAACCCTGTAGGATATTTCTTAAAATATCTCCATACATTATAATCACAATATCCACTATAATGATCATCCAATACCCCTTAAAATATGTCAATGGTAACCTCCATCATCAGAGACACTCCTCTACACCCAGATGAGTAGTCGAAACTATCTAGTACCAATGATGAACATCTATATCAAAAGCTCAAGAATGAACCAAGCACTAGAAAAGAAATGATCTTGGTGACAAAAATATTTCCTGCTCAATACCCTTCCAAAGCAATAGATTCTAGCTCTCTACCACTTCCCTCCTTCAATATCTAATAAACCACTAACGAAATTACAAGAAGAAAAGAAATGGATCGCAACTCCCTCCACTCCAAAGCAACTCCACCCAAGAAATCCCAAACTAAGGAAATAAAATGAACCATAACATGAAAGAATCCCCACTCCATTATCCTCCAAAAGAAATGATCTAGGTGACAAAAATATTTCCTACTCTAGTACCCTTCCAAAGCAATAGACCACTTCCCTCCTTCAATATCTAATAAACCACTAACAAATATATAGGAATAAAAGAAATGGACCATAGATCCCTCCTCTCCAAAGCAGTTGCACCTCATCGGCCTAAAGGCCAGAGAGATATATGATGGGTATTTCCACTTCTTAGGATCTTGCGTTCAACTATCTAATTGTATGTGTTCAACTATCTAATTGTATAAATGGTAAGACAACAGTAACTTCATAAACAGTGCCAAAAATAACTCACAAGAATGAAGGTCACATCAGAGTATTATCACAGGCCTTTTGTAAAAGGCCTACAAGGGAGCACCTTCGAGCACTGAATGATCATGGGGTTTATTTATTTTGTATTTTTTTTGCAGTAGATTTATTGATTATGCATCTTTCTTGTGGCTTATAACACATTCATATATATGATGTTATATATCCGGTATATAAAAGTTTTTCCTAACTTGTAGAAATTATACAAACATATGTATATCAATGGATTCAATCCAATCAAGAAATGTACTAAAGCTAGATGCTGAATCCTTCTACAAATCAATTGCAGAAAATAAACATGATCGCTAATCACAATAAGTAAAGAAAGAAAAAAATCAAACCACAACATAAATAATTTCTTGGGGAAAGCTTACTGCTCAAAACCCCTCTCTCATATATTGTATATTCCAAAAGGAATCATGAAACAATTACAATGCACTCTTCTCACAAGAATCTCATGCAATCTGCCTATAGTCTCACACTAATCCAGACAAAATCGAGCCAACACTTAGCCAGTTCTCAACCTATCTTTAGCCTGCCTTTCTCACAAAATTCATGAGGAATGCAATCTCTATTCCTTAGGAATTCCAGCCTTCCACAACTGCGCTAAGTATCATGGGCATCTTGTGGTGTTTTAACTGCATTTGGGAAGTCTGCTAATATCACAACTGGTAGTTAACTTCCCTTTAACCTTTGTCTCAACTGGTTCTCCACTGGAACTGGCATGCATGTAGCTATTAATATTAAATCATCAGTTGCATGGAATTTCATTGATTGTGAATTAAATATGATTTAATTCACTTGATCTCTCACTAGTGCAAAAAACAGTTACAACTAGTTCAACTGTCTTTAACTGATTTAACTGAGTTAACTGATTTCTCATGCATTAAAATCATGCACTTAACTGCAACTTGAACTCTAAAACACATAGAATCACTCTACATGCCTCACCAACCACCCTCAACTCGTAATTCATGAGCTAACTAAGTTTATCACACTCTGTTAACTATTACAAGTGATTATGAGATAAGATTACATTTTCTTGTCCAATTTAATTAAGGGATAATTAAATTTTACACCCATCCAATTTATTAAATAAATTTAATTACACACTAATGTATCGCTAGGACCCATCACTACACGACCCATGGTCCCACACTAGTGTAGGTGTTTTCATGTTGTTTCTGGATGCCAATTTCATTCTTTCTTGTTGCAAACTTCAACACTCCCTCTCAACAAGAAAGGAATGACATGAAAATCTTACATGCGACATGAAACCCTTGCATGTAACACTTCTCTAGTGCTTCTCGCACATGCAACTATTGCATGCAACACTTCCGAAACTGAATAACCTCCAAACAACTGAATCAGTATAATGCATCTATCATCAGAGTCTTTTGACTACTGGTACCTACTGCACATGTCTACTAGATTCTCTGATTTTTTGACATCTACCTCCATGCACTCTGCACTGCTGCCAACTCTGATCTGCACTCCAATATCTGACACTTGTCACTCTGATTTATGTCTTCCTGACATCTAACTGCATCAATCTAACCGATCCTTCCTACTACCACTATACTATGGGCTCCTCATAGCTAGGTTTAATCCATTAGACACACCATCTCAATGAATCCAACCCAAATTTCTTCTTGGGATTAATTCTGCACATCGCCCCACCTCACACCTAGAGATATAGCTGCATTTACTCCCTCTGCCCATCCAGCTCGAAATTTCTCTTCTTGAGTGGTTTTTGCCACTCCATGATCCTCTGCATGTGGTTGCTCCACATCTTGAGGTTCATTCTTTGGAAACAAGAGTTCCTCATATGCATGAAAATCAAGCTCCCTCTCAATGGAAAATCGTATGGCTTTCTCACACTTCCCCATGGTACATCCCTTGCATGTGTCTATCTTCGCAAGAGTACCCTTTGGAAGCCCCGTAGAAATCTGATGCATGACCTTCAAAGATCCATGGTGTAACTCACCCTCATCCATACTCACCACTTTTTCTGCCTTACCCATCAATGTTGTGCAGCCATCTACATCAAGTTTATAAAGATTCTTCCCATGAATCCCAATCTTCTTGGCTTGTCCTATTGCTTTGTGTCGAAGGAAAGCTTTTCCTTCACTGAAAAACAACATCATAGCCTTTATCCTCCAACATTGCGACTGAAACTAAATTTTTATTCAAGCCTGGTACATGAATTACATATTTAAAAAAAATGGTTTACTTGACTGTCTATGGAAAGTAATTGTACCAATCCCGGTAGCATTATACCTTCCGTCATCACCCATTCCTATATGCATCTATAAGTCCTTCTCCTCCAAGCTACTAAAAATTTCTTTTTTTCCCGGCATGTGGAAAGATGCACCACTATCCAAGTACCAACATGATCCCATCACCCTTGATACCATGCATGTGATCGACGAGAATTCCAACTCAAATTGTGATGCCAAAGCCTCACCAGCTGCAAATCCTGAAGCCTTCTTGTTCTTCTTTTATGGACAATTAGTGGCATAATGTCCATGCTCGTGACAGTGAAAACACTTCACACTGGACATGTCACGCTCCTTGCCTTCTTCATCAAACTCAGATTTGGAATAGGACTTCTTTCCCTTCCCCTTATTCGCCTTACCATCCAAGGCGTAATTTTCTTCATCATCTTCCTTAGATGAAGATCCATCCCTGGTATTCCGCATGAATTCTTCTTGTACCAAATCTCACCAAAGTCATTCCCAATCTATCAACTTATCCCTCTCATTGATAGAGTCTTGCGTCCCTCTGATTGGACTCTGCATGAGTAGACTGGATTAGCGCAGCAATTGCGCAACACAAGATGCTCCTGCATCACTCTGGAAGGCTCTGCGCTGCCTCTGCATCACCCAGCTGGGACTGTTTCAGCCTCTATGTGGCCTCTGCTAGGATTGCATCCTCCTGGTGCTGCGATGACCTCTCTGACTCTCTGCTACTTCAGCTACTACTCTGCAGCAAAAATTTCTTCACCGGATTTGCTGGAGATTCAACTTCATCTACAATGCTTTGATACCATGAGAAAATTTCTTAATCTAAGAAACCCTACTACTGACCATTGGTTTACTTCTCTTACTTGATTATTTATACAAGTCATTAATCATAATATTCAGAAAAACAATGAAGTAAACAAAAATAACAGCCTACACACACAGATCATTTACTGAATATAACACTCATATGAAAAAGTGACATACAAATTTTTCGGACAAATGTCCCCGAAAAAAACCCAATGCGGAAAAACCGGTGCAGCTTACTCTCGAGGGTTTTACTATTATGGAGAATCTGAATACAAAAATTTATGGGCACCAGACATGGTTGGCCCTATATATAAAATCATGGCAATAATACCTCTTTCACTCGGAGACAAAAAATATGGTTGATTCACATCCTCAAATGGGATTAACAGAACTCAAGCCATTTCTGGCCCACCGAAAACCCCGGCACTGCTCCTCAGTCATTTTTGTTAGCCTTATTGGTCTGCATCAGCATCTACATTGCTCAGGAATGGCCTGCGCCACCCTCTCTTGGCTTATGTTGTCCCTGCGCTCCCCTAACTGGGCGTGTGTCAGCCCTGTGTGGCTCATGTTGCCTCTGCGTTGCCCCTAACTGGGCTTTGGCTGGACTGCGTAGCACTAGCTGCCCTTTGCGTTGTTGGATATGCTGTCTCTCTGCCGTTGTTTTATTCTTGGCGTTGGATCATAATACCTCGCCAATATTGCCCCTCGCTGCACTGCAAACTCTTTCTAAAATTCTTAGCAAACCACGCCCTAGAATTTCAGCTTAGCTTTAATGCTCTGCCAATTTGTGTGCTCTCCAACTGACCCCAAGGCCTTCTCTTATAATTTTCTCCATGGAAATCCAATGGCCATGATCTAACCTCTAATCAACAGCTAATATTAGAAATTGCTTGATCAATGTCACTTAGATCATTCTCATCACATGTTTAATTTAATTCACTTTAATCTTTTAAATTTCCTAAGTTAGACTTAGGGTCCTTAACTAAAAATATTAATTATTTGAATAACTCTTAAACCAGATGGAATTTATCCAAACACTTTATGGGTCTTAGAGATCTCATGTACTCCAACTCCTCCACAAAATTTTGGAGCAAGACCACATTCGATGCTACCCCAAAATCTCAACAGTTTCCACTTTCAGAGATTTAAGTTTCTGGCATATTGAAGACATCTGGTTAATGTGTGTTGATAAATCCACCCTGTTCCACACTTAATGAACCAAAGTACCAAATTCCACCGCTTCCCTCTATGAAGAGATCAGGCCTATGAAGAGGCTAGGTTCACAAATGTTGCGCAATCCATATCAACCGAAGAAGTTAGTCCAACCCACACTATAACCCTAAATTTGGTCGAATGAACCTGAGAGGCTTTCAAAAGATAATTATTAGTAAGTAGGGAAATAAGTATGATAAGTAAGATATATGAGGAGGGGAAGCTAAGTGGAAAGAGAGACGGTTGTGGAAAAATAAAAATTGAATCTATGGGTGCTTCTACTCTATGGGCTAACTGTTGGGGAAGGAAACCAATGTTGATGGTCGTCCCTCATCTATCTATAATAACCCCTTTATAAAATAGAAATAGGTTTCTAAGAAGAACGGGCACTATTATATATTCTCTGATCATGTTGATCTACCCTCGCAAGATAGAGCTGCTCTGTACCTCTATAGAGAATAGGATCACCATGTAGGAGGATGAGTGGTACCTCCTAAGTTCTTCATGAAGGAAGTGGGTCTAGAGCTATTCTTAAGCTGGTTAACTATGAGGCTCTGACTGAAGCCATTTTGGATTGAACTTAAAAGGATAATTTCTCCTCCTTATCTCCCATTTCCAAGTAAGCATAGTAGGAAAATTATCTGAAATTAAGACTAGAATAATATAGGATCTAAAACCACATAATATTATACATAGACATGCTTACAAGAAACCTATCAAGTCTCTTATAAATCCCCTATGTGTCTATGTGATTATTTCTCCATGTCGTACCAATGGGTATCGACATTATGTCTACCAAAGCTTGTTCCTCTAACATTTCCTCTAAATATATAGATAAATAATAAATATTAGCTTTAGAACCCCATATTTCTTCATTTCCCAATGAGAAATTAAGGTCACCTGCTACTATTAGATAACTCAACCTTAAAATTCCAGATCCAACCACTTTATCCCAAAAATGTCTACGACCTACATATGTAGCATATGAATTAATTATGTGAAACCTTTGACCAATTCCCACCAAATGTCCCACAAGGATAGTTCCTGCACAAGATGTAAAGGCATGCATCTCAAAAACCTGTGGATTCAAATTATCCCCAACCTACCAGAATTTGCATTCGCACTAGTTCCACAAAGGTTCTAGTTAGGACAAATGGACAGTAGAACATTCCACGTTTTTTCTCTAGACATCATAGTTTCTTGAATTAAAATAATATTCGGATTGTGCATCCTAACAATACCCCAAAGGGAGCGAATTTCGAGGGTCACTCCAAGACCCTGAATATTCATAGAGATAATATTTATGGGGGAACCTCCGTCATAGGAAATTCCCCTATAAGGGCCCGAGTTCCATAGAAATACGATATTGGAACATGTCCAGAAGTATAAGTTGGGACAATGTCGAATATGGGAAGCTTCAACCCTTCTACCATACCAATTGTGAGATCATGTATATGGCTTGTTGACACATTTTTAAATTTAGGAGGTCTCTTCTTTTGTTGAATGACATTTTTATAGGGATTTTATTGCTCCCCATAATGCACAAAAAAAGTTATTTCAAAAATGAGTGGTTCCATGGATTCTAAGGAGGAAATCAATACCTCCAACCCCTTATCAGGAGACATAGTAGATGGAAGGATCTCATCTACCAATTGAACGGGAAATTGAGGCATATCAGAAGGCTTATCCGGAAGGTGAACATGATGATAATGGATCTTATCACAACTCTTCATGATAACCTTATCATTATGATGGAAATAATGCAATCCAGTGATTCCCCCCACTCGACCTGGCGGACACTCGGCATCTAGAGACACTGACTGCAGATTATAACGGGAATCAGGAAGTGAAGAGGACCAAGATCCAACTACATCCCTTCTAAGGGCCCAACCAAATCCTCAAAGGAGGTCAAAACAGAATCATAATGAGGAGAAACATTATTTTTAGAGCTATATATATCTTCCAAAATATATGAGAAGGGTACCAAATTACCTCTATAATATTTTCACATGGTAGGGGAACCGCCTGTAGGAGCCTCATGCTAAATATCATTATGAATGCTAGTAACCTTGTTTCTGTGAAAATCCTTTCTCAGTAGAAATTTTTGCAGACATTTCGACACTAAATTACCTATCTCATGATGATCCAAACACCTATAAGGCACATTCCAATAATCTATTGACAACATAAATGTAAATTTACTCCATCGTAATTCCAATACTGCTGCTAATCCTCTGCCCATCTCCACCTCAATTAACACCTAGGCCATTCTCTTATCCAATTGTCCAAATCTCCCTTCATCCCAGTAATAAAGCTTCCCAATTATGTTTGATATCTCTAAAACAACAAATATGTTCCAAAGTTCTAGCGACAATCTCAAACAAATTTCCCATACGAGATTCCTACGAGGTGCCTTCGAGAAGGGAACGAATCTTCCATGTCATCTTTGCAATATTATGAAGCCTCTTCCCTTGACCCAAGGACGCTTTAATATACTTTTTTCATCCTCTGAGCTAGGGAAATGGAAGCATATCCATCCATTGAAGAGAATGCTCACTTTAGGCATATATTTCAACATTTCAAGCCATCTTTCTTCCACCCATTTTTTCACCTGCTCTCGTTTCATCTGTGTATGATACCACCTCTCAACCAATGCCTTGTGTCTTAGCCTTTTTATATGATCCCATAATGATCTGGGCCCAAAAACCAAAGGTGGTTCCCCTCTAATAGCCTTTACAGGTATTTTCTTCAGCTTGTTCCTATGTCCTTTGGCACTGGAAACTTATAAAATACCCCCAGTAACAACCTTCTCAATAATCTTTGCATACCCAATTTCATGTCCCAAAATCGCATGTTCTTGTAAAAAATTCAAGAATTCCTCCCTCTCTTCCTGAATGGTAAGTTCGATCAACCTTTCAGGAGAAGCAGGGGAGGCCTCCAGTATGCCCTCCAAGTGCCCATCATATGCCATCTACTCCCCACCAACACGTCCTTCCACCTTCCACAAACATATTTTCACCCAACCTGTGATGAAGCCACGTTGATCGAATATTCGTCCCTATGCTAGAACCAAAATATTGATTACCCTTTCTGGGACCACCTAGATATTTCTCATCCAGCCTTAATTTTCACCTTCTGATTCGTAGTGTTTTTAAATTGTACAACTATGACTATGTAGTACTACCTTCAGTAAATAGTAGTAACCTGTAGTCCACTTTCCCTATCCCTGAGGAGAAATCTTTCCCTTCTACCTATACAAAGTCGGTCCAAGGAAAATATCTCGATGGGCATGTGTAATGGGATATGCCCTCTCAAATCCATATGGTACTTCTATTTGTCCACAATATATCAATCCTAATAAATAGATACCTACCTCATCTATCTCTATCAATGCATTTCAAAAACCTTGTAGGATACTTTTTAAAACACATAAATGATATCCACTGTAATGAACATCCAATACCCCTTAAAATATGTCAATGGTAACCTCCATCATCAGAGACACTCCTCTGCACCCAGATGAGTAGTCGAAACTGGATAGTACAAATGATGAACATATATATCAAAAGCTCAAGAATGAACCAAGCACTATAAAAGAAATTATCTTGGTGACAAAAATATTTCCTGCTAAATACCCTTCTAAAGAAATAGATCCTAGCTCTCTACCACTTCCCTCCTTCAATATCTAATAAACCACTAACGAAATTACAAGTAGAAAAACAATGGATCACAACTCCCTCTACTCCAGAGCAACTCCACCCAAGTAATCCCAAACTAAGGACATCAAATGAACCATAACATGAA
The DNA here is from genome assembly GCA_034641835.2 of Pinus albicaulis. NCBI lineage: Eukaryota > Viridiplantae > Streptophyta > Pinopsida > Pinales > Pinaceae > Pinus > Pinus albicaulis. The sequence continues at coordinate 1,524,895,181 of CM076584.1, read as the reverse complement.
AGAATCCCCACTCCATTATCCTCCAAAAGAAATGATCTAGGTGACAAAAATATTTCCTACTCTAGTACCCTTCCAAAGCAACAGAATCTAGTCACGACGACTTCCCTCCTTCAATATCTAATAAACCAATAACGAATATACAAGAAGAAAAGAAATGGATCGCAGATCCCTCCTCTCCAGAGAAGTTGCACCTCATCATCCTAGAGGCCAGAGAGATCTATGATGGGTATTTCCACTTCTTACAATCTTGCATTCAACTATCTAATTATATGTGTTCAACTATCTAATCGTATAAATGGTAAGACAATAGTAACTTCACAGACAGTGCCGAAAATAACTCACAAGAATGAAGGTCACATCAAAGTATTATCACGGGCCTTTTGTAAAAGGCCTACGGAGGAGCACCTTCGAGCACTAAATGATCATGGGGTTTATTTTTTTTGTATTTTTTTGCAACAGATTTATTGACTATGTATCTTTCTTGTGGCTTATAACACATTCATATATATGATGTTATATATCTGGTATATAAAAGTTTTTCCTAACATATTGTATAAATTATACAAACATATGTATATCAAAGGACTCAATCTGATCAAGCAATGTACTAAAGCTAGATACTGAATCCTTCTACAAATCAATTGCGGAAAATAAACACGATCGCCAATCACAACAAGTACAGAAAGAAACAAATCAAACCACAACACAGATAATTTCCCGAGGGAAGCTTGCTGCTCAAAACCCCTCTATCATATATTGTATATTCCACAAGAAATCATGAAACAATTACAATGCACTCTTCTCACAAGAATCTCATGCAATCTGCCTATCGTCTCACATTGATCCAGACAAAATCGGGCCAACACTTAGCCAATTCTCAGCCTATCTTTAGCCTACCTTTCTCACACAATTCATGAGGAATGTGTAAGGTCCCACCTTACCCACCATCAGTAAGATAGAGAAGTAGATGTCACATAATCACTAATACTCATTCCCACAAAAATCCTAAAGAATTAGTCACTGTAAAATTGTTTCCAACAACAAGCCCTTTTTTTTTTTTGAAAGCTTTAGATAATACAAGAAACAATTGTCTTATTCACACTTCAGCAAATTATTAAATTCATTTTCACATTCATACCAAAAACTTGTAGACATAGGAAGCTACACCCATTAAATAGATTATTTATAATTTATAGTAACATAAAAACAACAGTAACTAATAATTTTACACTAACAATTTATATGCACAAAAGCTACAGCCATTCAAGACTTTTGACAAACACTTTTCAGACATGCACCAGACACTCATTGAGCCCTTATGACAAACACTTTACAAGCATGCAATTAAAAGTCTTTGTCAAACACTTGAAAATAATGAATTTAAGATTATTCTTCAACATATTTATCTCATAAAATTCAGAAATTGAAACTTTAAACATTTCCATCTTAAAACAGGGACTAAATAATCTTAGTCTTTCATCAAATACTCAAAAACAGGCGCACATAACTCACAGCAGCAATCTGCCAAATCGCCCAGATTTTTGATCTGGGTTCGGAAAAGTATTTTTTTGGAATGAAATCAGGGGTTACATGTCCATTAGGCACGGATACCCCCTGATGTTGGGCTGAATCGAATTAAAAATGCCCAGGAATGCGTTTCTTTAAAACAACAAAATTTATAGCCTAAATGTTTCATTTATGACTTTTGTCAAACATATGGAATGAAAACTTACAACTACACCTCTACATGAGGAAAAACAACCCATGATTATGCTACTAATATATGCTCATTGAAATCACACATTTCTAAATCCACCATATGAGTTCTTGAAACATTTTACCACCCACAAGCTAATTCATTTGACATGATTGACAAGCTTTTTGCACCAATTGCTACAATTTAACAAACACATGGAAGCCCTGAATGCTACAGCCATTAAGGCTTTATGTCAAAATTCCGATAGTACTATTACAACAACTTGAATAACAAAACATTGAAGAATATGAAACATAAGCCATAACTGAAATTTATCTCCAACTTACCTCAAGCATTTGATCTTCCAAACTATACTTTAGTTGCCATTATTTTTGCATTTTCTTTTAAGGGTTGATTCTGTAATTCCTCCAAGCATATTTTGGGTACATGTCCATTTTCTTACTTCTGATGTAAGCTGCAAGTTAGCACTTATTATTCGTTCACAGATTTTATCAAACACTTTGCAAACTATCCTAAAACCATTTATAAAACATGAATCTATTAATTACTTGAAACATAACCATAAATCGTGAAATACTTACCCAAGTCCTTTGGAATTTATTTATTGAAATTACCTTCAACAATATTTGGCTTTCCTTTCTCAAATGCTACAATACCAAGATTAGTACCATAAACTATACCAATAATAACTCCAATATTGAGATCTAAACATCCATACATATAGATTGATCTAGTTTTCATTTTTAACTAATCAATAATATTTTAGATAACATAAGCCTAAACCAAAATTAGATGCTTACAACAATTTAAATGTCTACTTTTTATTTTATGCTAAAGCTATGCTATAATTTTAGGACAATGGAAATTATACCTGAAGAGATATTCAGCTCCAATCATTGAGAATATGATCCACCTTTGATCCCTTAACCAACTCATTTGAACCATCCGGTTTTCCACCCAACCATATCCAGGGAGAACTCCTCCCCCTGGAACCTCCGAGCTGTAAAAGCTCACAACCAGTACCAAAATACAACAATAGAAAGAGAGATGCAAGGAAAACTAAGGAAGATAGTTTTCACTTCCTCTAAATACCACTCATGTTCAACCTCAATAGATACTTAGTAGATTAGTAAGAAATTCAGATTTGTTTTGGAAGTAATTGGATACTCTCCATATCTCTCCCTTTCACAATATTCCTCAAGTCTCTTCCACTCTTGGCATTACCCCCTCTCCCCCCCAAATGAGAATACATGAGACTCATATATAGGAGGAGCAAAAAATTCTTTTCATAAAGGAGGATTAATATGCATGCATTGTATTCCATTTAGAGGAGTGTAACTTATGCCATTAAGGAGAGGTATGCATGCCTTATTTAAGGAGAGTGTAACATATGCATTAAAGTGAGTGTAAGAGGAATATTTTATGACATATATTTAATGAGTGTAAGAGGAATATGTCATTCCTTGATGAGTGCATAAAAGAGAGTGTAATGTAATATTTAGAATAGAGATAGTTACATAGAGCCATGAGAGTCATGAAGGAGAGAGGTGTGAAGTGATTGAGGAGATATAATTTCCTTTTAATAATAATATCATAGTCTCATAAAAGATAAAAATAATATTAATAATATTAATAATATTGAGGATTAAGTCGAGATTGAACTATTACAATTGATAAATCATAAGTTAAGTGATTTTCCTTCAAGTATACTTCTTTACCCATTGATTGGAGGTGATTTACTATTTTTGGAAAGTCATACTTGAAATGGTAGACATGACTTTCTATTTTTAGAAAGTCACTCCAAAATTGTTAGGAATGAGATTATTAAGGAAATTTCATCTATGAGTTTCCCATGAGTGGTATTTTTCTACCGGATAATAGGGATTCTGCACCCCTATTGTATGCATCTTCATGCCTTAGTAGATTGAGGACTTTGCGCCCTTATCTACTCTAAAGATCCAAGATTCCACACCTTGATATTTTTAAATATTTAGGACTCCACGCCCCAAACATTTCCTTATAGATTCAAGACTCTGCGTCTTTATATTTCATGGATTTAGGACTCCGCGTCCTAATCCTTTTATCAAATATCCAAGACTCCACGTCTTTATATTTCATGGATTTAGGACTCCGCGCCCTAATTTCCATGGCTTCTCATCTATTCTGCTTTGAAACTCTGCGTTTCACCTTAAGGTACTGATTGTGAGCTCATACCCATCTGATGGTTTGTTGGTAAGGTCTTCTTCCAAGACCTGCACACATCACAATCTCATTGATCAAATAAATCAAATGAATTTCATAATTAACTTATTCAAATTTTACCAAATATTGTGCATGACTTCCACAGTCATTTTGGTTTTGGAGAAATGACTTCCACAGTCATTTATAACTTGAGCATCCTTGTTGGCAATGACCAAGTCCCCTGCCACATCATGCTTAGTACGATATTACGCACATATAATCATACAAATCATGTATCATCCATAAATCATAATTAACCATATGTTCCACCTAACCATGATCATCCATGGATCTGTGTCTCAAGTTTGAATCACCATTCATGTCATACACCTATGTCCAAAATAGGACACCAAAAGATAAAACATCGCTAATATTCTCTTAACCAAAATCAATTCTTGTTCACGCAAACATAGATATTATCATAAGCACACAACAACCAAGTGACCCAAACCAGGTCATAGCATATAAGCATGTACATAAGTCTTTCATACATAATATTATATCATTATATCAAAATCACCATCTCTAAGTGTCATCAAAGCTATCTCACTAAGAAGGGACACTACATACTCCCCCTCTTGGGCTAAACTTGGCCCGAAGTTTTTCCTACGATCATAAGATACTTAGTTCTTTTAGATTCTCCTATCAATAAGTTGTTAACATTATGTATATATATTTGATTTTTTTTTTTCATGCCAATCCATAGTTTAATGTTTTCTAAATTGGAAGCAACCCCATGAAAACTAAACATAGCATTCTTAATCAAGTAGAAAATATATCCATGCCATATTAGACATGTTTTGATATAAAATACCAAAGATTTCTATATCAAAACCAACCATACATAGTACCTCATAGAATAATATTGTATGTAATTGATATGATATCTACCTAATTTATCTATAATAATTTGATATTCTACATGTTTTTCTTTCTCATAGTCTATCTGAATCCTACATGTGTCATCTTCAAGGTTCTGTAGTATGTTGAGCTTGCCAAGCTATAAATAGAACACACATTGGTTGTATACACAACAATGATGGTCCATCCAATATCACAATCAATTTCGCATACAATAAGCATAAAATAATCCACTATTAAGTCCCTATATTAATAGTGTAGCCCCTTATTATGTTAGTGTAGCACCCCTTATTGTTATTATTGTACCCTTGTAACCCCCATTTTGTTATTATTGTGCCCTTAAATTATTATTGTTAGGTCGGCTAGGATTACATTGTGGCCCACTATGATTACATTATGGCCCCATGGAGTCCTATATATAGAAAGGAGGTTTTGTAAATTGTATCATCCAAGAATTGTTCATTTATGTAATGTATTGGAGGTTGCCCCCTCGAAGTGGCTTATTTCTAAGGCGTTGATATCTCTTTTCTTCTCTTTTTGGAGTTGGTTACACAACATTTGGTATCGGAGCTTGGGATTCTAGGGTTTCGCTGCTCCAAACAGGTCATCATGGAATTTTCTCTATAACTTTTTTTCTACGAAGTTTCAGAAGCTGAAATTTTTAGGGTGCGAAGCTGAAATCCTGAGGAAGCTTGTCTACAAATTTCAGAGCTTGGTTCGCAATATTTTTGAAGATATCATCTGTGGAAGTTAGGTCTTTTTTTCAGGATCCTAAACAGGTCATCGTGGAATTTTCACTATAACGTTTTTTGTAAGAAGGTTCAGAGTCTGAAATTCATATGGTGCGAAGCTGAAATCCTGAGGAAATTCGTCAAAAAAATTTAGAGCTTGGTTCGCAATATTTTTGGAGATATGATCTGTGGAAGGTAGTGCTTTTTCAGGCTCCTAAATTTCATCTCAAAGAGGTGATCATGGGAAAGGTTCAATAACTCTCTCTCTGCGCATCGGATTGGAGTGCCGTAAAAAGTGGTCACAAGTACACAGACTTTAGTTTCTTAGCTATCAATTTTAGAAGAAAAGGACGAAACAGTGATACGTGGAAAGTCCTACAAGTTCGCTCTACTGAACTAGTACATAATTAGGTCATTGTGGGAGATTGGACACAACTTTGTCTTGGAGAATCCAAATCAGGTCAGACCTGTGGCATTCAAAAGATAATTTAGAGGGCTAATTCAGTGCTGAAGTTAAAATATTGAAAGGTTGCAATCACAGAGACAATCCAATTTCAATATCGAGCTCCTCAAAAGCAAGAAAAAGGTGTGTATTGTTTTGTTCCGAATTGCATAAGTCTTGTTTGAAGAATCAAGTTGAATTGATTCCAAGGGAATATTGAAGAATTTTTGTCAGTAATGGGTTCTATAATGCCTCCAAAAAATAATTCCATACCCATTAATCCCTTAAAAATCTATACTATGACGCATGAAGAGGAAGAGTTGCAGTATGAGATATCAAAATTACGGTACCAAGTGCAACAAGTTTCGATCTTACGAAGAGAAATTGAAGATGAAATAGATGGTTTAAAAGCAAAAATGGATGCTAAGTTGGATGGTTTGAAGGATCAAATAATAGCAAATATGGATGATAAATTAGTGGAAGATCACATCGAGCATCAACAACAAGTTCTCCAACTCTCAAAGGATAACCCAACTTTGGTGCAGAATCTAATGAAACAACAGGAAGATCAATATGAAATCGAAAGAAGTTATGAAGCAGTCATAGAAACAAGAACTAGAGAAGTACGATCAATTTTAGAGTATCTCAGAAAGTGGAATAACTTTCCTGTAGAATATTTCACATGGGAGGATGAGAATTTTATACAGAAGCATCAAGAAATAATCAAGCGTTGAGGACAACACTTGTTTGAAGGAGAGGGGCATGTTAAGTCCCTATATTAATAGTATAGCCCCTTATTATGTTAGTGTAACCCCCCTTATTGTTATTATTGTACCCCTGTAACCCCCATATTGTTATTATTGTGCCCTTAAATTATTATTGTTAGGTCGGCTAGGATTACATTGTGGCCCACTACGATTACATTATGGCCCCATGGACTCCTATATATAGAAAGGAGGTTTTGTAAATTGTATCATCCAAGAATTGTTCATTTATGTAATGTATTGGAGGTTGCCCCCTCGAAGTGGCTTATTTCTAAGGCGTTGATATCTCTTTTCTTCTCTTTTTGGAGCTGGTTACACAACATCCACATACAATTGTGAGTGAAATTATGCAACAAAACATGATGTTATATATAAAACCCACTCTTCCACAACAAAACATGACGTTATATATAAAACACACTCTTACATCCCACTTGATTTATGTCTTCTCAATCCAATTTTCCTCTTTTCATTCCATAAGACATCCTTGAAATCAAAATATTTAGGATTTATCTTTAGTTTTTACTAAACGCTTACTCTTTAGGCAAAAATACAATTTGAGGTTCAAGGCACTATTTTTGTTTTTGTTGTTGTTGTTGTTTTTTTTTAAATAACAACCTCAGGTTAAATATGGTCCTCACTGACCCACTTATGTATTATAGATAATTCCTTTAGTTTGCATAATCTTCATTATTATTCACTTCTTGAGAATCAATTATGAAATGACTTAGTTAGAAGATCTTCATTTTGAAAGTAGATTAATCAATAACAACTCTCACAATTATGAAAATATGGTAACCTTGATAACTTTATTTCAATTTGTTTTCCAACTACGAAATCAATCATGATTTATATTCAGTAATTAATCAAATCATTTGATTTCATATCTTATTCATTACTATTAATACATACACAACAAGAAGCTATGAAAACCATACATTTCTCAAAATGTGACGAATCTTGTTAAATTTACATAAGATTTAGACTATCACAAGGGAATTTCTAGCCTAAAGTTAGACCCCCCCCCCCATTTTTTTTAAGGATAATTACCACCCTCTCAAATTATTACAACATTTTGTAGGACTAATAAATACTCAAACAACTATACATTTCAACAACAAAAAATTCCTAAATCCAACAATCTCTTCCATTCCACATACAATACACCCATCTTAGGCTTCTAAATCATGCAAGAATTCCAATTCATCAAAATGTGATCTCACTCTCCTTCAATTTCTCCCTCAAAAAAATATCACAAGCACAAATTCTTGTAAAACAAGAACTCAACTAAGCTTTTCGTTAATCACATGCTTTTTTTTTCTTTAATTTCAAATAAAACAAGTTCTCACCACATAAAATATTTACCTTCTAAACATGTTATTCTCTTCACAATTTATAAACAATTTGAATTTTGACGCGATCGCCAAACTAGCAATAGCTTAGAGCAATACATGAGTTCAATCCTCATAATTTCTCTAATTAATTTGGTTAAATAGAATGCAACCAATATTCAACTGATAAAATCATTAAAGAGACTATTATGGCTTTCCTAGACCTAATTTGTCTTAAGCCAATAGAAAATTTATTTCATCAACTTATCACAATAATATTTTTCTACATTTCAAGAATTTGAAAGTCATTTTAATTCTACCTAAATTCAATACATACAAAAGGATTACAATACTAGAGGATAGATATCTAGTTCACACTTCCATATATCAAAATCAATTATTCCAAACATTCTAAACCACCTAATGGTGTTTAGTATACCAATCTTAGTATCTTCATTTGTAATAAAAATAAAATAATGGATTTAAAGCTCAAGCAAATTTGTGTTACAAATCTCTATCCATTTAACTTTAATTACACATAATCATTCTTTAATCATGAATATTGGATTCCAACAAAATATTCTAACTAGAATAATTACTTAGCTCATAGATATATTTTACTTTGGATTCCACACCCATACCTTACCTCATTACTTATCTCATATATATATACTAGTATGGATTCCACACCCATACATTTTCTCATAGATATATGCTAGTATGGTTTCCACCCCCATACATTAGATCATAGATATATGCTAGTATGGTTTCCACGCCCATACATTAGATCATAGATATATGCTAGTATGGATTCCACACCCATACATTTTCTCATAGATATATGCTAGTATGGATTCCACACCCATACATTAGCTTAAGGAAAACATAACATTCAAGTGTTCCTTAAAATGGCTTCCACAACCCATCATGCACCAATCATTTGAGCCTCTTGTTTATTAGGAAGTTCATACCTCAACCTAGTATTTGAGTAATTTAAAGTTATTTGATGTCTAATGTCAACCCAAAATACACAAAATCATGTCAAAGAAATCAGAGAAATTTCATTCTTACTCATTAAGAATGTATTCCCAAATCATATTTTAACACATCTAATTAATACACATAAATTACTCTTGAATTTACATTCACAGTTAAAAGTGACATCTTTCAAGGTAGCTTTTAGTTAAGTTTCCTTTAGTGTAAGTACGAAAAGATTCAAAATCATCATGATGAACTCAATCATCACGTTAATGGAATCTTAGCCTTACACTTGTTACTCATTCCCAAAGCATACACACCAAGGTCATCACACTATAGTCCAGATTAAGCCAATACTCTTCTTGGTAGATACGATTTCAGCTAGTAAATATGGCTACTAATCCCATATCACATTGAAAATGATGCACTAAAAATATATGAAACCATGCATTCACTCCACCTATCTCACTCATTGATTGAAAATCAAGTCATTCACATACTTGGGTTTAACCCCAACTTTCTCAAGCACGTCCTTTCCCAACATGTCTTTAAGCATTTTAACATATTGTTAATAATGTGTCTTAACAAAAGTATAAAGGAATATAAGGGATTTTATTTTATTTTATTTTATTTCATGAGTCACTAAATGACATAATGATAATAATATCCTCTATGCAACCAATATGCTTCCAAGTCAAGATATACAACAACTCAACATGCATGCAAAATCAACATTCATACATCATCAACCTACAAGTAAGCATGTTGGCCCATTAGGCCCTAGCATTGTAACTTGGCTCTGATACCATATGTAAGGTCCCACCTTACCCACCATCAGTAAGATAGAGAAGTAGATGTCACATAATCACTAATACTCATTCCCACAAAATCCTAAAGAATTAGTCACTGTAAAATTGTTTCCAACAACAAGCCCTTTTTTTTTGAAAGCTTTAGATAATACAAGAAACAACTGTCTTATTCACACTTCAGCAAATTATTAAATTCATTTTCACATTCATACCAAAAACTTGCAGACATAGGAAGCTACACCCATTAAATAGTTTATTTATAATTTATAGTAACATAAAAACAACAATAACTAAGAATTTTACACTAACAATTTATAGGCACAAAAGCTACAGCCATTCAAGACTTTTGACAAACACTTTGCAGACATGCACTCTACACTCATTGAGCCCACTTAGCAACAATGAATTTAAGGTTATTCTTCAACATATTTATCTCATAAAATTCAGAATTGAAACTTTAAATCTTTCCATCTTAAAACAGGGACTAAATAATCTTAGTCTTTCATCAAATACTCAAAAACAGGCGCACATAACTCACAGCAGCAATCTGCCAAATCGCCCAGATTTTTGATCTGGGTTCGGAAAAGTATTTTTTTGGAATGAAATCAGGGGTTACATGTCCATTAGGCACGGATACCCCCTGATGTTGGGCTGAAGCGAATTAAAAATGCCCAGGAATGCGTTTCTTTAAAACAACAAAATTTATAGCCTAAATGTTTCATTTATGACTTTTGTCAAACATATGGAATGAAAACTTACAACTACACATCTACATGAGGAAAAACAACCCATAATTATGCTACTAATATATGCTCATTGAAATCACACATTTCTAAATCCACCATATGAGTTCTTGAAACATTTTACCACCCACAAGCTAATTCATTTGACATGATTGACAAGCTTTTTGCACCAATTGCTACAATTTAACAAACACATGGAAGCCTTGAATGCTACAGCCATTAAGGCTTTCTGTCAAAATTCTGATAGTACTATTACAACAACTTGAATAACAAAACATTGAAGAATATGAAACATAAGCCATAACTGAAATTTATCTCCAACTTACCTCAAGCATTTGATCTTCCAAACTATACTTTAGTTGCCATTATTTTTGCATTTTCTTTTAAGGGTTGAATCTGTAATTCCTCCAAGCATATTTTGGCTACATGTCCATTTTCTTACTTCTGATGTAAGCTGCAAGTTAGCACTTATTCGTGCATAAATAAATTTATAACATTACTCATTCACATATTTTTTCAAACACTTTGAAAACTATCCTAAAACCATTTATAAAACATGCATCTATTAATTACTTGAAACAGAACCATAAATCGTGAAATACTTACCCAAGTCCTTTGGAATTTATTTATTGAAATTACCTTCAACAATATTTGGCTTTCCTTTCTCAAATGCTACAATAACAAGATTAGTACCATAAACTATACCAATAATAACTCCAATATTGAGATCTAAACATCCATACATATAGATTGATCTAGTCTTCATTTTTAACTAATCAATAATATTTTAGATAACATAAGCCTAAACCAAAATTAGATGCTTACAACAATTTAAATGTCTACTTTTTATTTTATGCTAAAGCTATACTATAATTTTAGGACAATGGAAATTATACTTGAAGAGATATTCAGCTCCAATCGTTGAGAATATGATCCACCTTCGATCCCTTAACCAACTCATTTGAACCATCCGGTTTTCCACCCAACCATATCCAGGGAGAACTCCTCCCCCTGGAACCCCCGAGTTGTAAAAGCTCACAACCAATACCAAAATACAACAATAGAGAGAGAGATGCAAGGAAAACTAAGGAAGATAGTTTTCACTTCCTCTAAATACCACTCATGTTCAACCTCAATAGATACTTAGTAGATTAGTAAGAAATTCAGATTTGTTTTGGAAGTAATTGGATACTCTCCATATCTCTCCCTTTCACAATATTCCTCAAGTCTCTTCCACTCTTGGCATTACCCCCTCTCCCCCCAAATGAGAATACATGAGACTCATATATAGGAGGAGCAACAAATTCTTGTCATAAAGGAGGATTAATATGCATGCATTGTATTCCATTTAGAGGAGTGTAGCTTATGCCATTAAGGAGAGGTATGCATGTCTTATTTAAGGAGAGTGTAACATATGCATTAAAGTGAGTGTAAGAGGAATATTTTAGGACATATATTTAATGAGTGTAAGAGGAATATGCCATTCCTTGATGAGGGCATAAAAGAGAGTGTAATGTAATATTTAAAATAGAGAGAGTTACATAGATCCATGAGAGTCATGAAGGAGAGAGGTGTGAAGTGATTGAGGAGATATAATTTCCTTTTAATAATAATATCATAGTCTCATAAAAGATAATAATAATATTAATAATATTAATAATATTGAGGATTAATTCGAGATTGAACTATTACAATTGATAAATCATAAGTTAAGTGATTTTCCTTCAAGTATACTTGTTTACCCATTGATTGGAGGTGATTTACTATTTTTGGAAAGTCATACTTGAAATGGTAGACATGACTTTATATTTTTAGAAAGTCACTCCAAAATTGTTAGGAATTAGATTATTAAGGAAATTCATCTACGAGTTTCCCATGAGTGGTATTTTTCTTCCGGATAATAGGGATTCCGCACCCCTATTGTATGCATCTTTGTGCCTTAGTAGATTGAGGACTCCGCGCCCTGATCTACTCTAAAGATCCAAGATTCCACACCTTGATCTTTTTAAATATTCAGGACTCCGCGCCCCAAACATTTCATTATAGATTCAAGACTCCGCATCTTTATATTTCATGGATTTAGGACTCCGCGTCCTAATCCTTTTATCATATATCCAAGACTCCACGTCTTTATATTTCATGGATTTAGGACTCCGCGCCCTAATTTCCATGGCTTCTCATCTATTCTGCTTTGAAACTCCACGTTTCACCTTAAGGTACTGATTGTGAGCTCATACCCATCTGATGGTTTGTTGGTAAGGTCTTTTTCTAAGACCTGCACACATCACAATCTCATCGATCAAATAAATCAAATGAATTTCATAATTAACTTATTCAAATTTTACCAAATATTGTGCATGACTTCCACGGTCATTTTGGTTTTGGAGAAATGAATTCCACAGTCATTTATAACTTTAGCATCCCTGTTGGCAATGACCAAGTCCCCTGCCACATCATGCTTAGTACGATATTACGCATATATAATCATACAAATCATGTATCATCCATAAATCATAATTAACCATATGTTCCACCTAACCATGATCATCCATGGATTTGTGTCTCAAGTTTGAATCACCATTCATGTCATACACCTATGTCCAAAATAGGATACCAAAAGATAAAACATCGCTAATATGCTCTTAACCAAAATCAATTCTTGTGCACGCAAACATAGATATTATCATAAGAACACAACAACCAAGTGACCCAAACCAGGTCATAGCATATAAGCATGTACATAAGTCTTTCATACATAATATTATATCATTATATCAAAATCACCATCTCTAAGTGTCATCAAAGCTATCTCACTAAGAAGGGACACTACATACATCCCTATTCCTTTGGAATTTCAGCCTTCCTCAACTGCGCTGAGTATCATGGGCATCCTGTGGTGTTTTAACTGCATCTGGGCAGTCTGCTAATATCACAACTGATATTTAACTTCCCTTTAACCTTTTTCTCAATTGCGTCTCCACTGGAACTGACATGCATGTAGCTATTAATAGTAAATCATCAGTTGCATGGAAGATCATTGATTGTGAATTAAATATGATTTAATTCACTTGATCTCTCACTAGTGCAACAAACAGTTACAACTAGTTCAACTGACTTTAACTCACTTAACTGAGTTAACTGATTTCTCATGCATTAAACTCGTGCACTTAACTGCAACTTGAACTCTAAAACACATAGAATCACTCTACATGCCTCACCAAGCACCCTCAACTCATAATTCATGAGCTAAATGATTTCATGACACTCTGTTAACTATTACAAGTGATTATGAGATAAGATTAAATTTTATTGTCCAATTTAATTAAGGGATAATTAAATTTGACACACATCCAATTTATTAAATAAATTGAATTACACACTAATGTATCCTAGGACCCATCACTACATGACCTGTGGTCCAACACTAGTGACGGTGTTGTCATGTTATTTCTGGATACCAATTTCATTGTTTCTTGTTGCAAACTTCAACACTCCCTCTCAACAAGAAAGGAATGTCCTTGCATGCGACATGAAACCCTTGCATGTAACACTTCTCTAGTGTTTCTCGCACATGCAACTCTTGCATGCAACACTTCCAAAATTGAATAGCCTCCAAACAACTGAATCAGTATAATGCATCTATCATCAGAGTATTATGACTGTTGGTACCTACTGCACATGTCAATTGGATTCTCTACATTGTTGACATCTACATCCATGCACTCCGCATTGCTGCCAACTTTGATCGGCGCTCCAATATCTGACACCTGTCACTCTGATTTATATCTTCCTGACATCTAACTGAATCAATATAATCGATCCTTCTTGCTACTGTTGTATTGTGGGCTCCTCATAGCCAAGCTTGATCCATGAGACACACCATCTCAATGAATCCTGCCCAAATTTCTTCTTGGGATTAATTCTGCACATCGCGCCACCTCACACCTAGAGGTATAGCTGCATTTACTCCCTCTGCCCATCTAGCTCGAAATTTGTTTGCTTGAGTGGTTTCTGCCACTCCATGATCCTCCGCATGTGGTTGCTCCACATCTTGAGGTTCATTCTTTGGAACCAAGAGTTCCTCATCTGCATGAAAATCAAGCTCCCTCTCAATGGAAAATCGCATGGCTTTCTCACACTTTCGCATGGTACATCCCTTGCATGTGTCTATCTTCGCAAGAGTACCCTTTGGAAGCCCCGTAGAAATCTGATGCACGACCGTCAAAGCTCCATGGTGTAACTCACCCTCATCCCATCTCATCACTTTGTCTGCCTTATCCATCAAAGTTGTGTAGCCATCTACATCAAGTTTATAGAGATTCTTCACATGAATCCCAATCTTCTTGGCTTGTCCTGTTGCTTTGTGTTGAAGGAAATCTTTTCCTTCACTGAAAAAAAAACATCATAGCCTCTATCCTCCAAAATTGTGACTGAAACTAAATTTTTATTCAAGCCTGGTACGTGAATTACATATTTTAATAAAAATGGTTTACCTGACTATCTATGGAAAGTAACTGTACCAATCCCGATAGCGTTATACCTTCCGTCTCACCCATTTCGATATGCATCTATAGGTCCTTCTCCTCCAAGCTATTGAAAATTTCTTTGTTTCCCGGTATGTGGAAATATGCACCATTATCCAAGTACCACCTTGATCCCATCGCACTTGACACCATGCATGTGATCAACGAGAATTCCAACTCAAATTACGATGCCAAAGCCTCACCAGCTGAAGATCCTGAAGCCTTCTTGTTCTTCTTCTTTTGTGGATAATTAGTGGCATAATGTCCATGCTCGTGACAGTGAAAACACTTCACTCTGGACATGTCACGCTCCTTGCCTTCTTTTCCGAACTCAGATTTGGAATAGGACTTCTTTCCCTTCCCCTTATTCGCCTTACTAGCCAAGGCGCAATTTTCTTCATCATCTTCCTTAGATGAAGATCCATCCCTGGTATTCCACCTGAATTCTTCTTGTACCAAATCCGACCAAATTCGTTACCAATCTGGCAACTTATCCCTCTCATTGACAGAGTCCTGATAACTATGCCAACTCTTGGGAAGTCCTAGAAGAGCTAGGCTCACCAAGTCATCATCTACGACAGTAATTCCTACACTCCCAAGCTCATCCCGACATTGGACAAACTTGGTCAAGTATATCGGAATAGTGTTGCCTTTCTCAATTTTAATTTTCTTGAGCTTGTCATTCAATGTCAATTTTCTATGATCACTGTTGCTCTGAAACAGATCTGTCAAAGCCTTTCACATTGCATATGGAGTCTTTTTTCCATGGAGACTTGAGACAATGTGGTCTCGTACTCCCTCCAGTAAGATCCTCCTCGCCCTTGCAACCTTCTTTTTCCAAGCATCAAGATTTGTGGCATCTGCTACAGTGGGTTTGGGAACGTCATTATCAATGAATTATTTCAACCCGTTGTCCTCTAGTACTGCCTCCATCCTGTCTTTCCACGCAATATAGTTGGAGCTGCCCTCGAGTGCATACTCGAATCTCAAGCCATTTCCATCCTGAATCGCCTGTCACAATAAGAATACCTTTAGCAAATTCGAATTTTATTCAGTCAAAAACTCAGCTTCTCCTGCACTATAGTGATTTCCTGTGCTTTGATACCATGTCGAAATTATAAAAACATATGTATATCATTGGATTCAATCCAATCAAGCAATGTACTAAAGCTAGATACTGAATCCTTCTACAAATAAGTTGTGGAAAATAAACATGATCGCCAATCACAACAAGTAAAGAAATAAACAAATCAAACCACAACACAAATAATTTCCCAGGGAAAGCTTACTGCTCAAAACCCATCTATCATATATTGTATATTCCACAAGGAATCATGAAACAATTACAATGCACTCTTCTCACAATAATCTCCTGCAATCTGCCTATCGTCTCACACTTATCCAAACAAAATCAGGCCAACACTTAGCCAATTCTTAGCCTGTCTTCAACCTACCTTGCTCACGCAAATCATGAGTAATGCAATCCATATTCCTTAGGAATTGCAGCCTTCCTCAACTGCGTTGAGTATCATGGGCATCTTGTGGTGTTTTCACTGCATCTGGGCAGTTTGCTAATATCACAATTGATAGTTAATTCCCTTTAACATTTGTCTCAACTGGGTCTCCACTGGAACTAGCATGCATGCAGCTATTAATAGTAAATCGTCAATTGCATGGCAGATCACTGATTGTGAATTAAATATGATTTAATTCACTTGATCTCTCACTAGTGCAACAAACAGTTACAACTAGTTCAAGTGACTTTAACTCACTTAACTGAGTTAATTGATTTCTCATGCACTTAACTGCAACTTGAAGTCTAAAACACATAGAATCACTCCACATGCCTCACCAATCACCCTCAACTTGAAATTCATGAGTTAACTGAGTTTATCACACTGAGTTAACTATTACAAGTGATTATGAGATAAGATTACATTTTGTTGTCCAATTTAATTAAGAGATAATTAAATTTGACACACATCCAATTTATTAAATAAATTGAATTACACACTAATGTATCGCTAGAACCCATCACTACACGACCTGTGGTCCCACACTGGAGTAGGTGTTGTCATGTTGTTTCTGGATGCCAATTTCACTGTTTCTTGTTGCAAACTTCAACACAGCTTGTATATATATGTTATGGGTAGAGATAGGGCTATGTTTTGTTGCCACAGCTTTGGTAGTTGATTATTTGTTTAATGATGGTAAAAGTCAAATTTTGAATGATTTCATATCCACATGTAATATGTCCTTTTTATTTAACATTAATAAAAATTATTATTTTTTATTTCCAAATAAATAAATAAATTTAACAAAATAAAAATTCAATACTATATAAATTTATTTGAACCAATGCTAAGTAGTAGTTAGTGCTTGCCCTTTAGCTTAGTTATAGTTTAATTAAATTGAAAAAGATAAAAAAATTCATCAAAAATCAAACAACTAATAAAATGTTGTAAGGTTGAGTTGCATATGATTAACTAATATTGTTTTTATTAATATATATACACTTTAATATATATGTGTGTGTATCATTTTAAATTGAAAATATAGACAAAAATCTATAATTTATGAAAATGGAAATAATAAAAAATATTAAAAAAATAAATAAAATTTAAAATAATAATAATAATAATTAAATAGAAACCAATCACATTACAAATAAATAAATTTAAATAATAATAAAAACTAATAAAAATTGAATTCTCAATATTAAATTATAATTGGAAAAAGATATATCAATAACAAACTAATAAATAATCAAAATAAAATTGAATACTTAATCCAATACCAATATAATAAATAAATACAAATTTAAATTCATGTTCACCTCAGACTAATTTACTTGATAATATTAAATCAAATTTGATTATATATATATATATATATATACACTCCATCACAATCAGTCAGTCATGCATTGTTAAGAAGCCAACTCCCATCACAATAGCCCATGGCAAAAACTGCAAGTGGGGTATTGATATCGGATCTTTAATTCTTCCTTTCCATGGGTGTCATTGAATATGAAACGTAAAGGGAATGGCCACAACATTAAATATGAGGTGTGAGCAATGGGGATTTCCATTCATAGCATTGAATATGAGAAGTAAGGGGAATGATCAGGTTATTAAATATGAGATGTGAGCAATGGGAACTGGATTGTTTTTAAATAAAGGATTGTGTTTAAAGTATATATTTCAAGAATATTTGAGTTTAGAAAGACAATATTTTTTGATCTCTTAACCATCACACTTTATCATATTTCTAATTTTTCATATCAATAAATTAAAAGATTGTGTTTAAATTGCAGATTTCAAGTATATCAGGAAATCTAATAGTCCGATCATTTTTAACCCTTTCTAAAATATTTTAGAAATCTGCCAAAATACACCTACTACACACTAATCCTCATCTCAAATCGAAATCTGTCTAGCACCTCTTCTGCAACAAATAGTTAAATATCCATTTGTGCTCAACAACTTTCCATCACACTCTCCATGTCGCCATTGTTTCATTGCCTTTCCATTCGGGATTTGTATGTCAATCGTATGAGAAACCACCACCTCAATACTCCAAATAGATGGAGATTGATGAAAAATATTGACAGTTGGCAATTAAAGAGAAGACATTGTTGGAATTTCTGATAATTCCAGAACAACAATGGAGAGAGTAATACTCTCATATTCTAACATAGAGAAATTAAAAATTTTACTCACAGGAGACAGAGTTTTCACTCTAAAACTATTTCATTAACTTTCAAAACAAACTAATACAAATCTGGACTGCTTCAGAAACGCAGTGCTCAGAATAGACTTCACTGTCTCAACAAAAAAAATACAATGTCTGTGTATTTCTTACGCTCTTTCTCTCACAAAATAACACTATTGTGTTACACGCACTGCTGTGCTTTTTCATTCACTGTCCTGTGTAAAACAAAACAATACATTTCAGGCTCTCGGGCCTTTACATTACATATGCCCCGCATATTTTAAAACAAAACAAACTATATAAAATAAACTTTAAACTAAATCTATTTTAAAACTAA
The DNA here is from genome assembly GCA_034641835.2 of Pinus albicaulis. Classification (NCBI taxonomy): domain Eukaryota; kingdom Viridiplantae; phylum Streptophyta; class Pinopsida; order Pinales; family Pinaceae; genus Pinus; species Pinus albicaulis. The sequence goes on along the minus strand of CM076584.1, from coordinate 1,524,875,990 downwards.
TGTTGTCGGGGACCCATATTACAAATGCGCTTTGAATCGCACGATCACAAAATTTAACTTCAGTCTATAACTGCATCGGGTCCGTGACTTACAATAAAACAAATGAGCAACCGAACTTCCAATTGCTGATTTCAAACCGGACGCGATGACCAAACTTAAATCCACTTCATTGAAGGATCGGGTCCGGTCTTTAAACAAAACACACGACCATCCAAAAGTTTCGATGGCCAATTTGGAACGGATGCGATGTCACTTTTTAACTCCACCATATAATATGGTCGGGTCCGCCAATTCTCATATGTCAATCGGGCCAAACAAAAACGCACTCCCGATTGTGAACTTGTGATTGTTCAATAGACTGTCGCGTGGTCTGTGGGACCACCCGCGGACTTCGGCTCAAAGCGGAGGGCGATTGAAATACAAGGACTGTTGTATTATATGTTTAACACCTCTGATTGTGTTGAACGCATCGGACCTCCAACATCAACAAGACACTGTTGTGGGGACCACTTTAAAAATAAAACCGCCCGCATTGATTCAAAAACAAAATATCTTCTGTGACTGTGTTTTAAAAATTAAAAGTACTCTGTTTTTTTAAATTAAAACAAAGACTTTGTCGTGCAATTTAAAACTTTCCTTTGTTGGTTGGTGAGGGCTTTACTGTTGGTGGGTGAATCGTTAAGTGCAGAGGAGACTGGTTGCGTGAAGATCAAATGTGGAGATTTGTTGCTGCTGTCGCTGTCCTTTGTATTTCCATCAGCAATTAAACCTGTTGTCTTGCCAATCCCATCTACGTTGAAATTTGTTGTCCTGTTGCTATGTGCAGCAGTTGGAATTAAATTCCAACACTCCCCCTTAATTTCAACTGTTGGACTTTCTTCCATGCCCAAACATTTTCTCAAGTAACTAAAACTTTTCTGCCCCAATGGCTTTGTTAGTCTGTTTGCAAACTGCTCCTCTGTTCTACAATGATGTAAAAAAATTTCTCGATTTCTCACTAATTCTATGATGTAGTGATACTTGGCATCAATGTGTTTCGTTCTCTTATGAAACGCTGAATTCTTTGACAATGCAATAGCTGAGCTATTGTCACAATAAATCACTGTCCCTTTTACCTGCTCTTGGCATAAATTTCTTAATATTCTTCTCATCCACACTGCTTGACACGCTGTTGCTGTAGCTGCCACATTTTCCGCCTCTGCTGTAGACAACGCTACAATGGGTTGTTTTTTAGAAGCCCATGAAATGGCTCCTGAACCCATGTGAAAAACATAACCGGAAGTGCTCTTCCGATCATCTACACTTCCAGCCCAATCACTGTCAATGTATCCAACTAAATCTGAACATTTTTAAGCAGTATATAAAATACCAAACCTTTTAGGACCTTTAACATACCTCAGAATTCTCTTTGCTGCCTGCCAATGTGCATCCTTTGGCTTCTCCATGAATCTGGAAATCAAACTAACAGCATGCATTATGTCGGGCCTAGTTGTAGTCAAATACATGAGGCTGCCAACTATGCTTTTGTACAAGCTAGGATCAAAATCCTTGCTGTTGTCCTCCCTGCTGAGTTTTAATCCCATCATTGTGGGAGTGATTGCTGCTTTGCTCTCATGCATGTTAAATCTTTCTAGCACTTCATTAACATACTTTTCCTGTGAGATAAAAATCCCATTTTCATCTTGTTCTACTTCTATTCCTAAGAAGTATTTCAACAAACCCATGTCAGTCATTTCAAATTCTTCTTTCATGACTGTTTTAAAATTTTCAATAAGGTAATCATCATTACCTGTGAAAATAACATCATCAACATACAAAACTACAATCAATATTTTACCGTCATTTTCTTTGATGTAGAAGGTGGGTTCTCCCTCACACTTTTCAAATCCATTTTCCAGTAGATAGGAGTCTATTCTACTGTACCACGCTCTTGGCGCTTGCTTTAGCCCATAAAGAGCTTTCTTCAACTTGTACACTTTGTGCTCTTGGCCTTTCTTTTCATAGCCGAGAGGTTGTTCAATGTAAACCTCCTCCATTAACACTCCATTTAGAAATGATGACTTTACGTCCATTTGGTAAAATTTCCACTTGTTTTGTGCTGCTATGGACAGCACTGCTCTCACGGTTTCCATTCTAGCAACCAGTGCGAAATTTTCCTCATAATCTATCCCATGCTTCTACTTATAACCTTTGACAACAAGTCTTGCCTTGTGTCTCTCTATTTTTCCTTCAGCATTACTCTTGGTCTTGTAGACCCATTTAACTCCAATGACTTATTTACCTTTTGGGAGTTCAACCAAATCCCAAGTCTTATTTCTTTTTATGGCATTTATCTCCTCATCCATAGCTTCTATCCATTTCCTTCCTTAATAGCTTCTTCGAAATGAATAGGGTCATCAACATGACAATATAAAACAAACAAATAATTGATACCTTCATTTGCTGCCTCTTGTTCATAAATGTCATTCAAATTTCTGAACTTCTTACCTCTTTCATTTGGTGTACAAATGCTTGAAGAAGCACTTGAATTTCCTCCTTGTGGTGTGCTTGGAGAAGCACTTTCATTTCTCCTTGAGGGTGTGCTTTTCTGCCCTTGTGTTGGTGCTGCTGTTTGGGGATGTATTTCAGCCAATTCATCATCATTTTTATCATGAGATGAGCAGTGTTTAATATTCACTATTTTCTCTATGCTTCCATCCCAAGCTTCCTCTTCAATGAACTGAACATCTCTACTCACAATAAAATTCTTGGTGGATGGGTTATACAACCTGTAAGCTTCGGATTCCTCACTGTATCCAATGAAAATACATTTCTCCCCCTTGCTGTCCAACTTCTTCCTTAACTGATCCGGAATGTGTGCATAAGCCACACATCCGAAAACCTTCATGTGTGTGACACCTTGCTTTGTGCCACTCCATGCCTCTTCCGGCACTTTGTTCATAACTGCTTTTGTAGGGCACCTATTTAGAATGTACGCTGCACAATGTACAGCTTCAGCCCAATAATCATTAGGCAAATTCTTTGCCTTTAACATACTCCTTGCCATGTCCATTATGGTTCTATTCTTCCTTTCGGCTACTCCATTTTGCTGCGGAGTATATCTAGTTGTAAACTGCTTATGAATACCATTTTCTCTACAAAAATGTAGAAAATCTTTAGAGATATACTCGCCTCCTCTATCAGTCCTTAGGAATTTGATATGCAGCCCACTTTGGTTCTCAACAAGTGCTTTGAAATTGCAAAATATTTCAAACACTTCACTTTTGTTTTTCAAAAAGTAAACCTAAGTTTTTCTTGTAAAATCATCTATGAATGTTAACATATAGTGGTTGCTAGCAAGCGATGGAGTTTGCATCGGTCCACACAAATCTGAGTGAACAATCTCTAAGGGTGCCTCTGCCCTTATGCTTTTCCTGGAAGGAAAACTTTCTCTGTGTTGTTTCCCCAAGATACAACCTTCACAAAGGTTGTCTGGTTTCTCTATCAATGGTAAACCTCTTACCATTCCTTTTCTATTCAACAAGTTAAGACCTCCAAAGTTGAGATGTCCAAATCTCAAGTGCCACAACCAATTTTCATTTTTTGGTTCGCTTTGGATAGCCTCTTGTGCCACTGCAACTATCTTTTCTTCATTTTTCAGATCTGCTTTCATTCTAAGAGGGAGCATCATGTTCCTTGTCATCTTTACTTTAGCAATACATTGATTGCTGGGTGGTTTGTCCATGATGGTACAAACATCATCCTCAAAGAAAACATTATACCCCTTGTGGACAAGCTGTCCAATACTTAAGAGGTTACACTTCATTCCTGGAACATAATAGACATATGTTATGGTTTTCTTTGCACCTTTCCTTGTTAAAACATTTACATTTCCTTTTCCCATAACAGAAACTTTGCTATCAGTTCCTAGTGTGACTTGTGACTTCACATTTTCATCTAGCATAGAAAACATTGCTATGTTTCCTGTCATATGGTTACTACAACCGGAGTCTAGAAACCATAAGTCTTCATTCTTTTCTTCAGCCATATTACAAGCTAGAAACAAATTATCTTAGCTGATATTTTCTCTAGTGAAATTTGCACTAGTTCTATTTCCCACATTATGTTGCTTCTTTCTACATTCATTAGCATAATGACCATATTTTTTACAATAGTGACATTGGACATTGGACTTATCATACCTTTGTCCTTGAGCATTTTGCTGACCACTTTGTTGGCCACTGCCTTGGCCTTGATGCTAATTTGGATTGCTGCCCCTTCCTTGAGCATTTTTCTGACTGTTTCTTCCACCTCTATTTTGGCTTCTGCCTCTCCCTCTCTTGTTTCCTCTGCCTTGCCCTCTTCCTCTTCCAAAAGACATCTGGGTCTTAAAGGCATGCTCCAGAGATGAATTTTCACTCCTACCCAATCTCTGCTCATGAGTTATCAGTGATGCATGTAGCTCATCCACTGAAAAAGTTGTGAGATCCTTAGTCTCCTCTATGGTGGTGACAATCACATCGAATCTTGAGGGTAGACTCCTCAAGAGTTTTTCCACAATCCTCTTGTCTTCAAGAGTTTCTCCATGAGATCTTATTTGTGTGACCATTCCAATCACATGAGTGAAGAATGAGTCAATAGTATCTGACTCTTTCATACAGAGAGTCTCAAAGTCTCTCCTCAGCGACTGAAGTTTTGTTGTCTTCACTTTTTCCATGCCTTGATACGTTGTCTTGAGAGTTTCCCATGCTTCTTTGGATCTCTTGGCTGCTGCTATCCTCGGAAACACACTCTCATGCACTGCTTGATACAAAAAGTAGAGAGCTTTGGATTCTTTCTTCTTATTGCTCTTCAGCAACTCCCTTTCTACCTGTGATAAATCATCAAACTCTTCTACAGTTGCTGGCTCATAAAATCCATACTCAACAAGTTCCCATAGGTCTTGGGAAGAAAATAAAACTCTCATAGTTATTGACCAGTAGTCATAATTTTTCCCATTAAATTGTGGGAGGTGGATATTTCCAATACCCATGATAGTGCTGGCTCCAGCCATTCTTGCACTCTTAACTATGATTCAAAAAACACTTGACTGTGTATTTAAAATAGTTGACTATTCTGCAACAGTAACACAATAAACTGTATAGAGAAATACCTTGAATTCTTTTTGGCTGAGTCTTCACACTGCTGGAGAAGCTGCTGCAACAAAGAACTCCTTCCTTCAGCTTCTTTGATCTTCAAAGAGCCTGGACTAGCTCTGATACCATGTTGAAATTTCTGATAATTCCAGAACAACAATGGAGAGAGTAATACTTTCCTCTTCTAACACAGAGAAATTAAAAATTTCACTCACAGGAGACAGAGTTTTCACTCTAAAACTATTTCATTAACTTTCAAAACAAACTAATACAAATCTGGACTGCTTCAGAAACGCAGTGCTCAGAATAGACTTCACTGTCTCAACAAAAAAAAATACAATGTATGTGTATTTCTTACGCTCTGCCTCTCACAAAATAACACTACTGTGTTATACGCACTGTTGTGCCTTTTCATTCACTGTCCTGTGTAAAACAAAACAATACATTTCAGGTTCTCAGGCCTTTACATTATATATGCCCCGCATATTTTAAAACAAAACAAACTATATAAAATAAACTTTAAACTAAATCTATTTTAAAACTAATGTTGTCGGGGACCCATATTACAAATGTGCTTTGAATCGCGCAATCACAAAATTTAACTTCAGTCTATAACTGCATCGGGTCCGCGACTTACAATAAAACAAATGAGCAACCGAACTTCCGATTGTCGATTACAAACCGGACGCAATGACCAAACTTAAATCCGCTTCATTAAAGGATCGGGTCCAGTCTTTAAACAAAACACACGACCATCCAAAAGTTCCGATGGCCGATTTGGAACGAACACGATGTCACTTTTTAACTCTGCCATATAATATGGTCGAGTCTGCCAATTCTCATATGTCAATCGAGCCAAACAAAAACGCGCTCCCGATTGTGAACTTGCGATTGTTCAATACACTGTCGCGTGGTCTGTGGGACCACCCGCAGACTTCGGCTCAAAGCGGAGGGCGATTGAAATACAAGGACTGTTGTATTATATGTTTAACACCTCCGATTGCGTTGAACACATCGGACCTCCAACATCAACAAGACACTGCTGTAGGGACCACTTTAAAAATAAAACCACCCGCATTGATTCAAAAACAAAATATCTTCTGTGACTGTGTTTTAAAAATTAAAATTACTCTGTTTTTTTAAATTAAAACAAAGACTTTGCCGTGTAATTTAAAACTTTCCTTTGTTGGTTGGTGAGGGCTTTACTACTGGTGGGTGAATCGTTAAGTGCAGAGGAGACTGGTTGCGTGAAGATCGAATGTGGAGATTTGTTGTTGCTGCCACTGTCCTTTGTATTTCCATCAACAATTAAACTTGTTGTCTTGCCAATCCCATCTACATTGAAGTTTGTTGTCCTGCTGCTGTGTGCAGCAGTTGCAATTAAATTCCAATAGACACGGCATCGTCAGCTAGAATGTCATCCATGTGACCCACTTTGGCCAAAAACAAGGAGTTTCACTATCTCATCCCATTGACATAAAAGATGACTAGTAGACAAATGTTAGATAGTTGAAGAGGAAGTTGTCTATTTAGGCAGTGGAATAGTTTTGATGGCAGTTTTTCGTTGAAATCTGGTCAACTTAAGTTCAAAAAAGCAGGTAGTTGGAGTGTTTGGAATCCATTTTTGATAGTGAAAATGGATTCAACACTATCCAAAACCTTTAGGGCACTCAAAATACTAAAGTTTAACAACTGTAAACAAGATTTTTTCAAAATCTTTGCCGGATTCTGGAGTAAAATGCTGCTTTTTTAGACTACGCATTTGAAGAGTAAGGACAAATATTAACAGGTGGAATGTTAGAGAAGAAGCTGTAATTTGGTTGAGAGAATGTGATGTAAATGAAATGATATTTTAATTTTTATGAGATTAAAAATAATTTATGAGATTATGAGCTTTTTTGTTTTTAGTCTTTTGTATTTCAGTTTTTTAATTCAAATTAATAATAAGCTGATTCAACCTTCCAATAATTTCATAACAAATACCAAATAATTTATATATCTAACCAACTTAAACCAAAAATAAAAAATTTGAGACTAAACACATTTTAAATAATTCCAGGAAACTGATCCAATTTGCCAAAAATAAAAAGTTTCCGACTGGACACATTTTAAATGGTTCCAGGAGACTGACCCAATTTGCCAAAAAAGTACCAGCACGTTAATACAATGAAAAGTGACCCATTTTATATGCAACTATTAGAATTATATATATAGCTACGCTTACCAGCCTTTACGTTGTTTTATGCTCGCCCGCCGTTGCATTGCTTGTAGTACCTGGGTGTGGGATCTGACGTTGCAGAAACCAAAAACTTTCTTGGTGCAGAAAACCAAGAAAAAATTCAAAAACTATAATCATGCAGGAAAGTGACTGCGGAAAAGACAAAATGCAGGAGTTTGGAACTCATCGAAGTCACAAAAAGAACACACGCGAAGAGCCAACCTCCACACAAGTTGTGGAGGGATGTTTTTAAAGATTAAAGAGAAATGGCCTCTTGATAAATATATATTTTTTTATCATGGTGAATGGGTAATTTTTATCAGAGCTTTCGAACTCTCATTTCAATAAAGTAAAAAAATAATACAATAAAATCAAAATGTAAAATGACACAATCATAAAACTTTCATTAAATATATATATATATATAATAAAAAAAATGCAACCTGACACAATAATAGAACTCTCATTAAAAAAAAATGCAACCTGACACAATAATAGAACTCTCATTTCAGTAAAAGTAAAAAAATAATACAATAAAAACAAAATACAACAGGTTCAGAAATATAATTGTAAATCTCAATAAAGCATGCATTCCACAATCTCAAATAAATAAAGATATGCATTCTACAATCTCAAACAAAATGTTAGTTAATTCAGCCGACATAGATGTTAAGGAAAAGAAAACGGTGCACCAGCTTAATAGTAAAATATTAACAATATTCTCTATATAATCTAAACAATATTTTGAAAATATTATAATATAAATATTCAAAAATACACAACATTTCAAAAAAATTAAAATTAGTAATTGCTTTTAAAAGGATATCAAAGGAATTCAAGAACTGGGAAAATCACGAAATACAAGAAGTGATGATTGACGCTAGTGCTACGTTGATTATTCAAAAATCATGAGAAATTAGTCAATTACTACAACCTCTCATGAAAATGTTTATGCATGAATTACTTATTTAAAGCAATTGAATCTCAAAAATGATATCTAAAACATGTTTATATTAGGAATATATATATAGAGAGAGAGAGAGAGAATTTTTTATTATTAATATTAAATATATGTTTAAAATTTAATTAAAAAAAATTATCATATATATGTTTAAAATTTAATAAAAAAGAATTATCATATTTGAAAGTTTAAAATTTATTAAAAAAAATATATTTCATTTTCATTAAAATTTATATTAGAAAACATGCTTAGTTTTAAAGTTGTTTTATTAATATTAAATATATGTTTAAAATTTAATATATTTTTTATTATATATTTATCTTCAAAATTTAATAAAAAATATATTTTTCATTTTCATTAAATTTAATGGAAATGCATAAACTGAAATGCTCCAAACAAATTTTAATTAAAATCATTCTTTATCTTTATTATTTAATAAAAAGTTGTGACTAAATTTATTAAATTACTTGCATTTTACCAAATAAAAAAATAATAATAATAATTATTATTATTATTATTCTGAATATTTACATTATTAAAAAATGTGTTTCCCTACATTTTATTGAATGTAATTAACTTCCAAGATTTAAATTCTTACAATTTTTTATTATTAATATTAAATATATGTTTAAAATTTAATTAAAAAAATTTATCATATATATGTTTAAAATTTAATAAAAAAGAATTATCATATTTGAAAGTTTAAAATTTATTAAAAAAAATATATTTCATTTTCATTAAAATTTATATTAGAAAGCATGCTTAGCTTTAAAGTTGTTTTATTAATATTAAATATATGTTTAAAATTTAATATATTTTTTATTATATATTTATCTTCAAAATTTAATAAAAAATATATTTTTCGTTTTCATTAAATTTAATGGAAATGCATAAACTTAAATGCTCCAAACAAATTTTAATTAAAATCATTCTTTATCTTTATTATTTAATAAAAAGTTGTGACTAAATTTATTAAATTACTTGCATTTTACCAAATAAAAAAAAAATAATAATAATTACTATTATTATTATTCTGAATATTTACATTATTAAAAAATGTGTTTCCCTACATTTTATTGAATGTAATTAACTTCCAAGATTTAAATTCTTACACACTTTGTTACCACAGCCTTCTCAATATTCTAAATCTATCAACTTTCTCAATATTCCAAAACTATCAACATTCTTCGGTAATTTAATTTTTTTTACTACATGCAAATGCCTTCTTTTATAGATTATCCCATCAAAACGATTTATATGCATGGTTTATGGCATTCAAAGCACATAAAACGGACAAATCCTTGAGATGTTTCATTGAAAGTTTCTTTTCCTTACTCTTCGCTATTTGTGTTTGTCAACTTAATATTGCTGTGAGGAATGTTGGGGAGGTTCTAAACTCTTCACGATAAAACAAATAAAAGGCCAAATTGTCCTCAACTAGACCAAAAACACATGTATTTATATATAAACTCTTGATCACCAACGATCGGAGACACGGAAACACGACATAAGATGGGCAACATACTTAAGAGATGGGAGGGTTGTATACTTAGAATTGACATGAACATGATCCAATGGAACCATTACTGATAATTCTGATCAAACTGGAACTCAAAACCATTAACCTGTAGACATATCCCTTTGATCACAAAGGGGTCTTCGGCAAGGTACCCATGTCATTATTTTTCTGATTTTGGGCAGTCACAGACATTCCAACAAGGTTTTGAAGAATCCAAGGCCAGCAATTCAAGAATAGAGATGGCAAAGGAGTGCATTTGATCTATGTTGTACACAAGGGTAGCGAATGTAAAGGAGATGCATAGCTCTAGCCCATCTGGCCCTTCAATTAGAGACTTACATGCACATAAGCAAGGACCCACTGTATGCATACTTGCCAGAGGCCCTAAGCTGCCATCCACATTCAGAGATTATGCATTCTTCTTCTGTGTATGTGTTGGCTCTCCAAAGAACATTGTAAACAACCCAGATCTCTTAGAAGAGCTTAGAGCTAGACTAAGATGTTTGATCAATTGAATTCACATTCATTCACCAGTATGACAATCCAAAAATTGACTAGCATAAATTGCATTCACATTCATTCACCAGTATGACTCAATCCCAAATATTGACTAGAATAAATCCCTCTTAGCCCCTGATCTATTGAGTGACAAAAAGCATAAATCCCTCATAAATCCCTCTTAGCCCCTGATCTATTAAGAATGACAAAAAGCATAAATCTCTCTTAGCCCTTGATCTATTAAGAGTGACAAAAAGCATAAATACCTCTTAATCCCTTATCTATTAAGAGTGATAAAATAAATATTGAAAATCTCTTGGAAAAAAACATTGTCTTTCAAATTAAGGGAAGCCTAGTTATCACATGTCCAAAAAGCATGGCTAGCACTGGTAGATCGGAAAAGTGCTTATGTTTGTTGATTTCCTTCTATGTTTTTGTTGATATTAAGTGTGCCATATCCCAGAAGGATATATCATCCTTCACTCGAGTTCCCTGGAATATCCCTGCTGAGTAATTTCCCAGGACAGTTTCTGGTAGTTGAGGCTCAAAGTGAGGTCTATAGTCCAGCACACTGCCATGTACACAAAAGTTTTTTTATTCCACGCAATGGGTATTCACATTATGACAATAAGATGTACAAGATTCAAGGTGCCCAAAAGTATGGTATGGTTGTGATGTTACCCTATGAAGCAAAACTGGTTCAATTTCTTCTCTTTCATTTCTTTGATGTTTGCAGATGTTCTTAAGTATGCACAGGTCAGAGCTGCAGCATGTGATGTATTCTCTCGCTTGCCTGCAGAGAAAAAAGCACTAGTCCCTATCATGGAGAGGCAATTCTTGATGGTTTAGTCCATGCATATGAGGAATTCAAGCATATAAAGTGCAAAAGAACTTCATACACAGGATAAAAAAAGACTTCACATTTTTAATATGGTAGTAAAAAAAGAAAACAAAGTTTATTTAATGACTGAAATAAAATCTATCTCTGTTATAGAGCCATTGCTCCAAGGATTGAAAAGGAAAGAATTTGTAAAGGCATCTCACTTGTCATAGAAGTGGGTAAATTGACTTTCCTTTCAAATGGAGGGCAGCAATCTAATTTTGGTAGGATACTTTATATACTTCAATTTTATAGCCCTTTTGATCAGTTTTAGTAGTGGAGGACATGTTGCATCGCTCCTATCTTATAGATGGTCCTTGTGTGGTTTTTGCTAAACGGTTAAGCATGTTATGTGGAGAGGCACAGTTACCAGGGGAATTTTATGGTAGAAGGGTTGTTGCTAAATATGCCATTTTATTTGTTACCTTCATCTGAAGAGATCTTCTCTGGGGACAAGTTGATGGTCCAGTAGCCATGAAGAACTGATCTGATCATATTGAGAGGCATGACTCACCAGTTACACTCAAAAGTTTCTTTAAGAATGTAGTAAACCCCAGTGCAAAAGAAGTTAGCCCTGACCAATCTCAATTTCTTCAGATCCCAACCAATGTCAATTCACATTTTCCATATCTCATTGATTTCCCATTAATTTGATATAGAAACTTTGAGGAAACCCATAAACCTCATTTTTTTGGAGGTCTAGGGAGAGGATCTCAGAGGAGACTAGTTATAAGCATACTTAATTAAACCTAAACAAATCTTGAAAATGGAGATGGAGGCATTCCACTACTTAATAAATAGATCTTAAGTAAGCACCATCATTTTCAATTTGGTTTGGGAGATCTACATCATTCTCAATTTGGCTTGGAAGATCTACATTGGCTGGTCACAAATTTTCAATCATCAAGGTTTATATGTTTATGATTTCAATGGATCTACTAATATAACACGATCAAGAAGAAAATTCAACAAGGTGATACACTATCTATATTGCTGGAGGTGGAGTGTGGGAAGGAACATATCAGAAAAACCTTTAAGTTGCATAAAATTCATACAAAATAATTTGTGAATCACTACAGGTGAATCACTCAAACAGCCCTTCTCCCACGCCCTATTGTCTTCCAGGAAAAGCATAAGCTCAATTGATACAGAAGAAGTTTATATTTCTGTGTCATGAGAGAAATGAATGAAAATTTGATAGCTAACTTGCTCTTTAGGTCAAAAGCAAATGCAACCTTAAAGGGGTCTGTAAGGTGGGGGTGTTTTATACCCAACCTAGATTCAAAATCCAATTTGCTTGCTTAAGAAAGCCAGTGGATGGGACTAAGTGTTAATTCTTGGGTGAAATCTGGTGAATAAATACTAAATAGATTCAGATAAGTTATAAAACAATAACATCGCCAAGAAAAGAAGAAAGAGATAGAGACAAATGTAATAAAAAATTAGAACATCAAAAGGAGCAATGAACACAATAGGCAAGAAAATTGTTACAGATGGATTACCTTCTCTTCCAAGTCTGTATGTAAGAAAGTCAAACATAAACCCAGCCTTGATGGACATTTTGGTGAATTTTGGATTGAAAGGTAACATAGAGTACTACTTGGAGTCCAGATCATATCCTATAGCATCAAGGCCCTTTGTAAAGAAACCCTTGTCTTCTTTGCCTTTTGGTATCAAATCCTCCATTGAAGCCATCAGTTCATGCCTTCCAGGGCCATCAGGAAACTCTGGCTCTCTTCCTTCAACAATTGCATTCATGGCACTGACAAAATGCTTCGCTATAAGGAGACAAGAATGCCTATCACAATCACCACTGTGAACTCAGATCACAACAATTGTTTGTGGCCCTGAAGATGAGTCCTTTTAAAAATTAACTTCTAGGACACCAAGAGGAGGAGCTTCCATCTTGTTCTTGTTAAGGAATGGATCATTGAGCCCGCTTCGCATAATCTGATGCAATGCAAGGCTCAGCAAATGTTTCTCATCATCATGGGGAAACTGTAAAACCCCTGGAAGGTCCACAGATGGATCTACTGAAGGCCATGACTTCTCCCTGACAATGGGCTTCACAAGACCATTGTTTACCTAGAGATGGAGCTTCCCTTTGTTATTCTCCACAATTTGAGCTCTGGTTAGGGGATAGTGCTCCATAAGATCATAAGCAGTTGTGGTGATATGTTTTTCTTCAACATCTCGTCTCATGGCGATTACTGAAGCAATAATTCCCATTCCCTGGTTAGTTATCCTCGCCTAGTTCTCTTCAGATTGACCCATTGGCCTGGACATCACTACAAGCTTTGATGGTTCTTGTTGTTTTGGAGCCATAACTACCTAAGAACTCTGAAATACAATTGACAAAATGCTTGTAACTTACAATAACTTTGAAATCAATTCAAAAAATACCAGCAAATTATGATAAATTTGAAACCCAATTCTCAAAATACCTCTGAACAATCTCCTTGCAGAAAAGTACCATGAAAGGCAAGTACCGTGCTACCATTAAATAGATTATTGTAATGGGATCTTGATCTGAAATTGAATAGAATATTGTAATGGACCTTTGATCTGAAATTGAATAGCATAGATCGCTCCAGCATATTTTGACTAGTTTCCAATTTTTTTTGGTCACTGTGTAGAGGAATCTTCCTCTAAATATAAATTTAATTCTTGAAGTAAACCAACACTGACACAATGACCTTCTCAACTCTATCAATTTTTTTTAATTTGGAAAGAAATCCATGAGTTGTTATTTGCATTAATCCGTTAATTCGATCAGATCAATTTTGGCATACTGATCGAATACTATCAACTCTCTGGAGGGTTGGACACATGATTGGCATTCATGGGAGTTCTTCTATACTTGTGCTTGGGATATGAAAATATTTCATTGAGTTGGTGGGGGAGAAAACGTAGACAAATTCTCCTTGGTACAATGACCCACAGCAAAAGGCATTGTCGTGGAAGGCTTCCCTGTGTTTGTCGGAATTGTTTTCCCTGTTCTTGAGGCGGTAAATCCCCTCTGCGGACAGAGGCGATCCCACTAGCCCTAGAGTGGGTCTATCAACAATTGAATCACGCAATGACGTTGGTTCCTAGTTACAAGAAAGACAAAGATCATGATAAGTAGCCTACCTCGAATCCCACGTTGGTTTTGTCGAAGAAGAAGCAGTGCTCTTCGTCCCTAGCCTGACAGACCACAATCCTTCCGTTTGCTCTGTCCGGACACCTGTACACATGCAGAGAAATGACGACATACAACGTAATACTTAAAGCATGTAACTATACATCAGTCAGAGAGGATATAATTCATTGCATTTCATAAAAGAGTAAACACATGAATGGAACCAAAATCAGAGTCGCTTATATAAAGATGACAAAAAGCGAGATTACAACCAAATGCTCTAACGCTATGATCTTCCTTTGGCGGGGCTTGCAGTGGAGCACGTCTCAATGAAGCCTGTCAGGAATCTAGAAAAATCTCTCTCTCTTATGGGGTTCTCTTCGACTCTGCTCTCAATAGTTTCCCAGCTATAGTTTTCCTCCTACAAGTTCAGCTAGCTTGCAAATGGAGAGGGCAAGCTTTTATAGATGGAGGAAGGGAAGTTGGGATCCCTATAATCATGGGATAGGTCCTATCTCTTATGAAGGTTCCATGAGAGGTGGAAAACTACTTCCTATACATGGAGATCCGGAGCCAAACCACTCAACTTCTTTTGATGATTCATTCTAGAGTTTGTTAGAATCAAACTTCCACCATTTATTTTTAAAAACATTTCTTAATAGGCTTGGTGCAAGTGAAACACAGGGACAGAATGCCAACTGGCGCGCCCTCTAGTGTGGATTTCCCCCATTGGCACGAGGGATGAACTGGCTAGTCACACCAAGGCTAAAACATCTGTTTTTCGGGTTTTTTAGAGGAAATGTTCTGTTAGCCCCCCTATAAATTTTTGACAGGAAAAGTAGGGGGATAAATTGTTTTTGAGCCTTCAAGGAATGCATCTCCCCTGAAGACACATCATCCTTGAAGTCTCATGTGCCTTTGCCTTTGATAAATTTCCCTCTGCTGACTCCCTTTATAAGGTCTCATTGATTACATAATTTCTGCTCCAAAAAGGCCTTATTTCGCCCCTTGTAGCTCTACAGATTTCCCCCATTTCATTCCATTTTCCCTTTTCCCGAGTTCCCTTTCCATCCCAAAATTCCCCCTTTTATGGTCCCCTTAATCTCCCCAATTCCCCTTGAAAACCCACCTTTACCCTTTGTCTAGCCAAATTCTCACCTTTGTTCCCTATCGCTCCCCCCCTTTGGTTTTAAAATGCACCGAAATGGATTAAAAACCCACTTTAAACATTATAATAGGGTTAGCACCTTTCGGCCAGCCCCTCGGCTTTTCTTCCACCTTGTGACATGGGTGTCGAAACCAGGCGCTAACCAAAAAAGTGCTTATCTCAATTGGTATCGGAGGCAATATCAACCGTCGATCGGCGCAGATCGGACGGTCCGTGTTAACTCTGCAGCGCCGTGGTCTACCCTATTCATCGCCCCGATCACGCCATTTCCATCTATTTACCCACAGATCCGACGGTCCGCAGTGCACCCGTCCCGGTGGTCCCCGCCGCAAACACTGTTCACAAACCCGGTGGTATCTATCGCACCGCCTTTGGGCGGTAGGCAGTATTTTCCCATAGGCCAGCGATTCCACTCATCGCGCGACGCGTGGCAGTGGCACTGTTCCAAAACCACTTGCTCATCGCGCATTAACATTCGGCACAGGATACAGAGCGATATGCATATCAGCCGTCCGATCTGGGGCGCCTCATCCAACGGTTGTCGCTTCGTGAAGCTGCGCGGGGTTTAATCCATGGTCACCGTACCCCTGGCCCACAGTCCATCGCCCTCCGACGTGCTTTCCACCATCGATCTCCGCCGACATCGGATGGTCTAGATTTAATTGCCCCGCCATTGACCACCCCGCCATCTCCCGGTCCCGCCACGTCACCCCCACGTGTATCCACCGTACATCCGCCCATCCCATTGCATATATTTGTTTAAAGGTCGAGTTTGTTAAGGTTTTCATTTAAATTTCATCTGCGCTCCGCCAACCTTCACCAAGGCTTCCCTCCATAATTCCTCTGCATTTTTCCGCCATTTCACCAGCCGCATGACTATTTTCATCATCCACACTGCATCCATTACCCCCATTCATGGATTTCATAACATGTTTTTTGTTTTGCAGGGTTTTGAGGTGGTGAAATCCGCCATGATTTGCACCCGCTGTCACAGTGACAGAAAACACAGGAAAAGACCGTGTGCAGAGGCAGAAATCATGAAGAAAACCTGAGGAGGTCCTACGACAGGACTTGCATTAAAAGACCAGGGTATTACTCTGTGAAAATGTCCCGGCACCATTAACACACAGATTTCAAAGTCAGAGATTTAAATTAAGCAGCAGAGAGCTTAAGGCACGCAAATGAAGATATACAAGCCTTATGTTCAGAGATTTAAAGGTAAAGAATTAGATTGAAGACCCATGGATCACGCAGAAGGTACGGCACGAAAATCAGTGTATCAGGGTTTCTACATCAGCAGAATGTTTTTTCCTAAAGAAGGACGAATCACCCATACAGCTTTTATTCTATATCGTGTTCCTAAGGGATTCCCCGCCCTGACAACAGTCCTACGTTATCAGTAGCATTAGTTACACAGTATGGCAGACTTGTATCATTGATTTATTTTTGTTCAGATCACCAGAAGTCCTACTGAGCACTGCAGCCAAAGTACATCAGAGACATACCTAGAGTTAATGGAAACCTGACGAAGACCACTCTTTCACCCAAGGGTATCCCAGATTAATGCACAAAATTTATACAGAGTGGGCTTCGGCCTTCTTCCTCTTCTGAATTTTTTAATGTTGCATTTAGTTCTTCACCTACCTTCTCTGCTCCTCTGGAGTTATAAATTCATGAAGAAACTCATTGTAAAGGTTGTTGATCAATTATCAGAGAATTGCAAGTAGTTTCTTTTGAGACAATCTCTGTGTAAAGTGTTAGATAGGCTGAGGAATATGATTTCAGACTGAGTATTCAGCTATTGGCAATGTTGTACTTGACTGGTATTACTATTTAATATGACAAGCACATTTCTTTGGATCCTGATCTAAAGCAGCGGTGATGTTTTCCTATCTATGTCTTTATATTCATTTCATTTCGTTTCTACTGGCTTACATCAGAATATTGGCATAGGATTTACCCTTGTTAGGTACCCTATGTTTCTGCTCTCCTAACCATTGATGTTTTTCTTCTAAATGTGTTATCTAAGAATCGATTTCAGTTAATTTTACCAGTGTAGTGGATGATATTGCCTGCTCTCTGATGTATGAATTAAATGTATCTGTTCTTAGATGTTTCTTGTTATGGATTTAGTTGGAAGATTTGGGAACACTGGGGATTAGAGTTAGCCCTGTCCACTAGGATCCTTGTGCGACCAGCTGGTTTTTAACTTTGTGCCCTGAATCTGTGTTGTCTCCTCCTCCCCTACCTTTCCATATCACAAAATCATCTCTAAGATCCAACGTTTTAGATGACTAGCCCAACTGAAAGCCTACCTATTGATTAGCAAGAAAATCCTTTCCTGACTCCATTGCCCTATGGTCTTGAATGCTTTCCTATAATACTTCACCTCTGCCTCATCCCTCTTCGCTCATCCTTGTCTTACATTGAACCCTTCTTTCCTGATAACTAGCAACCAAACAAACAAACCTCGTGCCTATAACTAGCCTAACATCTGAACACTGACCTTCAAAGTCATATACCTTTGACATATCATAGAGAGATCCCTCTCTAGACCCAGGAGGGCTAGATCCTGAGGTCTGAAAGTGGTTTGATGTTGTCTCATATTTTGGTCTTGCTAATCTGGCCAAAACATGGGAACACCAACATGTTCTTTAGGAGAATGTTTATCCTTATGCAGGAGGATGTTATGAAGGTGTTTTCAGAACATTTTACTATTCACAGGTCACGGGAATAGTCCTCCAATGTGTGGGACGAGGGATTGCAGGGACAGTGACAAAATGTTGTGTAACAGATGCCCCCTAAAGCATGAGGTCCGAGAGAGAGGGAGGGGTGAAATGCTTTATGAGAACACGCCCAGCTGAAAACACTGCCGTCGGAAGACCTGCAAATACAAATACAACTGATATCTCTAATACATGATATGTGGTATGGGCGTAGCCATCCATAATAGAGTGTACAATAACCAGGATCCAAGGTATGGACGCAGCCATCCAGCAAAGAAGGATCAACAAGTAGACTCAGGTATGGTTGTATCCATCCAATCAAATGAGTCATGTAATCAATCATGATAATCCACAAAGAATCCGCAGCCTGGATTTTATCAGACAATATCCAGGGTCTTGCGCTCCATCTCGACCCGAACAGAGTACAAGTTCAAGCATGCGAATATGTGAGCTGAAGTCGAACATGCGAGAACATCATCTGATTACCAGCTAATAATGAAAGTTGTTAACAGACGCGAGAGAAACCACCAATAATGACGATGGCTCTCAAGGTACAAGAGGTACAATCCACAGAATGTGAACAGCGAGCTGGCGTCGACCACCCGCAGAATCATCCGATCGAAGGTCAATAATGAAAACCTTGCGTCGAATGCGAAGAACCTGCCATTGAGGCATGCAGGCTCCAAGGTACCTGAAGGGAGTCTCTAGATCAGCTTCCTGGATAATGAGCTGAAGTCGACAGGAAGTGACCTTGATCGAAGGTGGGCCATAGTGTTTCCCACATCATCAACACGAGATAGAGGAACATGATGTTTGTGAATCAAGATCAATAGAGAATCAGAGGGAGGTTGAAAACTGCAGAGGCCAACTTATCTTGAACATATCGGTGGCACGATACTGGATTTGGCAATATTTGACATCAAAGGATCTGAGGTCATGATGACGTGGCAAAGAGCATATGAGCGGTCAAAAGAGATTACCCAAACCCACGGAGGCAAGCAGATAACGAGATGAGATGTCCCCAACCTAACACGAATGAAGACAAGTTCCATGTTCAAGAGCGACATACTGCCAACACGACGATGATACTGGTTCCATTTCCCCCCACCATTTCTAGCGAGTACCCCAATTATTTTGCAAACAAGCTTGAAGGGGATAGCATATGCTTGCGATATAAGTTTGTCCTTCGGAAAAATCCATCCTAGTACATTTAATGAGCCCTCCGAAGGAGGAACTCGAGTAACGTCATTACAACAGAGTCCGATGTCATCATTTTTTAACGAGTTTGACAAAGGAAGCACTCGGTGTCTTTTAATGTTTAGAGATTTTGAAAAGACAACGAAAAAGAAAACTCAGCGGTCCCTTTTCGTAGATAGTCCTCAGATCCGAAAAGGTAGAAAAATATGTTTGAGAGAACCTCCTAGTCGCAATAGGCTATGGTATTCCTTTTTCGTAAGTAATCTATCCCAGCCCGAAAAAAGGGGGTAAACGTATATTGGGTAGATTTCGTTTCGCAGCCAATTTAACGAGCTCAAAACAACAAGCGACTCGGCAATCTTTTCAGTTTTAGAGAGTCAGAAAAGAGCTGAAAGGTGACTCCAGTAGTGACTTTTTAATTTTCTTACCGAGTCTGAAAAAGTATAAAATACAACTCGTGTCGTCGTCCTAATCGCGTGAAAACCTGTCGCTGCACAAAAAGTAAGTGTAAAACCCATTTCTCGACAAAACATAGTGAAATATTGGAAAAACAAGTCCCAAAACCTAAATTTGATTTTGAAAAGTTATAAATATGACCAATAGTAAAAACATATTTACTTTTTACCTTTTTACCTCTTTGCAGAGCGATAGTGATCCATTTCCTTGCGATCTTGCGGTGACGATTGTGGACGATCCAGTGCACTATTCTGGATCTCGTCTTTTCCAGGTAAGAGCCGCTTCCATTAGCCATTTTTTAAGCCACATTTCATAGCTTTTCATTGTCATTTGGCATCTCTGAGGGGAGGATTTGCAAAACTAGGCCTTCCGCGGTTGGCGCGAGTATCAGGCACGGACCTACGCCAATCGACCTCTTTTTGCAAAGGGGCCACGCCAGGTGGCGTAACTGTCATCAAAACAGGGGTGCCAACTGCGCAAGCCAATATTCCGGTCAAATTTAACAAAAATTGAGCCAATAAATTGTTATTTTAAATGCCCAAGGGATCTTACAATGTATTTATGACCAATTTGATGCAGGTATAAAGCAAAATGGTGATTGAATGGAAAGAAAGAGAGCACATTGAGGAAGACGAAATGGCAATGGAGAATGAGCAATCCATGAATGCTCTTCAAAATTGCGGTTTAAAGAAATTCTTCTTAACACCATGTCTCAGGGCTCAGCCTGAATTACTATAATATTTGATAAGTATCTGGGATGAGGACGAAGAGAAGTTTAAACTTCGAGATCAATTACTTGAACTCGAAGTGTCCGATGTCTACTTCATCACTGGACTGTCACGTAGAGGTCCAGTTCCGATTATGACAGGCATTATGCCTTCTGGTGAAAAAATGTCGATGGTCATGGAGAGGGTGTGACCGGGGGCACAAACAGGATTAGGTAATGGCAAAGTCAACATTCATACTATTCCTGATCTAGCACTCAGAGTGGTGCTACAAACCATTACGCGGGCTGCAGGATCGTAGGCACCGCACGAGGCTACCAAAACACAGCTCCTCCTGGCGTCAGAGTGCATGAACCCAACAATATTTTATTGGGCCACAGTCGTAACTATGAACATCAAACAGCAATTGACCAAATGCAAAAAGGCCAAACTGAAGCAGTTTGGGTACGGGTCATTCTTGGTATCGTTCTTCCTAGAACGACTGCCTATCTTCCATGGCCAAGGGGCTATAATCCTGGATCCACCATTGAGAGAGCCATGGATGGCTCGATGGGCAGCATTAATGCCCAGGGCAAGTGGTGGCCAACAGAGGTCATGGCGGCCCGAGTTCTTTGGATGGCTCTGACGACAGCTAATCATCGTAGAGGACTGGCCCTATGCTGGTATTGATTTCACAGGAGACCCAGACCTTCCGCTCCTGGAAGGAGAGGACTGGGATGAGGAGCTGGGTAAGACTCTTTTTTATTTTTATGAATTTTATGATTTTTTGGTATACATGTATGTTCTAACAGCTGGTCCTATATGTATGCAGATGTTGGCCTAGAGAGGCCTGTTGGGATGTCACCAATAGGGAGGAGGACTCCGCTCGCTTATGACCCTCAAGGTGAGGGGGGCGAGGGGACGCACTGGTACAGAACCTCAAGGGGATTTCTCGTGGGGTTCCGGACTATGCTCGCCTAGTTGATGTCCCTATGGATTACCAGAGGCACACCGTAGGGGTGCCAAGTCGCCTCCATCGCTTACTGAGGCGGCTGGTGCGGGCAGTAACGTGCTACCATGAGCACCATGCCGATTAGTCGCCTAGGCTTTTATTTGCACATTTTTTAGAGACATGTCATCTCCGGATGTAATTAAAACAAGCATGCATATTTTTTGGATTTTATATGATGCACACATTGCAAACATTCGACATATATATATACATATATTTCTACATGGATCTTTCTTACATATGATGATGTTTTTACATGTTATGCAAATGTCTAATACAATGTTATCTAATGTATCAGTTAAATAATCTGCATAACTAACGACCCAATGAAAAAGTCAAAAGTTCCCACAATGCATCAAACCAACATACTTTATTTTTACACAAGCTTAAAAGCAAAAACGCAAAATATGCTTGAAAAAATAGGATGTTGTGTAACCAGCTCCAAAAATAGAAGAAAAGAGATATGAACGCCTTAGAAATAAGCCACTTCGAGGGGGAAACCTCCAATACATTACATAAATGGACAATTCTTGGATGATACAATTTATAAAACCTCCTTTCTATAAATAGGAGTCCATGGGGCCATAATGTAATCCTAGTGGGCCACAATGTAATCCTAGCCGACCTAACAATAATAATTTAGGGGCACAATAATAACAATATGGGGGTTACAGGGGTACAATAATAACAATAAGGGGGGCTACACTAACATAATAAGGGGCTATACTATTAATATAGGGACTTAACATGCCCCTCTCCTTCAAACAAGTGTTGCCCTCAACGCTTGATTATTTCTTGATGCTTCTGTATAAAATTCTCATCCTCCCATGTGAAATATTTTATAGGAAATTTCTTCCACTTGCTGAGATACTCTGAAATTGATCGTACTTGTCAAGTTCTTGTTTTTGTGACTGCTTCAGAACTTCTTTCGATGTGATGTTGATATTCCTGTTGTTTCATTAGATTCTGCACCAAATTTAGGTTATCCTTTGAGAGTTGGAGAACTTGTTGTTGATGCTCGATGTCATCTTCCACTAATTTATCATCCATATTATCTATTATTTTATCCTTCAAACCATCCAACTTAGCCTCCATTTCTTCTTTTAAACCATCTATTTCAGCTTCGGTTGCTCTTCGTAAGATCGAAATTTGTTGCACTTGGTACCGTAATTTTGATATCTCATACTGCAATTCTTCCACTTCATGCATCATAGTATATATTTCTGAGGGCTTAATGGGTGTTGAATTATTTTTAGGAGGCATTTCAGAATGAAATACTGAAATATATGCTTAATAGGCCCTTGGAATCACTTCAAACTGATTTTTCAAACAAGATTTATGCAATTCGGGAAAAACGATACACACCTTTTACTTGCTTTTTAGGAGCTCTGTATTGAAATGGAATTATATCTGTAATTGAGAATCTTCAATATCTGAAATTCACTGCTGTAGTAGCCTTCTGAACTGTATTTCAAATGCCACAGATATGATCTGATTTGGATTCTTCAAGACAGAGTTATTTCCAATCTCCCACAATGACCCAACTTTGTACTAGTTCAGTAGAGCGAAATTGTACGGCTTGCCACGTGTCACTGTTTTGTCCTTCGTCTCTGAAATTGATATACAAGAAATTGCGGTATGTGTACTTGCAACCAATTTTTACGGCACTCCAATCCGATGCCCATAGAGAGAGTTATTGAACTTTTCCCACGATCACCTCTTTGAGATGAAATTCAAGAGCCTGAAAAAGCACTACCTTCCACAGATTATATCTCCAAAAATATTGCGAACCAAGCTCTGAAATTTTTATACAAATTTCTTCAGGATTTCAGCTTCGCACCATATGAATTTCAGATTCTGAACCTTCGTATAAAATTTTTTATAGCGCAAATGCCACGATGACCTGTTTAGGAGCCTGAAAAAATACCTAACTTCCACAGATCATATCTCCGAAATTATTGCGAACCAAGCTCTGAAATTTTTATACAAAATTCCTCAATATTTCAGCTTCGCACACTAAAAATTTCAGCTTTTGAAGCTTCGTAGAAAAAAATTTATAGCGAAAATTCCACGATGACCTGTTTGGAGCAGCGAAACCCTAGAATCCCAAGCCTCTGATACCAAATGTTGTGTAACCAGCTCCAAAAATAGAAGAAAAGAGATATGAACGCCTTAGAAATAAGCCACTTCGAGGGGGAAACCTCCAATACATTACATAAATGGAAAATTCTTGGATGATACAATTTATAAAACCTCCTTTCTATATATAGGAGTCCATGGGGCCATAATGTAATCCTAGTGGGCCACAATGTAATCCTAGCCGACCTAACAATAATAATTTAGGGGCACAATAATAACAATATGGGGGTTACAGGGGTACAATAATAACAATAAGGGGGGCTACACTTACATAATAAGGGGCTATACTATTAATATAGGGACTTAACATAGGCATGCCCCCAGCATGATGACTCAATCGGAGGTGTACATGCCCCCCAAGCTTCATTCCATAGGAAATGGAGTGAAGGTTCAAAACACAAGAGTAAGAGATTCGACATGAATTTTCTGAAATCTAACAAAACTCGAATTGAACGGGATCGTGTTTCATTATTTTAACGAGGTTGACACACTTAAAAGAATTGTCCTCATAGCAGCTTGTTTCATTGTTTAGGGAGCTTGACACAAGAAGAGGAACTATGCTCTGACAAGCTCAAAGGAGCAGGTTCAGGAGGGGGATAACCAGATGCAAAATGTTCGAGACAATTAGGCACTGCCCCCAGGCCAGGCATGAATGAGGAACGATGATGTCCATCGCTCCACGGCAGATCTTTGAGAGACATAGTCTCCACGATAGCTTCGTCAGACGGAAAAAATTCTCTCAAAGGATCGGGCGAATCTGTATCGCCGAGCCAAGGGGATTGAGAATAAACATCAAGAGCCATGCTCAAAGGAGAATTACCAGCAGGAGGAGGATCTGATGCGGCAATGATCTCGCAATAATTGATTTCAACTGGGGTCAGAGGCATCGATTCTCCAAAAGAGGCAACCTGTTCAGGAGAAGGGATGATCCATGGGTCATCCGACCTAGAGATCATATTGACTTGAACGGTGTTCGGTGGTGGAATGGGAAAAATACCCATGAGAACGAGGTCCTTGAAAAGACCAGGTCCTATACTGTCAGGGGGATTAGGGATTTGATCCACGTACGGTACGTTATTCTCGGAGGATGAGGTGAAGAAAGACAACTGATCGACAGTAATAATCTTGCCCTCATGTGGAAACTTCAAAAGCCGAAAGAGGGTGGACCGAACACACAACATGGCATGGGTCCAGCTGCGACCGAGTAGAAGATTGTCGTTGAGTTTGGCATCAACAACTTCCACTTCGGCGTTGACTGTCTTACCTTGCAATGTAATCGGTAGACTCGCAAGAACACCCAAGGGTTTTGATTCCCTTCCATCGAATGCCTCAAGGGCATTGGGAGATGAAGTGAGGGCTGGAGAGCCAATGGCCTTCCAGCAAGCAGATGACATGACGCGGGTAGAGGCACCTTCGTCCACAACGGCTCTGTGAATTTTAAGGCCGTTGATACCGACCTGTATAACAAGCACGATCTGATGCGGAAGTCGGGGGACAAAATTCTCTAGATCGAAGGAGAGAAGGATAGAATCGGCAAGATCGATTTCGCCGATTGTAGATAGCAAATCTTTCCGTTGAGACAGACAACTCTGAAGAACTTCCAACACAAACATCACGAAAGGCGCCTGTGCCAAATCCTCAACAATGTTGTAATGTTGAGCAGCACAGGCGTTTGGATTATAGGAATATTTTGGGAGAACACCTTTGGAAGGTGGTCGTACAACAGATTCAGCGCTGGGCTTTTCAATCTCCAAAGGACCAGAGGCAGGTGGGGGAGGAGGGCCATCAACGAATTCCTTCCCAGCTGCCTGGCATGATCCGACATAATCCTTCGATCGAGTGGCAATAGAAACAGGTGCAGCACCATTCATCATGAAAACCTGAGACCCAAACGGCGCAGATGGTGAAGGTTGTTCGACCATCTGGGTCTGCCGAGATGGAAAAGGTTCCTTAAGAACTGCCGGAGTTCCCTTAGAGCCCTTAAGAAGTTTACTAACTTCGGATCGTCAAGGACAATCTTTGGTGTAGTGGTCTTCATCACAGATCAGGCAAGGGTACTTTGGTTTTCATTGCAAACCATCATCAGCACGTGGTTTAGACGATTTTAGTTTTGGGGCATCAGATTTGGCTTTGCCTTTTCCCTTCTTCTTCCCTTTGGAAGTCTTGTCCGCAGGATTAGCCTGAACGGCGTTGACCTCCGCGATCTTACCAGAATCTAGAGCAACGGGAGGAGCAGAATTGTTGGAAGAATTCGATTTATGTTTCCCATTAGAAGACTTACGAGAAGTCTGAGAAACAGAACCAATAACATCGTGTACTGATGGAGCAGCTGGTGCCTTAGAGGTCCCTAGCCGCGGGGCATCAGTCAAGATGTCGTATAATGTGCCAGACTGAGAGTACACTAAATCGAGGTATTGGGCACGAGCAATGGCTTGTTCCTCGGTTACACATGCCCCCATAACAATGTCCTATGCAATCTTGTTGACAAAGGAGGTAGTGAACCAATGAGTTAGAAGTTGATCAGGAATGTCAAACTTGATCAAACGATGACGACGTCTCCACTCGTGAATGTGATCTAAAATATGAGTGGCTTTGTCTTGTTTCAGAGATTTCAGGAGATGCGTCCCGGCTTCATAACGAACTGGTAACTGGAAATGCATCAGGAACGCCATGTCTAGAGTATTAAAATCTTGAAAAATACCACGAGGCAGTTCTATATACCATTTAGCAGCAGCACCTGTGAGAGTGCGCTGGAAAAGACGTAGAAGAATTGAGTCATCTATCCAAGAATTCGAAGAACACCATAAGTGGTATGTCATGACATGTGCTTGGGGGTCTTCACCAGATTTACCCTCAAACTTAGGACAGTCACCAGGCACCTTTATCGGAACCGGAGGCCAATATGGATTATGAAGAATCGGATCATTGGTCAATTTGGATACATCCGGTAACTCCAACGTGGCGAGAAAAGGTAACTGAGGGTTAAAAGGCACGCCAGGTCCCTGATAAGGACCTGTACCTGTACTCCATCTTGGTTGAGCATAACTCTGCCCCCATTGGTTTTGTCCTGGAGGATTCTGACAATAGGGGGTATAAGCCGGATAATTGGGTTGATATGGTGGCTGAAAACCAGGATACGGGGGTTGATAACCAGGGTATTGATTCTGATTATACGTGGGCCTCGATTGAGCAGTATATGGATTTGACTACGGAGTATAAGTATAGCCTGGATGTTGAGAGTAATAACCAGAACCTTGAGGCAGGTTGTAGACCGGTCGAGACTGACCTTGAAGGTAATAGCCGCCTTGGGGTCGAACGGGTTGCTGATAAGTGGGACCCTGTTGAGTCTAATAAGTCGGGCGCACAGGTGGATTCGGCTGTGGCATAGAATAGATCGGCTGCTGAGCAGGGTTAACAGGTGGTGCAAGTTGTCCTGGTTGAACAGGTTGACCTGACTGTGCAGGTTGCCCTGGTTGAACAGGTTGACCTGGCTGAATAGGTTGTCTTGGTTTAACAGTTTGACCCGGTTGATGAAGGATACCAGGTTGCCCTGGTTGAGCAGGTTGGCCTGATGGCGGGATAGGGCCAGGTTGTGCCTGATAACTAGGTTGACCTGTGACAGGACCATAAGATGGCCCTGGCTGTGTAAAATTTTGACCAATCGGAAAATGAGGTTGTTGAGGTTGCACCAAAGGTCGGGAAGGATGGGTTTTCCCCTCAGGACCGTATGGTGGTCCAGGTTGATACCTCGGTTGCCCTGCCGGTCCTTGAGGTTGCCCTGGTTGGACCACAGGGTGAGGCTGCAGAGGTTGACCTTGAGGATTGTAAGATTGCCCTTGCGGGCCGAAAAACAATCCCTACTGGCCCAAAGGTTGTCCCTGTAAGGGTTTTCCTTGCGGGTCGTATAGATAACCTGGCTGGGCCGAAGGTTCTCTCTGTAAGGGTTGTCATTGTGGGCTAGAAGCATATCCTTGCTGAAACAAAGGTTGTCCTTGTAAGGGTTTCCCTTGTTGATTAGAAGGTTTCCTAGCCTGGGTAGATAGAAAACCGTTAATATACTGATAAGCCTCATGAGTAGGAAAACGAAGGAGGTTTCTCTGCTCATCATATTGATATGGAAATACGTAAATCAGGGCACCATCCGCTCCATAATGGGAAAATTAAGGACGATTAATGTCTTGAGAGGATTGACCAACCTCGGAGTTCGAGGGCTGTAAAGACAATCGATACTCCTCGAGATAAATATTCTCGGGAATGGCAGAAGCTATATAAATGTCTTCAAGAAATGACGAGGTCCTAGTTGACTGAGTAGTGACAACAGACGTAGACGCAACCACGCAGACAGTAGGTCTAACAGGTGCTGATGTGACGAAAGGAGATGCCGTGAGAGGTGTCGATGGCGACATCCCTAACGAGGGAGTAGTCGGATTCGTGGATGGAGTCGATATTCCCATAGAGGCAATAGCGGCCATGACCTGACTTAAAGACCTATATCCAGCTGGGAGCATTGGACCAGGTGAAGACATAACAGAAGTTTCGGGGATGTCTTCGGGAAAAAGCTGGTAATCTTCACCAGAAGTAGGAATTCCCTCACTAGGAGAAGGACTGGATGAGTCCATATCTGACCCTGTCGTGAGATCTTCTAAAATACGACGGGGACTAGGAGGTATGACAGCAGCCAAAAAGGGTGATCTTGATGTAAGAGGAGGGAAGTTCTCCCCTACTCCAAATCCAAACCAAGCATTGGACAAGGGCCAATTGAAGTCAACTGGTCCTCCAAAGGGAAGTTCAGATATAACCGGTCCCCCGTCGAGAAACTCGGATACAACGGGCTGCTGATACTCAGCAGAGGACTGGGAGACCTCTGATGAATCATCTGTATAAGGACTACCAGTAGACAAAACTGATGGTTCTGACACTGTGACTATAGCAAAAAAGAGGAAGAGATCACAAAACAAAACGCACAGGAAAAAACCAAGGCAAACAAAAACAGGCCGAAAAACCAATCTCTAAATGGGCGTGTGATCGTAGGTGATTAATTTTACCACATTGAAACTGAAAATTTTATTGTTTCATGTTTTAAGAGTCTAGAAACAAGTAAAATATGACTCTATCACTTTCAGTTTGGAAACAAGCGTGAAAGGACAAGCGCTTGATGATCTTTTCAAGTTTAAGGAGTCAATAAAGATCAAAATGACTGCTCTGGTAATCTAGGTAGATGGGTGTACCAGATATCTTTGAACTGCCATATACACCTTGGTAAAAAATGAAAAAGAAATCAACCAAGGACTTGACGTATGTGCAAGTAATCTCCCTGAATGCTGTGTCTGATGTATCACGGGTAAAAGGCGGCAGAATCGGCTTCCTACAGATAAAGGATTGCAACCTAATGGGGTCTCCCTTTATATACGCGATGGTACGAGGAGCACAAGTCCGTACTAGCACTGTCTATAGCCAGATGGTGAGTGACAACTGCTAGGCTTAAAGACGCCGGAACATGTCTCTACCTTAGACTACTAGATGTGCCATTAATGTTTCAATGTTGCCTTAGGTTAATTCAGTAAATTTTAAAGTTTATCTTCAATTTACATTTCAATTTCAGGCCCTATCAAATGTTGGATCTCATAAAACCTCTAAATGCAAACTACATGCCACAAAATATCACTTTGTTCAATGAAGAGCTATCTACGGGAGAGTTGAGAGCTTTCAAATGACAACAAAATGAACACACAAAAACATCCACTATTGTTTCCAATGCAAGCTAATGAAACTAGAAAACTTCTCTCTAGAGTTATATAACACTAATAATGTGAAAGAGCTTTCAATTTTCACTACGCCAAACCAAATGCAAAAAATCTTGTTTTTGTATTTTTCAATATATTAGAGAAAATGCACTAAATGAATGAAAAACTAATAAAAACACCAATTTGAGAAATGAAAAAGAGAGAGCTGAAACAAACAAGTTCACTCAATCCAAACGCACACAATCAAGACTCAAACTGATAACGAAACCCCTCAAAGTGAAGAAGAATCTCGAAAGAGACTCAAACAAATCGTGTAATCTAGGCTTGGAGTAACACGAAGCGAAACTGAACGAAAGAGAGAACAATCACTCAATTAACGCAATGATCCAATGGAATCCAGCAAAACAAATGCAAAGAAGCAAAAATGAAGTTGACCAGGAAAGCAAGGACCCAAAACTCCTACGGGAGGCTCAACACATTGAAGCACCTAGAAGCCCTAGGGCTAGAATGCAAAATTGATAGAAAAATGTGAACAACTGGAGGACAGGGGCTAAACATGGTAAAAAATGACTTCAAGGCACTCAAGCAATCATAAAAATGACACCAGGACCAAAACTCAATCTCTAAGAGGCCAAAAGCAAGCAAACCCTAACACCAAGCAGAGTTGGCACACCTGTTTGACTGTAATCTACGCCAAAAAGGCATTGGCGCAAGGGCCTAACTAGCAACAAGCTCCAGTTTGTGCAACTGTCAAGGGAAAAACCGCGCCAATCGATTTTACCCTAGAAAAATGATGAAAATGGACAAACAGAGACTGGATCTGGTCTTCTGGGGGTTGAACAGGGGTTTAACACCAAGGAAGGTGGACCAGAAGAGCAAATAAATCAATCAAAAGCCAAAAGAACAACCCAAATGGAAGAAGGACTAACTCTCACTGATCCCCAGCGGAGTCGCCAAATTATTGAGGTGGTAAATCCCCTCTACGGACAGAGGTGATCCCAGTAGCCCTAGAGTGGGTCTAGCAACAATCGAATCACGCAATGACGTTGGTTCCTAGTTACAAGAAAGACAAAGATCGCGATAAGTAGCCTACCTCGAATCCCATGCTATTTTTGTCGAAGAAGAAGCGGTGCTCTTCGTCCCTAGCCTGACAGATCACAATCCTTCCGTTTGCTCCATCCGGACACCTGTACACATGTAGAGAAACGACGACATCCAACGTAATACTTAAAGCATGTAACTATACATCAGTCAGAGAGGATATAATTCATTGCATTTCATAAAAGATTAAACACATGAATGGAACCAAAATCAGATTCGCTTATATTAAAGATGACAAAAAGTGAGATTACAACCAAATGCTCTGATGCTATGATCCTCCTTCGGTGGGGCTTGCAGCGGAGCGCGTCTCAACGAAGCCTGTCGGGAATCTAGACAAAGCTCTCTCTCTTACGGGGTTCTCTTCGGCTCTGCTCTCAATAGTTGCCCAGCTATAGTTTTCCTCCTACAAGTTCAGCTAGCTTGCAAATGGAGAGGGCAAGATTTTATAGATGGAGGAAGGGAAGTTGGGATCCCTATAATCATGGGATAGGTCCTATCTCTTAGGAAGGTTCCATGAGAGGTGGAAAACTACTTCCTATACATGGAGATCCGGAGCCAAACCACTCAACTTCTTTTGATGATTCATTCTGGAGTTTGTTAGAATCAAACTTCCGCCATTTATTTTTTAAAAACATTCCTTAATAGGCTTGGCGCGAGTGAAACACAGGGACAGAGCGCCAACTAGCGTGCCCTCTAGTGTTGATTTCCCCCATTGGCGCGAGGGATGAACTGGCTAGTCACGCCAAGGCTAAAACATCTGTTTTTAGGGTTTTTTAGAGGAAATGTTCTTCAGGTGAATGTTTATCCTTATGCAAGAGGATGTTATGAAGGTGTTTTCAGGACATTTTACTATTCACAGGTCACAGGAATAGTCCTCCAATGTGCAGGACGATGGATTGCAGGGACGGTGACAAAATGCTATGTAACACCTGTGTTTCCCCGATGCTTTCCAGCAACTGATTTTTTCAGTGGTGTTTTGATGTAGACAATTCGCACGATGATTATTTGCGATGTTCTAGGATTTTCCAAGTGTTAAATTTTGACGGGATAGAAGGGTGAATCTGGAGCAGAGGTGGAGCACAGGGATTGGTTGGGGTGAATATTGTTTTCCTAGCCAATCTCATAAAGAGAACACCTTCAGTGTAACAAAAAGCATGTAAAGTCATGATTGGTGGCCAAGTATCGTCAGTCATGTCAAGGACTGGGTCAACAACCTCAGGGCTCATGAGTCGGAACCATGTGACCAAGTGCATGCATACACCTTTTTTCTTTGCTAGAAGGGGTTAAAATGAATTTGCACTCATAGATACCAAACAATTTTTTTGGAATTATAACCACTTAACATAAAATACCCTTATGAAATTTAATTTCCATTTAACCCACATTGATATTAAATTTGGTCACTTTTTTGTTCATTTATAATAAGTATCAAATTTCTAAAGATGTCACTCAAAATTATTTACAAACTCTTTATATATTTTGGTTAATAATAAGTGTAGGATTAAAATGAAATTATAGTTATTCCAATAGCAAATAACATATTTGAGGTCAAGATGGCTTATAAATGAGCCAATTTATATCATTATGAAAATATTAGAAATAGAAATGGAATTTATATCCTTATGAAAATACTAGAAATAGTAAATGGGAACTAAATACTAGAAATAGTTTAGAAGTAGTAGTTAATAAGGAAGTTGTAGTGAAACTTCCATGAGACTTCTAATTAGCTGTATTTTCACCCTTGTAATCTCTCTAACTCCTATGTAGTCAGTAGCTTTATGTACTTATAACAACGAGTATGCTTTACTTAGTCAATGTAAGCTAATGAACAGAGTAGTAAGCTTTCCAAGTCATGTCTTAGTAAGCTAGTTTTAACATGGACTTATCTTTGGACATGGACTTATCTACCTAGTGCGTATATGCTCAGCAAATATGTGTTAATGTTTCATGTTTGTTTAGAACAAATTAGATACAAAAATTTATTGTATTTGGCTAAGCCTATGATCCAACTAGCTGTAGTTCAACTTTTTGCACTTAGCTTGAGCTAAGCAGCAGTTTAGAAGCAGTAGTTAAGAAGGAAGTTGTAGTGAAACTTCCATGAGACTTCTAATTAGTTGTATTTCCACTCTTGAAATCTCTCTAACTCCTATGTAGTTAGTAGCTTTCTGTTCTTATAAGAACAAGTATGCTTTAATTAGTCAATCTAAGCTAATGAACAGAGTAGTAAGCTTTCCAGGTCATGTCTTAGTAAGCTAGTTTGAATACTCATAGCTTCTTTAATCTACGTGATTTTCTTATAAACATAACTCTCATTACTTATAATCTTAACATAATTTCTCAACTAAAATAATGATAAAGTACTCAATATAATAAATAACATTATTCAAGAACAACCAAAGACCTGTATGTCTCCAGCAACGCTCCAGCAACCGATGAAAAGAATGAATGTAACACTGTGCACACACTCTATCTGGAATATAACACTGAGCACACTCTGTTTGGATGAAGAGAATGAATGTAACACTGTGCACACACTCTATATGTAATGTAACATTGAGCACACTCTGTCTGTATGTCTGGAACACTGTCTGAAAACGATTGTATGTCTGCAAAATGAAAACTCACTGTCTGAAAACTCACTTTCTGAAAACAATTGTATGTCTAAAAAATGAATGGAACACTGTCTGAAAAACTTGAATGTATGTCAGTAGTAGCTTAAGAGTATAATGAATGCTTCAAATTCAGTAAGGGTTGATGTTTTGTAGTTTTATGATCTAGAATTTAATTGTTAGGGAAGATTGGCATGGATTTCCATCTCCCAAATTGAATTTTGTGTTGTGGATTGATTTGTACGTGATCTAATGGCTGACAATCTTTCGTGGTTGATCCTTGTGCTTTCCTGAATTTAATTCCTGAATTGAAATGCTTTCCTTAATTTAATTCCTGAATTGAAAGTGTTGTTGTGTTTAATTCTTGAAATGAAAGGTTGGGTGAACTATTTCCTGAATTGAATGGTGTCATTTAATGTCTTCAAGAGGTTGAATGGTTAAACAAACATGTACATATGGCTGACACACATTTCACCTAATTTTGTGCAGGTGTTACCCAGTCCTTGTGCAGGTGTTACCCAACAATGGGGTCTATTGCCCCAATGCAAAATCAGAGGCTCATTGTTTGATGGGATAACTGTACTTTTGGATGGAAAGCATTGTAATGTTTTGTAGCGCATTTTGACTTAGTTGGTAATTCAGAACTAGAGGTACATGAGACAATAGGTCTTGTCAACTTGTGATGTTAAGACTTGGTGTATGACAGTTGTTGGTCTAATAAAAAATTGGGCCCATTTTGGACATATTTATATAACTTATATAACTTAATATAGAGTATTTTTGTGCATATTTTAGTGAGTTTGTGATTTTTGTTTGATGGATGTGTGGGACTAGTACTATAACTACTATTAGTCCTTGCACAACAATAGAAGCCTCTTCCCTACACTGAATAAAAATTGGCCCAACCAAGCTTACTTGCACGAAAGGGCAGAGACGAAGTCACACAAAGAATCTTGTGCAGTATAAGTATGTGCACAATGGAAATACTAAAGGCAAAACTAAGCAAGAATGAAATGGGAATGAAGACCAACCAAACAGCCCAACGGAGGAACGAATGAAACAAAGCGAGGTCACGTACGAAGGAGGACAGCTTGCCATAGGAGAAGGGAGTCAAGAGTGTGGGCTTGGGCCTCTCGCGAGATAGGGCCTAAGGATAAGTAAAATCCAACCGAGCCAACAGACCAGATGGTGGAACGACTCGTGAAGGAAGAAGGGGAAAACCTGCAATAGGGTGGTAGGGTGTGTAATATCGACGACCAACTGGCTATTGGAATATGAAACCCTTGTTGGTCCTTCGTTACTTAGGCTAGCAACAAAAGGAGTTTTGGAAGAAGGGGTCTCTTTATTTATAATTTTAAAAAAAGGGCAATAATTAGGGAGGACGTGGTATTTTCAGATGGTATTATTGTTGATTCTAGAAACTTAGAAAAGGCCTAATCAAAAGCTATAAAGGGAGAAAGAAAGAGGAAGGGGAAGCATCGGATGTAGATATTTTCGCTCTACATTTTAATTGGAGGTTCATGTGAGTTTTCAATAAGCAAAGGTTTCAAGCGAGATCCTCTCGCTAGCTTTGATGGGATCCAGTTTCACCCTCGCCAATAAGCCAACTTCGGTCATACCAGATATCACCCTATTTGGTTCGATTCTTTCTAGAGTAAAGTGTTTTAATATTGGATTTGGGTTTGTTATTCAAGATTTGAGCATTTTCTCATAAGATTAAGTTCAGGATGTCGCAATCTAATTCTTCCAGCAGAGATCGAACTCATTCTCAGCCCAGGATATCAAATCCATCAATCTTTACCTATATCTAGTTACTCCTAGTTCGAAGAGTTGAGATCTATCGTTTATCCAAGGTTGATCTTGATCTGTGGTTACACATTCTCTTTTCGAGGGCCAAGGAACGAAATATGTAAAAGGTTGAGTATCAATATTAAGTCCAAATCCGCACATATCATAACAGGATTGAATGTGAAAGATAAGAGGGTCGAATACGTCTCATTTGTGACAAATTCTATGATCAAATATTATTTCCTATTGTGGTTGAAATCATTCTTTCCTATACGTCTCCAATCAAAATCTGTCCAGCACGTCTTCTGCAACAAATAGTTAAATAATCCATTCGTGCTCAACAACTTTCCATCACACTCTCCTGTCACCATTGTTCCGTTGCCTTTCCATTCAAGATTTATCTGTTAATCATATGACAAACCACCACCTCAATACTCCAGATAGATGGAGAATTGACAGTTGGAAATTAAAGAGAAGACACGGCATCGTCAGCTGGAATGTCATCCATGTGACCCACTTGGGCCAAAAACAAGGAGTTTCACTATCTCATCCCATTGAGATAAAAGATGACTAGCAGACAAATGTTAGATAGATGAAGAGTAAGGACGAATATTGTGATAAAAGATGACTAGCAGACAAATGTTAGATAGTTGAAGAGTAAGGACGAATATTAACAGGTGGAAACTAAACAGAAAATAGGGAATGAGATGTAAATGAAATGATATTTTAAGATTTATGGGACTAAAAATAGTCTATAAAGTTATGAGTTTTTATGTTTGATTTTTTGTATTTCAGTTTTTTTTTATTCAAATTAATAATGAATTGGTCCAACTTTTCAAAAAATAATCGCTGAAAAAACAATGTCAAAAAACCATTTATCTGACCTAACCAAAAAAACCATTTATGTGACCTACTTAAACCAAAAATAAAGAGTCTCCAATTCAGCACATTTTAAATGGTTCCAGGAGACTGACCCAATTTGCCAAAAAGAAGAGCTTTCTTGATTAAAAAAGCGAGTAGTTTTAGTGCTACTTTTTGAAGACTTTTCTGGTGGATTTTTCAGGGCTAATTTCTCTAAAATCCAGCTAGAATTCATTGAAAATATAAGTTTGATGGGTAATCTTGCACAATCTAAGTGCCTTTGGGTTTTTTAGGGTGCTGAATCCATATATACTGTCAAAAAATCAGTTTAAATAATAGAAATCAAGATTTTACCTCAAATTTTTTCACCCAAAGAAACTCCAAAAAATCACACTAAAAACAACTCTTTAAAAAAACACCAACATATTAATACAATGAAAAGTGACCACCTGTGATGGAGACATTTTATATGCAACCATTAGAATTATATATATGTATAGCTATGCTTGCCAGCTATTACGTTGTTTTATGCTCGCCAGCCGTTGCATTGCTGGTAGTACCTAGGTGTGGGATCTGACGTTGCAGTAAACCAAAAACTTTCTGGATATGGCGGTGCAGGGAAAAAAATAAAAAAACTAGAATCATGCAGAAAAGTGACTGCGGAAAAGCCAAAATGCAGTAGTGTGGGATTTATCGAAGTCACAAAACAAACACACGGGACTTAATTACGCCGGAGGCGTTTTCTTTGCGAGCTTGGGGTGAGCAAACACTGTTCACCCCAGCCAATGAGAAACAGTTTTCCTATCGCGCATGGAACCAATTAGATTTTGCCACGTGTATGCTTGTTTAATGGCTGGTGGCTGCCTTTATCAGCGGTTCTGCGTGTTCGTGCATTCACAATTCTATGGATCAGGCCTCCTCCTGAGCCTACTGTCAACCCTGCGCAGGCTAAGCGTCCTCCCTCCTGTGTATACGACCTTATAGCCCTTGCGCAGACCGGCTGTATCTCCTGGTGTCTATGCAGTCACACATCAACAGGTTTCATGTGTGGTATATGGTTGTTTCGGAACCCTTCCAAGCTCCACAGACCACGAACTGCCTATAGGTTCGTTCCGGGCTCACGTAGGAACTCCTAGCCGCGGTTTGCGACTGTCCCTCACTAATACGGGCCTCGATCTTCCATCCCATGCTACCACGACCCTCTTCTCAGCCGAGATGGCCTCTCTAGCCACTACAACAGTCTCGAATTCACCCAGGTAGCCTCGCCACCTTCTCCTTAATGATTTGCGGCCTGTGTGTAAACTATGGCAGCCTGCACCAGCGCTCTAACCCTCCTCTCAGCGCACAGGTGCCCACGCGTAGCCAGCTAGCTCCGCCTTGTACATCCAACAATCACTCGCTCCTCTCAGCTGGTGGTAACTCGTAGAGGAATAAGAAAGCTCTCCAGGCTGATTAATTCACTATCAACATGTGCAATGACCCCAGATTGCGATCTTGATTTGTGTAACCTAAGAAGGGTTTATGTGGCGAGAAAAACCATTCCCAATGAACCTCTTGATGATACTGATCTCGTCAAATTGAAAACTGATAAAGGATCTGCAGAATCTCTTCTCAACTAGCTAGGGTGGATGATTGTCCTAAACCAGTTTTCCATCCAAGGGTTTTCCTCCCATGAAGAAATAAGCATTAAGCTGTGCAATCCAATCTTCAGTAGAAAAAATTCTTCCAGGAAGAAATAAGCACTAAGCTGCCCAATCCAATATCCAGAGAAAAAAAATAGAAAAAAATGCAGAATGAGAGAGACATCAATTTCTGCTCTGTTAATTCCATTTTTCCAATTTCTCTCATTTTCTCCAATTTGAATTTATTCCCTTTTCCTTTAAATTTTTATTTGCTTTTCTAATGTTTTTCATCACTTGTATTGTCATTGGTTTTTCTAATGTTTTTCATCACTTTTATTGTCACTATGTAATGTCACTTTATAAAGATTTATAAAGTCATCATGACCTCTCACATTTTTACGCCGGAGGGATTTTCTTTGCGGGCTTGGGGTGAGCAAACATTGTTCACCCCAGCCAATGAGAAACAGTTTTCCTATCGCGCATGGAACCAATTAGATTTTGCCACATGTATGGGGTCTGAGCACCGGATCTGTGCGCGCTCGTTAACAGTGATCAATTCGCGAAAGAGACATTGAGGGCGATATCAGTGATCTGGTTGAGCTGATGACTTCGGCTGCACGCTCAAGGCCCCCTGCCATCCTCCTGCGCTCTCTGTTCATTAAGCAAAACGAGAAACTTCCAGGATGTGGATATCATGCCCGGGGGATCCATCAGCCTAGGGGACGTTCTGCGCCATGGATGCAATCAAGGCGATCCCGTGTTCAGCAGCCACAACGGTATTTTCAGTGGGGGCATTGACGACCAGGCACCCAAACTCAGTGGCTGCCTGCAGATCCACACTGTCTATACCCACACCCGCTCTTCCGACAACCTTGAGCCTCCCGCGAGAGCGTCACAAAGCGAGATCTTTGTGCAGAGTTCCTCCTGCGATAAATTGTAGGAGCAGTCCACATTGGGCTACTTCGAAGCAGCTCTAGACCGCCTTCCCCCAACTTCTCGGCCACCAAAAATGTCGGCTTCGCCTGCGCATCAGAAGAGATGGCCTGCGAGGACAGAATTTTGAAACGGGAAACATTTTTGCAAGGTATTAACGGTGTGTTTTGCAGGGTTTGCCCTAGGAACGCAGAGGAAAGGCGACGAGGCAATTGCAGAGTTGATTTGGGAGAATACGAAATGTGGTAGCACCTCTAAACTCAAAGAAATTCATGCAAACTCATTTGGCAGCATCCACTTTAGAGGAGGTGCCGCCACATACCCTTGGAAAGTTAATTAACGCGCTGGACTCAACACTGTTATTCGACTCAATTGAGTTAAGGGTGTAATTAACCTTCAGAAACTGAAGGAGGATTCCCCTTCGTGAAGTGTCGGGTTGTACATGCTGCGGAGAATTGCTTTAATTTCTTTCTGGATAGAATCTCAAGGAAGTTCGAAGAGAATCACTATGGGATTCACGAAACGCAACAAAAATCCCCTATTTGCGTTAACTCTGCATAAAAGCTCCTGAGGAGCGAATTCTGCTTCCTCGTTGAATCCGATCAGTTGATCTATGGATGTCAGCTTACAGTGGTAAAAGGAACTCCCTACCTTCGATGTGTTAACCAGGAATTATCGCCAGTGGTAGCCCAAGCACTGCAGAAATTGCAACTTTAATTTGAGTGAGGTATCGATGAGAGCGATGAGGTTTTGTTGTGGAGGACGCACAAACCCATAATGTATTGATCGCGCAGGTGTATTGAATCAGTGTTGGAAGTGTTATTATGAAGGCTGAGATCGAACTGTGCAATAAACCATAGGCAGAACCTTGAGGTACCAAGTGGGACCTTGTGTAAAGAGTGATGGCGGTTTCTGGAGGCGAAAGGCGGTTTTCGCACAAGTCATAAGGCAATGAGCGGTTTTTGTAAAACAAATGCAATACACCCCTGTGCTTGACACGTAAGCCTAGGGTGGTTTCGTAAAACAACGAAGTCCGCGTCCTTTGGAGCCCTTAAAGCTCGGACCAAGAACTTTTGTGATATTCGCTTGCAGTCGTCCAATCAAAGGTGGAAGAGCGACGTACGCCGGACTGTCGGATTTGTTCGATGTTTAAACCCAGGTGTGTTGTAGTTGGCTTTGGGCCCGGACATATGGTGTTCAATTGCTATAGCGAATCAAGCCCTTGTACACGGTATGTGTTTCAGGTTTTTGACAATTTCTTGGTTTCAGGCGATGACTCATGGGTTTCAGAGTTATCCTTTTTCAGGGTTTTAAGCAGCTTACTAACTATGTGCATACCTTGACAACACAAAAAAAAAAAATATATGTTTGACAGTTTAAAATCCAATATTCCATATCCTCACAAACTTTTTATTTTCATTAAATTACTTCCCTTACATATCTACCGCCCCGGCGTTCCTTTGCGCCTCTTGGTGCAATTGCTAGTAAATATATATGGAGAGCCAACTAGCACACAAAATAAAATAAGTTGCAGACGGATGTTTTTAAAGATTAAAGAGAAACTTCCTTTTGATAAACCTACATTATTATTTTTATCACTGTGAATTGGTAAAGTTTTAGACTAATTTAAGGGAGGTTATAAGATCAATTTTTGTGGTTGTCATATAACACCAAGAGTATATTTAGTAATTTGCAAGCCAGATATACCATATCTTATGATTTAGCGAAAGTTGAAATTCACTGAAAAGGGGAATCTACTCCTTAAGTCGAGATCATAACAAGCCATATACTTAACATGGAGTAACAAGTTGTAGTGAGACCTTCTCAATTCACAAGGAGAAATTGAACTCTTTATAAACATATAAACATACTATAACTTGCAGGAGTGCACAAGGGGGACAAGGGGGTATATAAGCAACCCCAAAATTTGGGGAATTTCCTGGAAACCTAGGGACATGAAAGTCATAAAAATTATAAAATTAAAAATTTAATTAAAAATAACTAAATAATTTTTTTTAATAATTATTCATTGTACATCTAAAGTATAAATATGATCATCATTGCATATTAGACTATTATCATTGATTTATTTATGAATTACTATTTGACATTTTTACATTATAATTTAAATTTATAAATCTAGATTCTAAAAGTATATTACTAAATTGAATACATCATTTGACATAATGCAATGTTCCATCTAAATTCACTAATCATCATTTGGCATGATGCAAGGTAAATCTAAATTAAATTAATAAATT
Organism: Pinus albicaulis; assembly: GCA_034641835.2. Lineage (NCBI taxonomy): Eukaryota > Viridiplantae > Streptophyta > Pinopsida > Pinales > Pinaceae > Pinus > Pinus albicaulis. The sequence goes on along the minus strand of CM076584.1, from coordinate 1,524,835,358 downwards.
CATCATTTGACAATTGAAATTCAAATTATGCAAAGCACATAAACTTGTACTATATAGGTTTAATATAATTTCATTTTTTTAATTTTAGTTAATTAATTAATTAATTTTTAACAAGTTTGATGTTTTCTATTTTTATTGTTTTTTTTTTTTTTTAATTTGTCCTGTATTTAAATTTGTATTTTATTTTTTTAATGATTATTAGGCAAAAAAATGGGGGGACGCATATGTGTCCCCCTGTGCCCCCCTTGCATCCACCTGACATCTCCCAAGTGTCCCCCCGTCCCCCTTCAAGGGAGTCGTGTTTCGTTGCTCGAAAAACGCCCCCTCAGAGTTTCCCCGAGTTTCCCCGAGTTTCCCCAAAAGGGAGACGTGGGGGAAACATTTCCCCAAGAGTTTCCCCATACTCGGGACGTGGGGGACCATCGAGGCCGCGTGGAACACTAATTTTTGGGCATAAAGAGATTAGGTAACATAGAAACATCTAGTTAAATTAATTTAAATATTACTACGCAAAAAAATGGGGGGACGTTGCGTCCACCCAACATCCCCCAGGCATCTCCCCATCCCCCTTCAAAGGAGTCGCGTTTCATTGCCCGAAAAATTTCCCCCAAAGTTTCCCCGAGTTTCCCCAAAAGGGAGATGTGGAGGAAATGTTTCCCCAAGAGTTTCCCCATCCCTAGGATGTGGGGGAGCGCCGAGGCACGTCCCCCACCCTGGGGGACGTGCCCCCGTGGAACACTAATTTTTGGGCATAAAGAGATTAAGTCATAGAAACATATAATTAGGTTAATTTAAATTTTTGTATTAATTTAAATTCTTTCATTATGTTATAATATAAAAATATTTACAAGTTATTTCGTCTATATACATAATATTTAACAAAATTTATAATTTTAAAAATATCATAATATGTAGTTGTTTTAATTGTTAAGATGGTAGGTATAAGGAATATATTTTAATAAATAATAAAGTATAAATTTATATTGTTTTAGCCATATTTCTATGTTTAGAAGTTATAGTGGTAGCAGTGAGAATTTTAAAAAGAGAGATCTCAAATTAATAGTCTATGAAAAGACAACCCCCATCTCCCTCCCACATTGGAAATAATTGGAAATAAGTGTCTTTTGTATTATCTATTGTGGCATTTTGTTTACAAGGTAGAATAATGAGGAGCACGAAGAATTGCAATAAGTTCAAGGAGAAACTCAAGTAAGTTATTTTCCTAGCTTATGTATGGGTAACCATGTTTAAAAGATTTAGTCTGGAGTGATACTTTTGTGCATTGGTATTTGGTTATTGTTAGGGTTTCTAATTCTATAATATTTCATAGTAATTGGATGCATACTTATCTAGGATGTGAGATGGCCTTAGTCTCTTGGATCTTGTAAATGCTTTTCTTATGCTTATTTCTAGTCTATATGGTCTAGATGTCCCTCTCCCTAGGGCTTTGTTTAATATGTAGAATTTGAAGGGTTTGGGAAAGGGGTTTTGAAGGTGTAAGAGTGGGAACGAGACTCTCGAGAAAATCTATGTTATTGCATCTCTCTTGATGATTTTGAGGAGTGATAGGTAATTTGAAACAATGTTGAAAAGGTCAACATCACGAATATATTAGCAATGGTTCTACAAAAAAATCATAAAAGTCCGAATTTTTTATTAAAATCAACAAAACATCAGTGAAATTCAAAAAAAATAAAAATGTTTCCCTCTTTTTAGCATCTAAAGTATCCACAACATCATATAAATGCATTGCACATAACTATATAGCATAAAAATAAAACTAAAATATTATATATATAAAAAGTCTAGTGCTACATCACATATAAACAGGGATGGTCGGATTGGGCCTTAAGAGCCAAAATATCAACAAAAAATATAATAAATGTATCTTATCATCATGAATCATCTACAATCAAGTTAGGTACATAAACTAGTGAGTTCTTCTACCCCTTTTACTGGAAAAGGTATTGGCGTTTCCTCTAGAGGAAGAAAAGGTATTGGCTTTTCTTCTAGAGGAAGAAAATCGTGGGTCTAAAATTGGATTTTGACATCCTCTAGAAGAAGAAATATGAGGTATTCTCTAATCTCCTTTGTTAGTGACCATGTTAGTTGGTGTCAACTCCTCTTCTGCTACTGCACTTTTACCTCATACTCCTTCTCCTCCTCCACTCTTTCCACTAATTGAAACATGTATGGCTGAAAAAAACAACTATCTCCCTCGCAATTTCATGAGAAAAAAAGGTCATTGAAACCCTTATAGAAACTAGAATAAACTTTAAGAAGAAGAAGGAGGAGGAGGAGGTGAAATTGTCCTCTACTTCAAGTTAGCGGTTACTAGAGAGACCTTGTTGAACAATGGAGAAAATTGGATTACCACTCGAAGAAACTCATTTTCTCCTTCTCCATGATGCCTAGAAACTTTTTGCTTTTCCTAAGGCATGCAAAATAACCCCAAAAAATAAACATCAAAAGCTAAGTTAACTCGTTCTGACAACAACCCTTGATTTTTTAGACAATTAGAAGAAAAATATAAATAAATAAATTCATGACTTTTATAATAAAATCGAGAGTTTTTCAAAACAAAAACTCTCCAATAAAAATAACTACAACCATTTTGTTGAGAATATTGTAACACTAAATAAAAACTATTAAAAATATTATAGCACTAAATAAAAACAAATTACAAATTTCCAAGTTATAATAGCTTTGTACTAAATTTAGAAAATATTAACCACACAAAAACTCAAAAAAATTTATTCAATCTATGTACACTCATATTCTAATTCAATACCATATATCCTCCACCTTCTCGATAACTTTTTAAATGCATGAAAACAAACCAAACAAACCTATTCAAAATGACAACAATAATAGAAATCTCATTTCAATAAAAGTAAAAACTAATACCATGAAAACAAAATGTAAAATGACACAATAATAGAACTCTCATTTCATTAAAGTAAAAAATAATATAATAAAAACAAACCTGACACAATAATAGAACTCTCATTTCAGTAGAAGTAAAAAAATAATTCAATGAAAACAAAATACAACGTGTTCAGAAATTTAATTGTAAATCTCAGTAAAGGTATGCATTCCACAAACTCAAATAAAATGTTAGTTAATTCAGCCCATGCAGATGTTAAGGAAAAGAAAACGGTGCACCAGCTTAATGGTAAAACCTTAACAATGTTCTCTATATAATCTAAACAATAGTTTGAATATATTATAATATAAATATCCAAAAATACACACAACACTTGAAAAAAAAAAAGGCATGTACAGTCATGATTGGTGGCCAAGTATCGTTAGTCATGTCAAGGACTGGATCAACAGCCTTGCGGAAACCCTCACGGCTCATGAGCACACGCCGGAATCATGTGACCAACAGCCTTGCGGAAACCCTCACGGCTCATGAGCCGGAACCATGTGACCAAGTGCTAAAAGGGGTTAAAACGAATTTGCACTCATAGATACCAAACAGTTTTTTTTTTTGGAATTATAACCACTTAACATAAAATACCCTTATGGAATTGAATTGCCATTTAACCAAAATTACCATTAATTTGGTCATTTTTTTGTTCATTTATAGTAAGTATCAAATTTCTATAGATGTCACTCAAAATTATTTACAAACTCTTTATATCTTTTAGTTAATAATAAGTCTTAAATCAAAATTATTTCCAAACTCTTTATACATTTTCGTGAATAATAAGTCTAGGATTGAGATGAAATTATAGTTATTTCAATAGTAAATAATATATTTGAGATTAAGATAGCGTATAAATGACTTAATCTATGTCATTATAAAAATATTAGAAATAGAATTGAATTTATATCATTATGAAAATATTAAAAATAGAAATGGAAACTAAATTAGAAAGGATTAGGGTTAGGGTTAAAGAGTTTTGGGAGATGAGTGATGTGAACTTCTCACTCTCTTTTGGCATAGATATAAGTGATTAGTAATGTGTTAATATAATCATTTTAAGCTAGGAATATTTGTGAGGTTGTGGTTTAGTGGTTGATATGAAGCATTGTCATAACTACCCAAATTCAAACCTTGGAATCACATAGTCTTGATCTTGTGTATCGTTTGGTTGAGTTTGATGAACCCATGTTAAAGTGACAATGATGGTACCAAAAACAATCTCTTATAAAGTTTGTTGGTCATGTCGTGATCATGTGGAGTGAGCTTCCATAACTTTAAAAATGAGAGAAATGAAGACAAGAATGGTACAAGAAACATGTGCCTTATTCATTTTATTCATACTATTGTTGTGTTAGGGTTCATAACTCCTTATGGATCAAAAAAACTGAGAAGTAAACAAGGAAAATGATAGTACAATAAACAAATCCCTTGTTCAAGTTGTGGGTTTCATTGTGAAATTGTTAAGTTGGGATTCATAACCCCCCACAGATCAGAAAACAAACAACAAATAATAACAAGAACTATACAAGGAACATGTCTCTTGTTCAAGTTGTGGGCTTTATTGCAATAATGCAGAGTTGGACTTTTTTAACTCGCCATAGATTAATAAACAAGAGAGAAATAAGAGCTAGTATTGTACAAGAAAAATGTCCCTTATTCAGATTGTGGGCTTTACTTGCACATTTGGGGTTCTTTTTTTATCGAAGTATCTAACAACAAGAAAGAAACAAGGAAAAGGAGGGTATAAGAAACAAGTGTTTTATTACGTTATTTAGGTTGTAGGATTTGCAATAACACTATAATGTTAGGGTTAATAATCCTCATTGATCAAAAATTAAGAAGGAATGAAGGACAAGGGTGGTACAAGAAATAGGTCCCTTGTTCAAGTTGTGGGATTTATTATGAAATTGAAAATTTAGGATTCATAAGTCCCCAAAGATCAAAAAACAAGCAACAAGTAACAACAATAATTGCACAAGAAACATGTCTCATGCTCATGTTATGGGATTTATTGCAATAATGCAGAGTTGGGGTTTTTTTAACTCGCCACGGATATAAAACAAGAGAGAAATAAGGGCAAGCATGTAACAATAAAAAGGTCTCTTATTCAATTTGTGGGCTTTACCAAAACTGTTGGGATTCTTTTTTTATCATAGATCGAAAAGCAAGAAAGGAATAAAGGTAAGGATGGTGCAAGAAATAGGTCCATTATTCAAGTTGTGGGCTTTACTACAATAATGCAAATTCATACAAGAATGGTACAAGAAACATACATTCTCTTATTCAGGTCATGGGCTTTATTATGATAATGTGAGTTGGGGTTTGTGACTCCTTGTGGATCAAAAACCAAGATAGGAATGAATATGAAGATGTTACGAGAAATATTCTCTTATTCAGGTTGTAGATTTACCTCAATAATGTGGAGTTATGGATCATAATTTCACACCGATCATAAAACAAGAGATAAATGAGGATGAAGATGGTATAAGGAACGTGTCTTTTATCCAAGTTGCGGGATTTACTACAATAACACAACTTGGGGTTCATAACTCCCCAAAGATCAAGAAAAAATAGAGAGGGACAAAGGTTAGGCTGGTATAAGAAACTAGTCTCAACAAATCATTTGATTATAGCTAAAATGGTAGAATTATTCATAACTCATGAATTTTGAGATCATTTAAGGAACTAATGTGGATGTTGCAATGAAAAGTTAATATGCAAAAGTAGCCTCATGTTTTGATAGACTATAAGAAAGTTATCATTAGAGAACATAATTATGGAAAATAGTGACTCCCAAAATATTGAAAACTAAAGAAGGTCATTGTAATGACATTATAGCCCTATGATTGTCCTAAGTTATTAATTGATTATAGGTTGTTAGTGGATGCTTGGAAATATTAAGTTGGCACTCTTATTGCATATGAAAACCATGGCAAGATGGATTTCCTGAAAGACTCATTAGCATAGAAGGAGACGCCTAGCCCTAGAAGGATGAATGTGGTAAGGAAGAAGCAACTTAAATGAATCTGCTACGAGAGATTCATGTGATATGATGGTTGGAGCTAAGGAGGGTCTGCAAAAAGGATAGTGAGCTAAACTCTCCCTTGTGGAAACATGTTGAATCAAATAACATACATATAGATAAGTATTGGGCTAGAATTGTGTACTTATTTTGTGCTATGAATATACATGATTACATTGTGGAGCAAAAAAAAAAAATCCTATGAAGGAAAAACTATTGTATAAAAATGGCTATGACAATCTTATTTTCTTGATAATTGATATAGGTATATGCTAATATGCTAATACCTAGGAGGTTATTAAGGTAGTGAAAGCTAATGCAAGTACATTTTGTACAAGATAGTTGATAGCTATGCAAATTTGGAAAGAAGAGAATGGCATTGCAAATGCAGTTGAAGAATGAAGAAGCAACATAGAAGATGGAGGATGTAATGTGGAATGCACGTCTACATTTATTTTGAAGATGTAAATATTTTTCTGTAATGCATATAATGGTAATGTTTTTTTGAAAAATGGTTAGGGAAACGTATTTAACTTATCATTTTCCTTCTTTGAGATTTACTTGTGATTTAAGTTCTTCTTATATTGATTATGTTTATGTCCTTATCATCAAATAAATTCCAAACACAATAAATATCACACGAACACAAGGCATAGGCTACATGTCGGGTCAAAACCTCTTCAAAGGGGAAAACCCACAAGAACTATTCTTCTTATCAACTTCAAAGGAGACTTCCAAGACCTAAAACAAGACCTCTCCATCAAGATTACCAGCCAGAGTTTCCATATGATCCTTAAGGGTAATAAAAAAAGAATTCTCCACATAAAATAATCTCAGACCTGAGGTGAAATAGACCATCTTCGCTTTCCTTGAATCTCTTATTTTCCATCTTCGTTATGTCTTCAAACCGCAAACCATGAAATCCATTTAATGTGAGTTCTTCTTATGTCCTACGCATCTCTTTTGAACCACAAACTATCTATGAAATGAAGCATGATAATGTGTGTATCAAAGGAGGTTGAATGCCTTCCTTATATACCCTTTCGAGAGCTCTTTAATCCCATTGTTAGGCTCACTTAATCTACTTGGTCGACTTGTTCTTAGGAGCACTATAAACATTTTTCAAAACACAAAATAATTTTCTTTCTTTGATACAAGTGCCCAAGATGGTCTTTTACATAATGACAATTACATGTTGACTTAAGGCAATCTTATAGGCATGCAATGGATGCCTTGACCTATTTGACTAATGACTCAAGCATGAAACCCATGCTTGATAAAATAATTTTAATTTTTACGATATTTTTCTTTTTCTTCTATTTTAAAAATATAAGAATTACATCATATAATGAACCAAAGAATAATTATGAGACCAATACTAGCTACATTTTCCAACAACGTTACTTAGGATGTTGCAAAATCTAGGGGGAAGGGAATGTAATATCTTAGTTTTGATCCCTAATTCATTGTTGTGTATATACATGATGAATGGCTATAAACAAAATGATGTAATTGGTAAGTAAACATTGAATAGTATTAAAAGTGCATCACTGGCTGTGAAAGAGAAGGACAAAAATAAGGGGGGTTATGACTCTACATAAGGGGAAGGACAAAGGAGCTTAGTAAGCTAAGGAAGGGGCCTAGAAAGCTAATCCAAAGTCTTGTGAAATTTAATTATATTCATAAGTATTAGCTAATTATGTTTTAACAGTTAATTAATTTTAGGGGTAAGTTAGTGCATGAAGCCATATGTGGCACCTTCATGCCATGAAATTAAAGCTACCTTCACCATATAAGCCATGGTGATGGAGATCATTATGGTGGTTCAAATTTGAAGCTTCGAGGGGAGAGGGAACTTCAAAGGGGACTATTGTTCAATTACCAGAGAATCAAAATTTCCAAAAATAAAAAATTCACCCTGTAAACTACCCTCTGTCTACGAAAATTGGGAAATTTCTTAGAGTGAAGTAATATGTGTACACGGATTTTGAACCATGAAAGATGTATAATTCCCTAGAATCCTAGCAATGAAATTTTCTAACTAGTGTATGTTGAATCCTTAGAGGGAAGTGGAATCACAGATAAGGGAATCTCATTCACTTGGTTGTGCGGACTAATGGGGAAGAGGGTTATGAATTGGGAATTGTTGTAGGTGGCTATTAGCCCATGAATTGGTCTATGGGAAGATAAATTAGGTAAGCGTGACCTCTATTACCAAAAAAAAATAAAAAAATTGATGTAATAGGGAACCTATGGTTGGGTGAAATGTCTTTCTTTTGTTTCCAATTGGTGGACAATTTCCATACAAATGAGTACTATAGATTTAAGTATTGATGTGTGAAAGTTTAGTGCTAATTTTGTTGTTGTATATAAGAATTATTTTTTTATATTCTTCAAGATAAAAGGTTGAAAATAAGCTTTGAATGAAGAGGGAATTCATAGTTGTCTGATATATATATTAGTATGTAGATTTGAGACTATTACAACCATATATTGTGATTGAGATGGCATAATTCTACCTTTGTTGTGTAATTTTATTTCCAACCTTGTCATTGTATTGTAAATGACCTTATGGGTGCTTGAGATTTCGGACTTGAGCCAAAAACCATTAAATCTGAAAATAAGAGCTTTGCCCTGGAGGACTTCGAAAATACCACTTACATATGGAAGATTTACTAACATATCTAGTACTTTTTCAATCGGTTCAACAATGTAGGGACCTGGGATTGATAGGTTTGGGGTTTGTCTGCCTGGTGTACCAACTTTCCTTTTCATGAGATCCTTGAACAAGGTTGGACCCTTAGAAATTCTGGTAGAAAAGGCTAGTCCAATTGGGTTACTTACTCCTAGAGAACCACCTCCTTGAATGAGGTTGGACCCCTAGGAATTCTGGTAGACAAGGCTAGTCCAACTGGATTACTTACTCCTAGAGCACCACCTCGCAACCTCATAGTTATGATGATTGTGGAGTTACATTCAATTTTGTAGGCTTTCAATTGGTTGACATATTTGTAGGTATTCCCAAATTATATTGGAACTTATTTTTTTAGATCATTCACTAAATCCAAAGATTGAACCCCTAAGAGGAACGATTTGTTGTTTGTCATTTTCAGGAAATTTTAAAAAGACACCTCCCAATCCAAGATTATATTCTAAAGAGAATGCCTCTAAATATAGAAATGAGAGGTCCAAATCTGAGATCTAGACCAAATTTGGAACAAAAATCTCCAGCCAGGTCCATAAAACAACAAGCAATGTCACTTTACTTTCTAGTTTTTAATTTCACTTCTTAATTTAGGATATAAGCTAAATACAACCTAAATAAAGAATGAAGTAAGTTTATAACATCTAAATACACCCTTTTAAGGTGAAAAGAAACTCTCAAATAGTTATCATTAAGTTAAACTTTTATCTTTTTAAACCAACCTAAAGTTGAATGGAACAAAATGGCGTGAAGCCATGTTTACCTGCGTATTTAAGGGCAATTAGCCAAAGGTACCGGTGAGCCTGGTTTCGACAGAGAATTTTCCATTGGGGACCCACTTGACCAACCGAAAATCGGAGACCTTGGCCCACTTGTTGTGTTTCAAGAGGATATTGGAGGTCTTGAGACCTATGTAAATAAATTTCATCTGTGCAAGGCTATGGAGGTACTTAACCCCACGGGCGACATCGAGGGCAATGCTAAGCCTTTGTTCCATTCCAGAAGATGTTGTCATAAATGGAAATCAAAGAAAACAGGTATGGATAAGGAAGCAAGAGAAGCAGGAAGAATGTAGTCTAGGTATATGTCTTCAAAACAAAGAGGGTCAATGGTATATAGACAATGGATGTTTACATCATATGATAGAAGATAAAGGTAGATTTCTCTCTCTAAAGGAATTCAAAGGTGGCAGTGTCATTCTTGGAGAGAACACATCATCCAAAAGAATGGAAAAGCCTATAGTCAGCCTTTATAATGAAAAAGCTAAATTTGAAGTTGGAGATGTCATGTTTGTTGAAACAATATTCTAAGTTTAAGTCAAATGGTTGATAAAGGACATGAGGTAACACTTTATTCTAAAGGTTGCAAAATAAGGAAGGAAGCCTTTGGAAGATTAATGACTAAATAAATTAGGACTCTAGGCGATGTATATGTCCTTAATAAAGGTAAAGGACAAGATTATTGGATGATAATTTTATCTCTCCCATATTATTAGTAAAACCAATGGGGATTGGTGTCTCCTATGGGTTGGTGCCTACAAATATTTCAGCATTGGGGATTGGTGTCACATGTAGGTTGGTGCCTACAAATATTCCAGCAATGGGGATTGGTATCTTTTGTAGATTGATGCCTATAAAGCAGCAAATGGGATTGGTGTCTCTTATAGGTCGGTGCATATAAAATAGTAAAGAGGATTTGTGTTTCTTGTAGGTTGGTGCCTAAAATTAAACTGAGGGAATTAGTGTCTCTTATAGCTTGGTTCCTGCAATATATTTAATATAACTAAGTTTTATGGATTGCTCCCGTAAGGTTTTCCACATATATCTTGTGCTACTTGTTCAGTTTATGAGATTGATGTTTTATGATGTTCAAATGTTTAAATAAGTAAAAATTGTCATTGTACGTATTCAAACCTCCTCTCAATAGAATTGTTATTACTCCAGTAGTAGTAGTTATCTATAATGAGTTGCAATGTTTGTTTTCTAGTCCTATCTGAAGGTACATCTGCATATCTACCTCTTGAATACCATTGGTTAGCATAGAAAGGTAATTGTCTCCTTAAATGCAGAAGAATAAGCTTATTAAACTTGCATATTAAGAGTATAATTAGACCTTGAGCAAAATGCATTTGTATGGGAAAAATGGTTGTTGGGATGAGGTGAAAATGGGAAAAAGATGTTCAAAAAGGTCTTGGATGGGTGCTAGAAAGACACCAAATTGGGTGCCCTCAAAATTGTCCTACGTTTTTTTGTTTCTACAAAGCATCTTTGATCACTTACTTGATAAGTGCAAGAAGGCCTATATATAAGATCCCAAGAACAATTTGAGGGACAACCATAAGCTAGAATTTAAATTCCATTTCTAACTTTATTATAGGCTATGGAGATGTGAGATTTTCTTCCTTTAGAATACGTTGCATCATTGTTTGGCCCATCCATACCTAGGCCTCTTACAACTAATTTTATTAATTCAATGGCACCTTATTTAGACCTTGGAAGGATGTCAAGGTTATTCAAGAGTCTTGGAACTCCCTCTATATAAGGATGGAGCCAGGTCTAATATCACACATCCTTAACTCGCCTCACCCTTATCCACCTATCCACCACACCTTCCCACCTCCCCTATCCCCTTAATAACCATGATAATCAATATTAGGCACATATTTCTCTAACACCATCACATCATCTACTTACCCTTTAGATTTTTTTGACCCGTCACTAGCATCACAACTTACTCCCACCCTACTTATAACCCCTTTTTCTCCACCAAAGGAGACAACCCTTAATGAGTGAGAACCATATAGCAATTGGAGATCCTTTTCAAAATTCAAAGGAGTTTGCAAATAAATTTAAGAACTTAATTAAATTTGAGAGAGGTGATTTCACCAATGGTGCCTCCAACCATTCTCCTTAATCAAATTCTTTATCCTTTGGTAGGCCAAAGTTTGGAGTGCAATCAACCCTCCTTCTTATGCTTAAATTTTACTTACAATAAGTTCCTCACCTTTGATTGGTTTGAATGTTCCTTCCAAAGTTGAAACCTCCCCACCAATGACCACTTCATGAGGTTTTCCTCCTTTTAACGATCCAAGTACCAAATCCTTTAGACACCCTTGAGCTTTAGAGACTTTTTCCTCCATACTAAATTTGACAACGAAATAGCTAGCCAAGTGCCCATTTGTGTGACAATGAGAGCATTGAAAAGGACCACCAACTATGTCAACAATTTGACAATATTACTTATTCCAAACATCTATATTGATTTCGTTTGCTAACTCGTATTTTATATTCCCTTAACAAGTATATGAGTTATTGTGCATGAGTTATTTATTTAAGGTTTAGGAAGGTACCTACATTATTCCCAATTTCTGTAAAATATTTCACTGACTAGAATTCTAGAAGCAACCCATGTAGCATTATCCAAACTAAAGGAAGAGAGGATGTTTCCATGCGATAATAAAAATAAGGAGTATATGTTTCATGGCCCTCTTATGTTTGAAAGATAAATGTGAACCATCCTCTCCACAAAGTATGATGTTATAGGACAACCATGAAATCTCCCCCATTAAAGCTCTACTTACCATATAAACAACTTGGTGCATTTAAGATCCTACTTACAGACATAAAAGAGCTTTTGTATTTTTTCTTAACACAATTTTGGTCTTTCTTCCCCTAGTTAACATTGTCGCCCCTTGTGTTTTGAAAAGCGATTAACTCCTACTAACGTGTTGGCTACCTAAGGATCTCCTCCAGAGCCCTTCAACTTCCCAACTCACTCAACTTATTTTGAATCCAAACCATCTACAATATCATATATGTAAATCATGATTGTGCTTTCCTCAATTATCTTCTAACTATCGGTTGACGGCAAAGGTTTTACCCAACCCTCTCAAACCCCCATAAGATCCAATAACATTAACCTCCTCTACAAACCTAGCACCAAAAAAGCCTCATGGAGAAAATGAGACATCCTTTTAATAGATTGCCACAATCTCCATGGTCCACTAGCTCCTCTTATATCACTATCTTCAAAAACCCAAACCCGCCTTTTTACTCAATTAAAACATTTAATATTACATTAAAATAATACAAATTTGTTTTAAAATTAAATATTAAATCAAATTATTTTTTTAAATAGTATATAAGAAAATATAAACTATTGCAACCACTAAATAAAATATATATAATAGCTAGTAAATGTAGAGTCGCATGAATCATGAAAAGAATCAAAACACTAACTTCATGATATATTTTACATGGTCAAGATTTAAATTTAAATAATAATAAATAAATAACATAACATAAAAAAATAATTAATTATATATCTATATTATTATTATTAGTATTATTAAAAAAATTAATGATGATGATGATGATGATTAACGTCATTTAAGACTAATGAGACTTACTATCTATTGGATCTCAAGAAAAGAAAAAAAATCTAAATTTGATTCTTAAAATCTTATTTTTATGATCAAAGAGAAAGAAAATATATATGCTATACATTTGAAAACACATATAATAAAATTCTTAATTAAGAAAATTTACTCACTTTGTCATTGAGATTATTAACTTGTAAATAAGTTATCCATTTAACCTTAAAAATGTATCGTAAAATAAGTGAAGAGGTTTAATCTCACATTTCAATGCTATAGTTATTAAATTTGATTGTTTCTCAATTTAAATATCGACAAATTAAGAGATTGTGTCAACCACGTAATTCTCATGTCAATTCAAAAACTGTGAAGCGCATCTTCTGCAACAAATGGTTAAATAAGTCATTCGTACTCAACACGTTTCCATCACACTCTCCTGTCACCACTGTTCCGTTGCCTTTCCATTCAAGATTTGTTGGCAAGGTTCGAGGAGACTGACCCAATTTGTCAAAAAGAGGAGTTTTCTTGATAAAAATAAAGAGTCTCCTGGAGGGCATGTGATGTATCTGGCCAAAAATAAAGAGTCTCCACCTCAGCACATGAGACTGGCCCAAATTGCCAAAAAGAGGAGCTTTCTTGATTAAAAAGGGACCAGCACGTTGATACGATGAAAAGTGACCGAAAGTGTTGTCAGACAGACGTTTTATATGCAACCATTAGAATTAATTAATTATATATATATAGAGAGATTTATGATTTCCAGCCATCACGTTGTTTAATGCTTGCCACCCTTTACATTGGTTATGGCACTAGCTGTGTGTGGGATATGACGTTGCAGGAAACCATGAACTTTGGGACATGGCGGTGCAGAAACCCAAAAAAATTCAAAAACTAGAATCAAACAAGAAAGTGACTCTAACTTCCATTAAAACCATGGTCATGAATCTAACTCCTTTTAATTAGTAGTTAGCTCAAATTATTGTTTGAATTGACAAAGAGATTCTTAATTCGTGTTCATTTAAGATTTTTAATTTGCATTTTAGAGAAATTCAATACTCAAGTAAACCTTATGACTAATGAATCCCTCTTAATTCCACAAGGGGCTTTGAATAAAAATGGAGGGTGATAACAATGAATGGTCCTCAAGGATACTATGGTTTAAATGAATGTCATGTCTCATCATCATTTATTAATAGATTAATTATAAATTCAAAAATCAGATTTTGAGTAACTCTTAAAGTGTAGGTCAATCGGTGATAGGGTGCACTATTAAGGTATTTATTATGATATAATGGATTCAAACACTCAACTAGCCATGTGTGTTCTGTGAGGGGTCATGTTGGTACGCTTAGAGGTTATAGTAGTTATTGTCGTGTTAGGCCCTAAAGTTGGATGTGCCCTTAACCGAGGTGTGCAACATGGGCAACATCCTCATTACTTGATTTGCGATGAAGATAGTGCATGAAATGTGATGAAAGGGCATGTTGGGTGAAATGGCATATGGACGAAGAAGGGCATCTTGAGTTGATTCCAAAGGAGGAATTATAAGTAGGAGAAAGGAAGTTGAGAATCAAGACCATCAAGGAATATCTGGTGTAGTGGAAATATTTACCTTCTGAGGATGCCCCCTGGGAGGGAGAGAAGATATTACAACATCCAACATTTAAATTGCTTGAGGGTAAGAAATTTTGGGCAAGGAGGATTCTAACATCCTCAACCAACTAATTGTTGGAAGATGACACCCTTGTTGTCCCTTTATTCCCTTAGGCTAGCAACAAGGGGAGTTTTGGAGGGGACTCTCGATTTCTAATTGAAAAAAGGGGCAAAGAGTGGGATTTTAATGAATAAATAGGGAGGACACAATATTTTCCCGAGGTTTTTGTTGATGGTATTTGTCGGTGGTATTTGTCGATGGTATTATGGTTGATTCTAGAAACTTGGAAAAGGCCCAATTGAAAGATATAAAGGGAGAGGGAAGGAGGAAGGTAAGGCATCGGATCTGGATATTTTATCTTTGCACTTTGATTGGAGGCTCAAGCAAGTTTTCAATAAGCGAGGATTTCAAACGAGATCTTCTCACTAGCTTCAGTGGGATCTAATTTCACCCTAGTCGACAACCCAACTTCGATGATACAAGATATCACCCTAGTTGGTTTGATTCTTTCCATTTATTTGATTTTTAGAGGTGAATAAGCTGTAGTAAAGTGTTTTAAGATTGGATATGAGTCTTTTACTAGAGATCTTAACATTTCCTCAGAAGATTAAGTTTAGGAGGTCATGATCTAATTCTTCCAGCAGAAATCGAACCCATTCTCAGCTAAGGATACCAAATTCATCAATCTTTTCCTAGATCTAGTGACTCCTAGTTCAAAAAGATGAGATCTATCATTTATCCATGGTCGAGCTTGATATGTGGTTACACATTCCTTTTTGAGGGCCAAGGAACTAGATATATAAGAGGTCTAGTGTCAATATTAAGTCCATATCTACACATAGCATAACAGGATTGAATGTGAAAGATAAGAGGGTCAAATACGTCTCATTTGTGACAAATTCTATGATCAAATATTCTTTCCTATTGTGGTTGAGATCATTCAGGGCGCAAACTGAGATCACTCGAGATCGAGATCCTGGAGGAGGGATAACTTACCTTCGGATTGCAGAGGTTAAAATGTCGAGGACATCCATGTACCTCAGCTTGACGTAGTAATTCCAATAAGGATCAGACTTGTAAACCAACCCAAGTACGAGGTTGCATTAGAGATCCTATTCGTGATCAATCTGAAGTCAGATCATGACTCAATTCGAAGCAGATATCGTGACTAATTGTGGAGGTTTAGTGGATTGTTTCTGGAGAAGCATCAGTTTGTTGTTAGAAACCAGATCTCTCATCAATATTCTCAATCACTGAAGCCATTGTTGGAGCAAAGGGAAAGTCTACATTTCAGGTTTATTATTTCTTGTAGAGTCCCTTATATTATATAGGTCAAAATATGAAGACAAGTTAGGAAGTTCCTACAACGACCATGGCCTTATTTTATCAGAGAAGTTGGGCAAATAATTTTCCTAAGCGTGATGTATTCCAACATATCGAGAGCTCATTACAGGATTGATTCTTAGAGTATTGTTACATGTGCACAATAGTCTAATATCATTGAAGGGACTAAAATCTACCTTCCATCCCAGCTATTGTAATCAGGGGTTGGGTTATTACTTCATTGTATTTCTCTCCAAATAATCAAAGGAAGCTTGCTTTGCCTCTTATTTTTCATGGTTAATAGTCCTGAGTTGCCTTCAATAAATGTGACAAGGTTTTGCATTCTTTGTTATACAAAGTTTTTAAATTGTCTTCCAAATGTTTGATATCAGACCTGAGCACAAATTCTTTGGCTTGAGTATTTCACAGTGTGACTCGATGGGGTCATCAATTTTTATGGTTGGATTTCCTTGTGTACTCTCTATTTTTTTCTTCAAGTTTTGGTGGTACTAATCCATTGTCTCGAGCATTTGATGTACATACGTTTTGAATAAAAGCGAAAGGTTGAAGGGTCATTCCATTGAAAATATGCAATGTACTTATGATGATGATGTTATTAGAATTTTGGATAGCTCAGAAGGTATTTTTGAGAGAAAACCCTACCAAAATAAATTGGTTGGGAAATTTGCCCAAAAGTGGGGTTTTGGACCCAAAGCAGTGGGTTTAGGACCTAAAAGAAAATAATTATTTATTCTAATGGGTTGAGAGGCTAAAATCCTAAGATTTAGAGGTTTCCTAAATTACCCAAGAGAAAGGGTAAATAGAGGAGACCTATGGAGAGACTCATAGTATCTCAAGTGAGATGGAATTCACTTGAGGAGGTTGGTTCCCTACGAGGGTCACATCATGGGGGCTTCACTCAATAAACCCTTAACATATCACATGTGATCATAGCATATTAAACAATACCCTTAATTTGAGTACATATTGGAAAATACCCCTAAAAAACACATTATTTAATCCCCTACCAATATAAACCCAATACACCTTCCCAATTTAAAAAGCCCCTAATTTCACTATATATTGTAGGTGTCCATTTTTTATTAACATTTTTTTATACCAATTTATATTTTTTCATTAACTTTGAGCTCCTTTTTTTATACCTACCAATATAAAAACTCGTTAACCCCTTTATATCCCTCAATATATTATGTCATTTTTTCCTCATTATATATCCCCCAATATGAACCCACGTGTTATGGTATTTCTCCCGCAGTGAAGCCCCCGTAAGTCACATACCATAGAGAGAGATAGCCGAGTAAGGAGTAGAAGCATGGTTCTGAGGAGGTTGAGTTCTATTCAGCATGGATGAGTTCAAGATTATGCTTAAAGTCGCCCAAGGAGGTCGAGATCTTTATGGTTATGCAATGATGGTTTGGAGATATGCTCTATCCAAGAAGGTCCAAATCTGCTTTGAGGAGATCTAATATGGCTAGAGGATTGGAAGTAGCCTCAAGTGCACCTAGAAAGAAGCCTAAGTCCATGGGTCAAGGATATTTTTCAAGAGCTAGACAGTCGAAGCCTGATCAGGTTTACGAAAGGGTGGTAGCAGCTAAGAAAGGGACGGTCGCAAGTATAAAAGTGAGGCCACTGGCTGAGAAGCTAACCGAAGATGGAAAAGAGGCCTATGTGGATAAGTCGAGGGCAGAAGGAGGGTAGTCAAGCCTAGAAATAACAATCCATTCTTAAGAAGAAGGGGTCTTGTATGTTGGTCGTATCTCTATTGGTATCCTAAAGGAGAGCCGAAACCCCAAGTTTGCAATAGGAGGTCTGAAAGAACCTCAGATATGTTACAACAAGGTTGAAATGCTTTAGGTAGTGCAAAGAGAGGTTTGTTAAGGCCTCAACCTTGTCTTGCAATAGGGTCAAGGGGTATCAAGTGGAAGATAAAGAGGGAAAAAGCCTTAGACCAATGGTAGAAAGCAGGTTGAAGTGAATCTGGCTAGGAAGGAGGCTAGCAAGTGTGACAGGAAGTGTTTGATTTTGAATAAGAAGGGTTGTTGAGAATTATTTCCTTAAATTTGTTCACAAATGAAATTGTGAAAAAAATTTCAAGGGCTAATATGTAGTGAGTTTGAAAGACAAATCCACTATGAGTAACTAGTGTTTTGAAGGTTGATATGTAGTGTATTTGAAGGACTAAAGCCATTGTGATTAGTTGTGTGTTACATAGTTTTAATGGAGCAAATATCTATATATTTTTAGCCCAAATGACAACCAGAACAGTGGATAAAGAGGATTGAAAGTGCTGAAGAAGAAGGGATTCTAAAGAAAGTCAAGTTATTTATTTATGTGTTTTAACAGGCAGATTAAGGATATACTGGATCTAACCTCAAGCCCTAATATTTTGTATGCTATGTATACTAGCAATACTAGTGATCTAAAGGGCCATGATCCCTGGCTTTGGGCTTAATATATTTGTGTAATTTATTGATTTCACTATTGTAGATTTTCGTTGTTCAAAGTGTTTAAGTTGGGGGTTCCTAGTGTATTTGTGTGCTTGGTTAGCCTCGTACTAGATAGGGCCTAAGGGAAAATCAACAGATGTTATATTGCATATGATGTTCATAATTTCTATTAATGGAAGATATATGACAATGTTTTTACTACTCTATGTTTGATGGATTTTGCACATTAATATAAATATAGAGAACAACATGGTTAATTATATTGTGAGGCATAGTCTAGGTGAAGTGACATTGTACTACATTAGGCATCTACAAAACACATCAATATCGCACATTCAAGAGATCGTGGTGCACCCAAAAGGTGTGTTGTGACTTTAGGAGGCCATAGGGTCGTGACAAGTCAAAATCAAATCAATGTCACACAAGTGTGAACCCATTGTAGTTGTTGATTCCACCAAATAACAAAAAAAAAAATATTTAAAAAACAAATTTCAAAAAAAAAAAAAAAACAGAGACTTCAAGTGCAGTAAGTGTATGAAAAGACAACCTCCCATCTCCCTCACACGTTGGAAATTACTTATGTCTTTTCTTTTGTATTATTCATTCTGATATTTTGTTTGCAAGGTGGGATGATGAGGAGAACAAGGATTCCCGGGGAGTTCAAGAAGAAACTCAACTCACACTTTGTAAGATTTTCTTCTAGCTTGTGGATGGGTAACCTTTGCTTAAAGGATTTAGTTTCTAAATAGTACCATTGAGTAATATTTGTGTGCATTATGATTTGGTTATTGTTTGAGTTTTTAACTTTGAAATCTTTCACAATATTTGGAGGCATACTTATCTAGGATGTAAGATGATCTCAGTCTCTAGGACCTTGTAAATGTTTTCTTTGTGTTTATTTTTTGTCTATGGTCTCGATGTGCCTCTCTTTAGGTTTTTGATTAGTGCGCAAAATCTAAAGAGTTTGAGAAAGAGATTTTTGAGGTTTAAGAGTGGGAACAAGATTCTCCAAAAATTCTATGTTATTGCATTCTTATTGATGCTTTTGAGGAGTGATAGGTAGTGTAAAACAATGTTAAAAATGTTGTCATAAAGAATAAATTATCAAGGGTCCAAAACAACAAAAAAATTGATAAAAGTCGACAAAACGTCAATAAAACTAAAAAATACAAAAATATACATTTTTTTCAATTTTTGTAGCATTTAAAGTTTACCCACAACATCAAATAAAAGCATCGTCACGTGAATATGAAATGAAACTAATATATAAGATGTATAAGATATCTACTACTACATCACATCACATATCAACAGTGAATCATCTCTTGAATTTCAAGTGCACTCATCTTTAATAGTCAAACTATAAACAAAAAATATGATAAAGGTATCTCATCATCATGAGTCATTTACAATCAAATTAGGTACATGAACTAGTGAGTTCCTCTGCTCCTTTTATGGGAAAATTTAATGGCTTTTCCTTTAGAGGAAGAAGGCCTTAGGGTTGGAATTGGACTCTAACATCCTCTAGAAGAAGAAATAGGGGGTAGTCTCTATTGTCCTCTATTGGTGACCATGCTAGGTTGTGTTAGCTCCTCCTCTTACAACTCCTCCTCCCCATCCACCCTCTCCACTTAAGGAAATGTGTATGGCTGAAAAAACATTCCTATCTCCCTAACAATTTCATGAGAAAAAAAAAGGATCGTCACAAACCCCCATGGAAACTAGGAAAAAAAAGGGTGAAATCACTACCAAACTTGCAAGTTTACTAGTGTTAAAGATAAATCATTAAATAATGGAGATAAATTGATCACCACTCAAAAAAAATGTTTTTCTCCTCTTCCTCCCTGCCTAGAAATCCTTTACCTCTCCTCACAGTTCAAAGCACGTGAGCATGCAAAATGGCCCAAAAAAAAGACATCAAAAGCTGATTTAACTCGCCTCAACAACAACCCACGATTTTTTCCATCGACTCAAGAAAAAATCTCAACATTTACAATAAAATTAAGAATTTTTCAAATAAAAAAAATCATCGATAAAATCAACACTCTATAAAACTCACAACTCAGTAATTTTATTCTGAATTTATCATACACAAACATCTATGTGATAAGTTTAAAAGGCATGGACCACATAAAAACTCGAGAGATTAAATGGCGCTTCATAAACAGGAATATCTAATTCAATGCAATATATCCTCCATCTTCTCACTCACTCTTTAAACACATGAAAACAAATATATTTATACCTCTCAAAATGACAATAATGAAAATATCAATTCAGGAGAAACAGAAATTAATACATTGAAAGCAAAATGCATCATGTTCTAAAATATGATTGTACGCCTCAATGAAGGTATGCATTCCATAACCCTAAAAAAAAAAGTGCAGCCCATACAAATCTTAAAAGAAAAGAAAATTGTACACCAGCAAAAGTATGATTGTAAGCCTCAATACAGGTATGCATTCCATCACACCTAAAATAAATAATTAGTTCAGCCTATACAAATCTTAAAAGAAAAGAAAATTGTACACCAGCAAAAGGATATGATGGATATTGAGGAGTGAAACATTCTCATCTAATTAATGTAGATCAGCGAAAAGTACTTAGCTATTATATTTTTTTTTTGGGTTATAGTAATTTTTTTAAGTAATTTATAGCTAAAACTTTCATAAATATAACCAAAAAACAATGGTAATATTAAGAATGTTTTATTAATGTACATATTTACTTAATTATATATGTATAAAAAGTTATGGATCAACTTTAACTTACGGAAAAAAGGAATTACGCATCTTATTGTAAAATGGACCATTTTGCTAAATAAAATTTACTTATATATAGATGAATATTATAAATAACAATGAGGAACTTATCATGAAGGGACTTATTAGAATTGGAATTCTCCAATGGGGGTGGTGAACAAAGTGATTGAGGCTCCCGATGCCACGCGTGGGCATTCATGATGTACACCCAACCGACAGTACGAGAACTCGCTCCCTTGTCCTCTCAAGGCACCTTGACTACAATTCGTGTTTGGGAAAGGTGGTGACTACGTCGTCGACATCTCTTCCTTCGCTTTTGGGTATGCATTTGGGGTAATTGCCAGTTCGGGACTTGGTCTTTGGTCATTAAG
The DNA here is from genome assembly GCA_034641835.2 of Pinus albicaulis. Classification (NCBI taxonomy): domain Eukaryota; kingdom Viridiplantae; phylum Streptophyta; class Pinopsida; order Pinales; family Pinaceae; genus Pinus; species Pinus albicaulis. The sequence goes on along the minus strand of CM076584.1, from coordinate 1,524,813,747 downwards.
CTTGGGGAAGGCTCTAGACCCCTAGTTCCATAATTGCTTTGTTGGGGTAGGCAAGGTCTCTGTCGTGACAATGCAGAATTTGGTTTGTTCTCAGAAGTAATCCTCTTCGAGCTCTACAAGTTTTGGAGTTTTCTGAGGCGTGGTAGAGCTGGTCGCGGTGCGGTTTGGTTGGTTGTTGTTTTATTTGGAGAGGAGAACGACGTATTTCAAGCCCAAGTCTTCTTGTGGGTTAGCATTTGCAGTGTCCTGTGTTTTTCTCGGGTTGGTTGTCTATAGTCCTTCCGGGGGAAGAGGGGTGCTGCTCCACGGAGGTAATTATCGTTTGGGTGGTCTTTCGTTGGTCTGCTCCAAGTCTTCTTAGCAGTGTTGGGATTTCCATAATGCAGTCGGTCCCTCGCTTCGCTTGTTTCTCCTCGCACCTTGTGCTCAATTCGATTGGTTCGAGGGTCAGGAGTCCCCTTTGCAAATGAAAGGAGCGGACACTCCCTCGGGTTGGGGTGGTGGTAAGTTTGATTTCCTAAGACAATTGGTCTCCGAGGGTGGCGGTGGTGGTAATGCTACTCGAACAAAGCTTTTGGGACTCATGGCGGTCGTGGACATGGGGGCTCGATGGCCGGATGTGAGAGTTGCATCCCACAAACTCAGCAGTGGGGTGGAGCATCTCGTCGTGGCGGTGCATCAGGGCAAGATGCGTAATTCAAGTCAAGGACGAAGTCAAGATTGTTGTTTAGAAAGGTGTTGGAATCTGATCCAATCGGTGTTGGAGCGCTTGGAAACTTCGGAGCGAGTGCAACAGAAAGAGCATGCGGAGCTCATCACCACCTTGAACAAAATGCATTACTTCCAGTGCCATGTTCGTGAGCACTTTGTGGTGGTCTGGTGTGACTAGAACCTACTCTGTGAGAAAGTCGAGAAGTTGGAGGCCTGGATGGCCCATTTCGAAAAGCTTGTCCAGTGCTTTTCGCCCTCCATCTCCTCCAGGAACAGCGTCGAACAACCCAACCTCCATCTCCTCCAGGAACAACATTGAACAACCCAACCCCTACACCTCAAATGATTAGCATGGTTACAAGTATTTTACTTGTTTTATGTGTTCACTGGTTCTTCTGGCCTCCTAAGCTATGGACAATGTCTTTAGTTGTTTCACTGTTTCTTTGTCATATGTTGGTCGCGATAGTCAACAAACCTAGTCCTGTTTTTTGTTGTTGCTACTGATGTATATCGTTTTTGAAGAATGATTAGAATTTTGAATTACAATAACCAAACCGCCAAAAATTTAAAAATAAAAACACTTAATAGAATTGGAATAATGTCAAATCCCTAAGAAATTGGTGGGTGAGGAGCCACTTGGCATGAATCTAATTTTTTTAATTTATTAAAAGTAATGGACCATTTTGCTAAATAAAATTTCTTATATATAAATGGATGTTTTAAATAATAATGAAGAACTTATCATGGATGAACTTATTAAAATTGAAATAATCTCAAATCCCTAGGAAATTGGTGGGTTGGGAGCCCTGAATCTAATTAAAAAAATTAAAAGCTCTGCATCCACATTAAGTTGAAATAAGAAACCTTGGCAAATAATTAATTTAGTTTATATATTAAAAAAAATGAGTTATTTGGAGGTAAAATCTTGATTTGTATTATTTACACTAGTTTTTTTACTGCATATATGGATTCAACACCCCAAAAACCCCTACGGCACTTCAATTGTGTAGATTTTACCCATTAAACTTGTGAGTTCAATGGATTCCTACAAGATTTAGATTTATCCATCAAAGAAATGAATTCCTACCAAATTTTAAACAAATTAAATAGAAAAAAAAAATCTGAAAAAAAATTCAAAAAATCACATTAAAAACCAAAAACCAAAAACCAATAACCCATAATTAAAAAACAATTTTTATAATATGAAAAAAAAAACACACACACCATACCACTAAAAAACAACAAAACAACCATACGACTAAAAACCAACAAAACATGATCAGTCATGATTTGTTATATTCAACCAAACATGATCAGTCATGATTTGCCATATTCAACCATAATATGACAACAGTCACGATTTGCCATATTTAACCATAATATGACAACTCATTTTAAGACACCCCAGAAATGTGTATCCTAATATTTAAAACACCATGATGGTAAAATTTATGCATTTCTATGATAGCTATCTTTAAATCATTAAAAGACAATAAAAAAATATTGAACTTTACAAATAATTGTCAATTACTAAATTTTGTCAGTAAGCATTACTAGTTGTAGATTTTCTATTTTTAAATAATTAAAGAAATAATAAAAATTATTGGACAAATCAACCAACTATACAAATAATTTTCAAGCTGTAGATTTTCTAATATGATATGATTTATATTTAGAAGTATTTGCTAAACCGCTGAAAGTGAGCGTGGCTCCATTACAACACAAAAATTGGAGATCACAACAGCAAAATTCCTTTGATAAATCCATGATAAGATGCACAGAAAACCTTATATTTTAACATGATTAAAAACCTTCTATCCTCCTACCACATTTCACTGTACTAAAACGGTAGCTTGCTAAACAAATTTGTTGATGCTACTGCAGATAGTCTGAAGGAAAGAAACTAAAAGAATCTATGTACAGTGATTCAAAGGATTACAAAGAAGTATCCATTACAAATCTACTCTCCAGGCCATTATAAATCCATGCACTTAGTAAGGATAGAAGATCAAGGACCACCAGCAATCTATCCAATCAACAATGGCTGATCCAATCCAAACCAGAAGGCCTGCAATGTTTTCTCTTCTGAAGCCTTTGAAATCCATGCAACAGAGTGGGCATGGGGGCACAGATATCAAGATTATTTGCAATCCGGGAGCTGTAATTTAAAAACAAAAAGCTGAAACCTCCTCTGATACAATCAATGGAAACCATGGATGACTGAATGTTGAGAGCTCTGCAATCCTGTTCACCCAATTCTGTATTTCTGATTGTTGTGGGTGATTGATCATCGGCAATCAGCTGATTGAAAGGAGTCTGCAAATCCCAAGGGCCTGTTGGGAATGCTTGTCTGAGTATTGTCCAAGCTCCTGAGTGAGTAGTCCTCGTCTCCAAGGGATGATACACCTCCTTCAACGGCCTGCCATCGCTTGAGCGCCTGGGAGAGGGGCACATCAAGGTCAATACCGTAGCAGTCCTCGGCATCCGTGTTGGCAGGCTTCCACTGCTCGACGAGGGGGGAGAGCACATTGACTGCATGGCCCATGTCAGGGCGCTGGAAGGGCTCCCGAGAGGTACAGTGCCCAGCCAGCTCTGCCACTGTGCGGATGTTTTGGAAGGTATCGTCAGTCATGTCAAGGACTGGGTCAATAGCCTTGCGGAAACCCTCACGGCTCATGAGCATACGCCGAAACCATGTGACCAAGTGCATGCTCTCCTCTGGTTGGGTCTCATCCAGAGCCTTGCGTCCAGTTATCAGCTCCATCAGCACCACACCAAAGCTGAACACGTCCACCTTGGTTGTCACCCGACCCGTCACTGCACCACAACAACAATGGCAGAACTGTTATGAATTTCCTGAGTGCAAAATAATCACATAATATTCCAATGAGACAATCCACAGGAGATGGAACTAAATTTGATTAATGGATGGAAAATTTTCAAAAAGCTTTTGAATAAATGAAGTTTAAAGAATGGATGGAAAAAGTATGAATCTCAGAGGATCATGGCATAACGCCACAGCACTAAACTAAGTTTATTTTCAGCAGCGAGTTAGGCTGAAAGAAACAGCAGAGTGTCAAGTTGTCATCAAATTAGCACAAGAATCTAACACCTGTTTGGGTTTTAACAAATCCAGGCTCCGAGGTTTAAGATGAATCGATTGTAGTGGAATCAACAAACACTCGAATTTAACTAAAAAATTAAAAATACTGATTGATGAAATTAATAGCTGAATCTGCTGACCAGTGTGGTTCTGAGTCCTGACAGAGCACTTTCCCTCAGGTGTGAGCTTCACTCACAACAGACCAACAGGGAAGGCTGATTCTATAATGAATTTGATATTGTAAGAAATTGTCTCATGTTAAGATAGATCCGTGCTAGGGGATTTTAACTACAAGCCAAAAATTGCGTTGAAGTCGTTGAATTAAGGAGAATTTTGGATCCAACAGATTCAAATTCTTCAAGGTAAGTTAGCTAGTTACAAGACTAAATCTCATTATTTATTAATTTGTTAATATGCAACAACATACACTCTATGCATAACACATCCGGGTTAATATGAATTTGCACTTAAAGATACCAAAAATGTTCATTTTGAACCATACCCACCTAATATATAATAGTCCTAATGCTGCCGAATGGAACTACCATTTGACATATACAGATCTTAAATCCGGTAGAATTTTTGTTATTTGGCAATTAGTATCAAATTCCTAGAGATGCCAATCTGAATCACTTACAGACGATCTATACATTTTAGCTAATAACAAGTCCAGGATTAAAATGAGACTGACACTTATTCCCTTGGTAAACAATACACCTGAGGTCAAGATGGCTAATGGATATGGAATAGGAATTAAAAACTGAACTGGGGCTAAAGAGCTTTGCGGGATGAGTAATGTGAACCTATCATCCTCTCCTGGCATATCTGATATATAACTGATTAGTAATATATTGATAGTGTTAAGATAAGAGTGCATATGAGGTTGTGGTTCAGTATTGCCACAATAAAGATCCACATTCAAACCCGGGATGCATAAAGCCTTGATCTTGGGTATGATTTAGTTCAGTTTGATGACCACATGTTAAGTGACAATGGTGGTGCAAGAAACAGTCACTTATTCAGTTTGTGAACCATACCGTGATCATGTGGAGTTGGGTTTCATAACTCCAAAAATGAGAGAAATGAAGTCATAAATGGTACAGCAAACATGTGTCTTATTAAGTTATTCAGGCTGTGGGCTTCACAGTAATAGTGCAGAGTTAGGGTTCATAACTCCTCGTGGATCAGAAACTGAGAAGAAACAAGCACAATGATAGTACAAGAAACAGGTCCCTTGCTCAGGTTGTGCATTCCATCGTGATATTGCAGAGTTGGGATTCATAACTCTCCACGGATCAAAAAACAAGTAACAAATACCTACAAGAACAGTAGAAGAAACAGGTCTCTAGTACAGGTTGTGGGCTTTACTGCAATAATGCAGAGTTGAGGTTTACAACTCACCATGGATCAAAAAACAGGAGAGAATTAAAGATGAATGGTACAAGAAGCAAGTCTCTTATTCAAGTTGTGGGTTTTACTGCAGTAATGTGGAGTTGGGGTTCCTTTTTACCCACAGATATAACAAATAAAAAAAACAAATATAACCCAAAAAAAAAAGAGGATGAGGGCACGGATGGTACAAGAAATATGCACTTTTTTCAAGTTGTGGGCTTTACTGTGATAATGCAGATTTATGAAAGAACGGTACAAAGAAACAGGTCTCTTATTCAGGTTGCGGGCTTTACAGTGATCATACGAAGTTGGGATTCTTTTTCTCTCACAGATCTAAACAAAGGACAGGAATGAGGGCAAGTATGGTACAAAAAATTGTTCCTTTATTCAGGCGGTGTACTTCACTTCAATAATGCAGATTCATAAGGCTGTTTAACTTTACTTCAATGATGCAGATTCATATAAGGATGCTATAAGAAACAGATCTATGACACGGGGCAGCAAGAAGCATGGTTGCACTAGGTGTCAAGTCTGAATCTAAGTCTGAATCTCACTTGACAAGTCTGAATCCCCTTATAGGTGAGATGAGGTGCACTAGTCTATGCCTCTATGCCAATGCCAATGGGTGTGCTATGTCTAAGGTTAAATATACCATCCATGAAAGTGGGAAAGCATCCTTGGGAAGGGTCTCCTTATGGTTTCCTAGCACCATAAGGATGGTATAGGAAACAGGTCTCTTATTTAGGTTGTGGGTTCTATTGCAATCATGAGAGTTGGGGTTAGGGTTCATGAGTTCCATACCACTAGGTGTCAAGTCTGAATCTCAGTCTGAATGCCCTTATAGGTGAGGTGAGGTGCACTAGTCTATGCCTATGCCAATGGCAATGGATCTACTATGTCTAAGGTTAAATATTCATGTGGATCTACTATGTCCAAGGTTAAATATACCATCCATGAATGTGGAAAAGCATCCTTGGGAAGGGTTTCCTAGCACCATTAAGTTAATGAATTCGCACTAAAACAAAGCTAGTGAATTCCAACACAGTTAAATTGATTGGGAAGGGTTTCCTAGCACCATTAAGTTAATGAATTCGCACTAAAACAAAGCTAGTGAATTCCAACAAAGGTAAATTGAATTTCAAACAAAAAAAGAAAGCTAGTGAATTCCAACAAAGCTAAATTGAAGGAACAGATTGATGGAATGAAACAAAACAAAGCTAGAGATAGTGAATTCCAAGAAAAGCTAAATTGAAGGAATAGATTGATGGAATGAAATGGAGTGATTCCATGCTTACCTGCGTATTCAGGGGCTAGATAACCAAAAGTGCCGGCCAGCCTGGTTTCGACAGAAAATTTTCCATCGGGGGCCAGCTTGACCAACCCGAAATCCGAGACCTTGGCCCGCATGTCGTCGCCCAGAAGGATATTGGAGGGCTTTAGGTCTCTGTGAATAAAGCTCGTCTGTGCAAGGCTGTGCAGGTACTCAACTCCGCGGGCGACATCGAGGGCAATGCTAAGCCTCTGTTTCCATTCTAGCGGCCTCAGCCCGGCCGCCGCCCATTCAAACAGATGCAGACTCAGCGGCCCCTGTGGCATATACTCGTACACTAGCATCTTCTCCCCACCATCGATACAGTACCCGAGGAGACCCACGAGGTGCCGATGTCTAACCTTGGTAAGGACGGCGATCTCTGCCTGGAACTCGCTCAGCCCCTTGCTACTCACCTTCGCTGCCTCCATCCGCTTCACGGCAATCTTGGTGCCATCGTGCAGCTCCCCCTTGTATACGACCCCGAACCCGCCTCGCCCCAATATGTTCCCCTCGCTGAAATTGTCGGTCACCTCGCGGAGTACCTGGATCGATATCACCATGCTGCCCTGTGGCTCGACTACATGACCGTCGCTGGGGCCGCTGTGGTTGATGCTAGGCACATTGTCGGATATCGAAGGTCCGATCGAGATTTTCAGCAGCTCCTGGTCGGACGAAGCCGATGCGCCGCGGCGGTGCGGATTAATCGCCACAGTTGTGGGACTCTGCACGCGGGTCGACCTCTGACGCTTCCTCGACACATAACAGTAGCACAACCCCGCAACGACCACCAGAGCCAAGACACCGATAACAGCCCCCGCTATCCAGGCTTTGCTCCCTGACCCGCCTCCACCTCCGCCACCGCTGGCATTGCTGCCGCTCGAGGTCCCGTTGCTGTTACCTGGAGAGCCCGGTGAGGCTGGAGATGACCCGGGTAAAGGGGTTTTCCCAATCTGTGGATTGCCGTCTGTCATAACCGTCACACTGGAGGCGAACTTCGGGATTGCACCCGAGAGCTGATTGTTTCTTACATCCAGCTTCTTTAAACTCGGCAGCTGGGTAAGGTTGGAGGGAATCGAACCCGTGAGGTTGTTTCCGCTGAGTATGATCTGCGTGAGCGACGTAAGGCTCGACAACGCCGGAGATATGGTGCCCACGAGATGCTGGTCTGCGACATTGAGTGTGCTTACATTGGCCCCGACGCAAGTCACATAAAGCCACCCGGCACATGGATCGTTGCCCGTCCAGGCCTTGGCGAGAGCATACGGGTACCCGAGGCCCTCCGCGAAGGCCAACAGGGCATTTACTCTGGCATCACAGGGGGTCCCAGGAGAAGAGGTGCAGAAATTGTTGCCTGATGTGTCGGGCTGGGATTTGGATTTGAAATTTGGGCAAGGCCCTTGTAGCGCGTTGTTTTTCAGACTGATGTTCAGTGGAGCGAGGGAAAGCAACGACTCTGGCACTGGTCCTGTAAGCATGTTGTCTCTGAGCTGCAAGTCAAACAGATTCGGCGTCTGGAAGTCGGGCACTGGTCCAGTGAAGCTATTCACATTTAACCAGGCCTGCGTGAGCTGATTCATGGCGCCCACGGTCGTAATAGATCCGCCGAGTTGCCTGCCGTTCTGGTTATTCAGCCAGAGTACCTGCAAATTAGACGAACCATTGAACGATGTCGGGATCGACCCATTCAGACCATTGTAAGCCAGCATTAGCTTCTGCAACCCTGCTATTGTCCCATCGCCCAAAAACTCCGGCAGTTCGCCCACAATACTGGCATTGTTGGCACTGAACGAAGTGAGAGCCGTGGCATCTGCAAGCCCTGCCGGGATCGTCCACGGCGCCAGCCGGTTATTATCGTCTATCGCAAACGTTTGCAGATTCGTGAGCCCGTCGAAGAAATCCGCCGGTATGAAATCAAACGCATTGCTGTCAAGAAACACCGATTGCAAATTCGACAATCCGTTGAAAGTGGGCAGCGGCCCTGACAACAAATTCCTCTGCATGCTAATCGAGGTCAGGCCGCTCAGCTTGTTGAAATCCGCCGGCAGTGTCCCTGCCACATTCATCTCCTGAATGTTGATCCCAGTCACTTTGTTGTCCGAGCAGGAAACGCCCTTCCACCCGCTGCACGGATCGTTGCCCGTCCACGAGCTATCGACTTTCAGAGTCTTCGCCATTTCAGCCATCACCTGAGCATCAGTCGGATCGGTGGTGCCATCGACAGAGCGAGAAAGGCAAAAACAAACCCACAGACACCACCATAGCCAGTCACCCTTCATCGTCCTGAGTTCAAAACAGAGAGTCACAGAAACTGCATTCGTATTCGATAAATCTTCAGGTCCCCGGATTTTTCTGAGCAGAGATTCAGTCTTAGCTATCTACCCACCTCTATCGCCTCCAAAACCACCGCTAACAGCAACAAATTGGCAGCCTAATCTTGTAACCACAAACACGAAACTCTGGATAAATCTCGTCGCCATAACCCACCGCCGCTAATCTCTTCCTGCAAATCTACACAGCATTTATAACACACGGAGATTCTCAAGTCCGTCCCCGAGAAAACGCGGGCACACGGACAATACAAGTCTCCTGCGACGACAAATACGTGGGCATTTAAAAAATTCTCATTTCCGCGTGCCAGGCTGGCGCTTCCTCGGCACCGAAACTTCTCATTCGCCTCATGATTTTGCCACGCGGCAATGTAGAAACGGTGTGCGTGTCCGACATCCATAAGTGAGTTCATGTGAGGGTGGCGGGGCCCGCCACGTCGAGCTGCTGCTGCTGCACATGGTGGGGCCTGCGGACAAACCCGTTAACTCCGCTTTTGTCGATTTCCGTAATTAATGGGATTAATGTTAATTAATTTGAAACAGCATTTTTGTCTTCTTTATCTTTTATGGTTCTTAACTTAATTGCTGGGCAAACTAACGCGTCCCGAGAGCCCCATTCCCCAGCAACATTTTTTTAATAGGTGATTTGCTTTAAAATGCTTTTAAGAGGTGATTTGCTTTAAAATTTCGGTTAATGTAAGAGTTTATATAAAATTAAGAGGTGATTTGCTTTAAAATTTTGGTTAATGTAAGAGTTTATCAGTTTTTGTGGTAATACTAATTAAATTAAGAGGTGATTTGCTTTAAAATTTTGGTTAAGGTAAGAGTTTATCAGTTTTTGTGGTAATAGTAACTTTTTAGTTTTTTAACAAGTTAAATTAGTTTTTGTGGTAATATTAATTTTTTTAGTTTGTTAACATTTTAAAATTATAGTAAGCTCGAAACCTTTTTTCTAAATTTTTAAAACATAAAAATATAATTTTAAAATAAACTAAATAAATTATTTTTTTAATAAACCAAAATTTAATTTCAATAAACCATATTAACCATTATCATTATCATATAATTTACATTCTATTATACATTCAACTTTTAATGCAATAGTATCCAAAGTGAGATGAAATTTAAAGTTACAGAAATTATTTCGAAATGTAATAGTTTAAATAGTGAAAATTACTTTTTACAATGTTGAATGGACGCTTATAATATTATGAAAAGGATGGAAAAAACAAAAGAGAAGAGGGTAGATAGGGTTTCCCTTGTTATTATCTTTTTATTCTTTTGTGTGCGTGTTTTGGCATTTTTTTTGCTTCTTCTTTCTTTCTCTTTGAGTATTGGTTTGTTTTGCATTTAAATTTAACGTCGCTTTTTATTTATTATGAAGAGGGTGGATAGGGTTTTCCTTGTTATTATCTTTTTATTCTTTTGTGTGCGTGTTTTGGCATTTTTTTGCTTTTTCTTTCTTTCTCTTTGAGTATTGGTTTGTTTTGCATTTAAATTTAATGTTGCTTTTTATTTATTATCATATTTGGTGTATTAGTTTGTTTTGCATTTAAATTTAATGTTGTTTTTATTTATTATCATGTTTTTTTTAATTGGTGTAGGTGTATTTGTATTTTTAGAATATAGTTTAAAGTTAATTTTAGAGTTTGTGGTCATGTAAGGTGTTTTTTGTTTTTTTGGTTGTATGAGTTGAAAAAAATTAGTAAATTACTTTACAAATTAATAATATTTAATATTTAATATGTGATTTTCACCGAAAGATTTTAATCACAATTTATGGATCAGAAAAGCAAAATTCCTAATATTTAATATTGTTTATTGGTTTTGGATAAACCGTGATTGAGTACTCTTAAGGCATTCCTTGATGTCCTAATGATATTTGGACATGATGAAAATGTAATCCTACCAAACTTATAAACAAAAAACAATATTTAACATTAATAAATTAATTAATACATTTTTAAAATTAATATTTTTAACCTTATTAAAAATATATTATTTATAAATGTTCTATTAATATACTTTAATTATTTTATGGTTCTTAACTTAATATTCAATTAATATAATATAGGTAATGATGTAACTATAAGTAATTAAAGTGTATTGATTGTTAAAGTTGCGTGAATATTATTATAAGTAATGATGTGAGTAATTAAATTGTATTCATTATGAATTTTATTATATATAAATTATGTGAATATTATTATGAGTAATGATATCATTAATTAAAGTATATTAATTCAACAATCAATACATAGTTTTGTGAATATCATTATAAGTAATGATGTGAATGTGAGTAATTAAATTGTATTGATGGTGAATTTTGTTATATCTAAATTATGTGAATATTATTATGAGTAATAATATCAACCATTAAAGTATGTTAATTGAATATTTATAAATAATGTATTTTTAATAATAATAATGATGATTTTGGAGGTATGAGGAAGAATGCCATGTTAAGTGATAGATGGAAGATAATACTAAGTATCAGTAAATTGACTCTGATGGATAAGTGAGTCAAAGATTTAATGGCAATAACTTGTCTCAGTATGATCATAATTGGAAATTTGACGAAGGTTCTTGTGCAGGGATCGAGTGGATTGTTGGTGCAAACACTAGACAGAGGCATTAATTGTGAATAATAACTTAATAAAATCTAAATTTTGCTTTAAAATTTGACGAAGGATCTTGTGCAGGGATCGAGTGGATTGTTGGTGCAAACACTAGACAGAGGCATTAATTGTGAATAATAACTTAACTCAATTATTTTTTTTTATTGATATGTAGTTTATTCCTATTAAACTTAATAAAATCTAAGTGAATAATATGTTATTTAAAGAATCAAGTTATATTTAATGTATAATATTTTATTTAAAGATTAAGTTATATTTAATGTTAAGATAAAATGTCAAATAAGTGAGAATTAGAGAATGTTATTAGATTAGAGAATGTTATTAGGTCACAGGGCTTTATTCAATGGCCTTATGATATTGCAAATGTGTTCATGGCATAATAAATAATAGTCATAATTTGACTATATATTGCAAAATATTTCTAAAAATTACTTTATTTATCTCTCTCCAATACCAATCGAATACACCTTCTCAATTTAAAAACCTTACTTTAACTAGATATTGTAAGTACCCATTTTTTCATTAACATTTTATATATCTCTTTATCTTTTTCATTAACTCTGAGCTCCATTTTTTATACACAAGATATAAAAACCCTTTATCTGCTATTATATGCTCTATTATGTCATTTTTTTCTCAATATATATCCCCTGATATAAACACACCTGGTATGGTATGGTATGGTATTGTTCGCCAATAAAACTCCGTGATGAGGACTTTATCATAATTTTTAAATTTTAGTTGTAAGAAGATAAATAATATTTTAATAATAGGGAATTTATATATTAAACTAATCAACCTCTTAAGATTGTATCTTAGCATGGTTAATCCTTAATACAAGGAGAAGTGAGGAGTTTTGAACTAATTGAATTCCTCTTTGCGTTATAAGCATTCAATAACTAAACAAATAAATTAGCTGATGAAGCAATTCTTTTATGTATTGGAACAATAAGAAAAAAATGAGAGGTTATTTTTCTATCCCTATCGCATGTACCTTATGTTATTAGTCATTGTTAAGTGGCAAACTCCACAGAGTAAAGGAGGATACATGTCTAGATAGGTGTTTGTGTTCATTCATTTTGAGGAGACAAGTATTTACAACCCTTAACCCTCTGAAAACCTCAAACATACTCCGCATGATGGTGGCATAGGGTCATAAATGACATAAAATGTTTTAGGTAGATGAAGGTGAGATTATTCTAGATTTTTTAGTGTGGATCCTTTAATTCAAAATTGTACTAGAAATAGGGCCAGGGCCAAGGAACTCCACTCCTCTCTTTAAGCATATTTATATAGGGTTTAGTGGTCTATTCTAAGCAAATGTTTTGAGGGAATTGCTATCGAGATTAGGTTCAATTTCCCTGGGTCATGGCTTGTTTTAGATTTGGTTTAGTACATTTTCAACCTTTGTTTGTGGCAAATATTGGTGGAATTGGATAATTGTTGGTCACAACCACTCTAGTCATAGGTACTTGTGTGAGATGTTGGACTTGTGTCAAAATCGAAGATGGAATAAGTACCTCTTCCCAAACAACCAGGTAATCATTACTCATTTAAATAGTAGAATTTCCAACCAAAGTGAAGTTTAGAACTCTAAGCATGTAGAAGTACTAGAGACTCTAACTCATTAAAGCAAACAAATTGTAAAGCTTGAAGTTGAGAGTGGCAAACTTTGACGATTGGTTTTAGGTCTCACTAGGAGTTCTCCTAGTCATTGGTTTCTCATTTGAATATATCAATTGGGTTGACTCCAATTGTAACCAAATATGAAAAAATTGTTTAACAAGCTCAAGAATATTGAAATATCCTTCGTTAGACATTTTCTTATTTTTTTTAATCTCCAGTTTATTAATATTTTAGTGGAATTTTTTTATTATAAACTATATTCTTGGAATTTATACTAGCACGATTGGAATTTATACTAGCACAATTATTTGTTATATTTTTAAAGATGTCAAAATAAACTAAATTATAAAAAGAAATTTTGAATTTTATGAAAAAATATTTTTCAGAAAGATTAATTTTATTTATATTATTCAATTATATAATGTAATTGCATCAATTTTTATTATAAAATATAACTATTTTTTCTAATAAATTTAGTTAATATTTCCTCATAAAATTAATCAATAAAATCAAAAGCTCATAACATATCACTTATATAATATTTACCATCCTAACATTGATGTTTTACTCATATTAAATTTGCCAAATCCACAGATGTATGATACAAACATGTGTTGCTTATAAATTTTCTACAATTTACTTGTGATTCTATTCATATGAAAGTTTGACATATCTAAAGACTCATAACTTGGTCATTTATTATGAGGTGCTTTTGTTTTCTCCATACCCTTAAAAAGATAAGGTATTTATAAACTTGAACTATTATAATTAATTTAGTGTTGATAATTTTGTTTAATGTAAAGATACAAATTAAAATTTATGACTCAATTTCTATTAAACTCTAAAAGAATACATTACTTATAAATTTTTAATCATTATAATTTATGATTTTATTTCTAAATTATATCCAAATTAAATATTCATAAAAATTTAAAAATACAATTGTTATAAATATATTATAAAATATTTGTTTTTACAATTTAAAACAAAACATTTTATATGTCAAATATCATATTAATCAAATATGTTTATGTATGAACTTAATTTTCTTTTTTATATCCACATTAATTTGGTATAAAAATATAATTATATTTTCAAAAGTTATTAATATCAGTTAAATAATATTATTGTTGGTATTATTTTATGGCTATCTTTTTCTCCTAAAATCCCATCATTATCCACCATTTTTTTCCATAAATCTCTTATAGTTTATTGAAATTGATTAATATAGCATTATGATTGTTATTTTTACATTAAAATTAATTTATTAAATTTTTGTGTTAAAAATTGAAAATTGTCAAGAAAATTACAGGATGTGATAACTTCCTGTAAATAGTTTATCTTCTGACACGTGGCATAGCAGGTAGATCAAAACGAAGGACAAGGACGTGATTTGGAACGTACAAAGATGGTGAAAAATCTATCCAGCATCAGATTTGAAATTCTTAAATATCTGGTCAACGCTGGTCAAACCCAGCTAGTCTAGCAGAAAAATCTGAGTCATAAATGAATGAGCTTGATATTTTGCCTATGATTAGGAATTCCAAACTAATTCGATCTATTTTGGAGATCAGTTAGGATTAGAAGGAACGAAAATAGCCTCTTTTGATTGTAATTTATGATAAATAAGCGAATGGAAGCATGTAATAGGCTACTGATGCTAGCGATATTATTGGATGCAAGAGAAAACTTGACACTATGTACGTGCTTCAGAACTATGTTTTAATGTAACTCATTCCCAAATTTTAATGAGAGACAGAATATTATCATTTATGGTGTTTTAAGTTAGCGTTTTCATCATTTGAAGTTTCCCAAGTGTGCCTTCAAGCATGGAAGGGCCCCCATGTGAAGTTGGTACACTTTTCTTTACATTTTCATTAGATTTAATATTCAGATCTGATTTAGTATTTTGTTTAATTTTCATGCTTTAAGTTCATTGATTTTGATTAAGAGTGCTTGTGATTTCATTTATCATTTTTATTTCATGATTTATAGTTATAATTGAAGAATTTGATTACTAAATTAATGAACAGTCCTTGTAAGAGGGTTTAGTTGAGTATTGAATTCGAAATCATTTCTGTGATCTCTGTTTTAATGAATTCGATTTTTAGTATGCTTTAGTGTGCTACTTTGAAAGAGTTTTTGTGAACCATAACCTTGTAAAAGGATTGAAAACTCAGACAATTAGTAGCACTCTGTTTTTAGAACAACAGATCATATTTAATTACATGAGTGTTTAAAGTGTGTGAGGAACCACATATCAATCTCTTGTAAAAAGAGTGTTGGAACTTACTACAATAAACATTCACTTAGGCAATCAGATCCTTTTAGGTCTATAAACATTAGACAAGTGCCTCTAAGATTACCTACCTTGGTTGACAATAAATTGAACCTAATCTAGAACAGTAGATTGGTTTATACAATTATTTTTAAAGATTAGTGTAAATCATAATCATTTTAATTATAAACTCAAAAAAACAAATATATATTATTCAAAAAAAATAAAAAATAAAAAATCAAATTCACATTTTTTTCTCATAAATTTAATTAACATTTTTTTATAACTTTAATTAATAAACCAAAAACTTATAACATGTTACTTAT
Source organism: Pinus albicaulis (assembly GCA_034641835.2). Classification (NCBI taxonomy): domain Eukaryota; kingdom Viridiplantae; phylum Streptophyta; class Pinopsida; order Pinales; family Pinaceae; genus Pinus; species Pinus albicaulis. The sequence continues at coordinate 1,524,798,033 of CM076584.1, read as the reverse complement.
ACAATTTTTTTCATCCTATTAAATCTTACTTGACTTTCTATTCATATTAAAATTTACTTGACTTTGTATTCATATTAAATTTGACAAATCTAAGACTTATAACACATAACATGTGCTACTTATAAATTTTTCAAACAAATCCTAAAGACTCACTACTACTCATTTTAAATCTGAAAAATCTAAGACTTATAACACATAGCATGTGCTACTTATAAATTTTCCACAATCTACCATATAGCATGTGCTACTTACAAATTTTCCACAATCTACTAGTAATTTTATCTGGCAAATCTATAAACTCATTACTTAAGTTTCTATTTATAAAAAATAACCAATCATAAATTTATTAATTTAATTATAAAGTTGACTGATTTAAAAAAAAAATCACAACTATAATTTTATTTTAAATTATTATTATTAATATTATTATCATTAAACAATTTCATAACTTCCAAAGACAAAAATTCATAATGTTAATATTTCATTAATAATAATAATAATAATATATTAATAATAATAATATTATTATTTTACAACTAGAATCATAACTTTAATCTTTTATTATTAATAATATATTTTCATTATCCCAACTTAACTCTTCTTTTATTATGAGCACTCTTGTTTTCACTATACCTTAAGAAATGTGATCCTAATAAATTTCAATTATTATAATTTAGTTTTCCATTTTTATTATCCAACTTCACTCTTTTACTATTAGCATTCTTGTTACTATACTTTAAGAAATCTTAAGTTACTAATAAATTTCTTTTATTATCAGCATTCTTGTTTTCACTGTATCTTAAAAAATGTGGTACTAATAAATTTTGATTATTATAATTTAATTTTCCATTTTCATTATCCAATTTTTCCTCTTTTATTATTAGCATTCTTGTTGTCACTGTACTTTAAGAAACCTTAAGTTATTAACAAATTTTAATTATTATAATTTTGATTTTTTTTTAATATTATTTAAAAAAAATTCTCAATTATTTTTCTGATTTAATTTGTTTAAAATTATAAGTTTGATAGATAAACTTTGCATAATTGAAGTGCCCTAAAGATTTTTTAGAATATTAAATCTATATATGTCATAAAAAACAGTTTAAATAACACAAATCAATTTTTTACCTCAAATTAAAAAACCTCCAAAAATTCCAAAAAATCACATTAAAAGAAACTCCTTATAATTTAAGTAACAATAAATTTGTTTCAATTTCATTCCATGAAAATCAAAATTTATATAGTTTTCGTGTACTTAGACTTTTAAATATTTAATCATTATATTTTTAATTTTATTTTTAATTTGTATGTATTTTTTATTTTTTAATTTGTATGTATTTTAAATATTTATAATAAGTAAAGATAAATTTTCAAATTTCTTCTATTATTATTATTTTTTTAAAATATTTTTATATATGGAATAGTATCTATATTAAAATAATTTATATATTCATTTCATTTTTTTTCTTTCTATGTATTTTAAATAGTTCATAAATTAGTTTGGAAAATAATGAAAATTATGGTAAGATTATGATAAAATCTAGCAGAATGTCATTTGAAAATTTGAATTACAGTTGTTAAATTTAAGGATTTTGGATGCACAAATTTTTTTTTAGTGCTAAAGTCATTTCCACTAAATTTACCAAATCCTCAAAAAAAAAAAAAAAAAAAAAAATCTTCCATAAACAACACCATAAAAAAATGTAAAACTTCCATTTTAAAAACATATTTTCTTAACCTAATTTACCAGTTTAAAATTTGTATTGAATATTGAGTGCCCAATTATTAAGATAAAATATTGATATGAATTTAAATATAAAAAACATGTAAAACTTTCATTTTGAAGGCCAAATTTCTTAACCTAATTTACCACTCTAAATTTCCATTTACATTAAACTTATTTTACATATCATTCATATATTCATATTATTTCGATATTATGTTCAAGGAAATTATAAATATATTGGAGATTTGTTTATAAGATCGAAATGTAAAAATAAAGAATTATAAATATATTGGAGACTTGTTTATAAGATTGAAATGTAAAAAATAGGGAAAAGAGGAATTATGAACATTGTGGAGATTTGTTTATAAGATTGAAATATATAAGAAAAGTTGTGGAGATTTATTTATCAAGTTTATATATATATATATATATATATATGATATTTTTTTAAGAATTCTAAATTTTATTAGGATCAAATAATTTTATTTTATATATATATATATATATATATATATATATATATATATATATATTTGTAAGCTTGGTAGTTCCTTTCATTTTTCACTTTTTTCTCTTTTTTCTTTTTCTTTTTATTCTATTTTCATCAACATGTCCAGATACATCACCCCGATCGGGGAAGGGAATTGAACCTATGATGAGTGCTATAACAGCCCGCCTCATCACCGTTTAACCAAGACCCCACAGACAATAATTTTATTTTATATTAACATGGTTATAAAAATGATTAAAAAATTATTTTTTTATTTGTACAATCAAAATATTAGAACTTGTTCTCAATATTTATGGTGATATTAAAATCTTAATTAGTTGGTTAAAATTTTATATTTTCCTATTTAGTATCTATAAGCTTTGATTGGTCAGCAAACTAAACCTAAATCATCTTTCAACTTCTTAGTATCTTACTCTAACTCATTATATGCTCGTGTCAACAATTCTTACATGTCATTATCAATATCAAGTTGTAACTAATTTTGATAAAAACATTACTCAAAATCCATATTCTATTATTTCAAGCCTACCACCATTATCCCCAATTTGTGCAATGGAAAATAGATCAATATTCTATGGATAAGAGAGGTTCAATTCATGACAATATTTCGCGTCGCAAGAAATTTCTTAACATATAAGTTATAAACTAAAAATCTAAAAGCTACCCATTAGAGACGACGGACCAATGTAATGCCCCATAATTTTTTCAATTTTTTTTACAATGTTTTTTGGGAGATACAAAAATTTTGATTTCACTGAATCACAATGACCCTTAGAAATTGTTTGCACCCATTTTATTAGAAAAATAATTAAAATTAATAAACGTTTATGAAATTCCATAAAAGTTATATTTCCTAAAAGTAGATTCAATTCTGAAAATGCTTGTCTTGGTTCCGACAGTTAATTAACAACCTTTCATGGAGTTTAATCAGTCCAAAGTTGCAGAACCGTTTTCAGAGCCTGGTTTTTGCATAATTGGTGACGCATTAGTTCGGCCGAACTATGTTTTCCGCTTAATACTCGTTAAATCTAACGTCTTAATAGTTCGGCCGAACTTTTGATCAAAAGTTCGGCCGAACTATTGTATAACTCTCCGTTGGCCAGAAAATTTTGCAAAGCCCCCTACTAAAACACATTTCGCGTCAATATAAATTGCCGCGAAATGATTCACAATTTTCGCACATTTCGCACACTTCATCTCATTTTACAAAGATTTTGGTTTGGGTTCAAAAACTTTTCTTCAAATTTTAGGTTTAAGAACATTTCTTGGAAGCAAATTGATTTTTTGGAAGACATTTCTTGGAGGTTTCTTCAAAGTTTGGGTTTAAGAACATTTCTTGGAAGCAAATTGATTTTTTGGAAGACATTTCTTAGAGGTATGTACGTGTTTTGAGTTGAAGTAAATATTTTGAGCTTCGTTTCATTTTTCTAAAACATTTTTCTCTCAAATTTTTTAAAGTGTGTGTTTTGGATTGGAGTATGTATTTTTTACAAAAAATTTAGATTGAATTTTTTTAAATTAAATCTTTTGTGATATTTTTTGTAATTGAGTTATTGTCTAATTTTTTGAAGGAATTTTTTTGAACTTCATACCCTATTATCATGGGAAATCGAAGAACTTGTGCGAGAAAATATGATCGAAAAAGAGACCCTGAGGCACGTAGAGAAGAGACTAGACAATCTCGCAAAAGAAAGTTAGAAGCCCTCTCAAATATTAAAGAGGAAAATCAACCTCAAGCAGAAATTGAAGCAGGTATGTAAATGTAAATATTATGATCTATTGATATATTTAAAATTTTCCTAATGTAAAATGTGAAGCTTAATTTTTATTTGATGAACTAATTTGAAAAATATTTTGTTTAATGTAAACAGACAGAGATATTCCTCAAAATATTGAAGAGGAAAATCAACCTCAAGCAGAAATTGAAGCAGGTATGTAAATGTAAATATTATGATCTATTGATATATTTAAAATTTTCCTAATGTAAAATGTGAAGCTTAATTTTTATTTGATGAACTAGTTTGAAAAATATTTTGTTTAATGTAAACAGACAGAAATACTCCTCAAAATATTGAAGAAGAAAATCAACCTCAAGCAGAAATTGAAGCGGGTATGTAAATGTAAATATTATGATCTATTGATATATTTAAAATTTTCCTAATATTTATCAACATAGTTATTAATTTAGTGATTTATTGAATATGTACTATTTTTTCGAATATGTACAGATGAAATCACTATCGATAATGAGATGTTAGAAAATGTTGACACTCACACATATGGAGATAAAAAACCTGACCATGTTATACGATATCGTGTCAACCGAATTTTTGAAGAGTATTTCTTAAATGAGCAAGTGACAGTTCATGCTCAAATGTTGAAAGGTCTCCTATCATTAAGAAAATTAAAAGAAGCGACGACACTATTGGGTATTTGAAAATCAACCAAAGATAAAAAAATGAATGAAGAGGTGATAAAAAATATGAGTAGTGCGATAAAGTCAATTAAGAGATCTAGAGATAAAGATGTTTCAAATATACGTAGAGGAATACAGATGGCAATAGTTTCACCAAGTACTCAAGAGAATCGTTTCATAACATCTATGGCACGAGCACTGGGAACCTCACGAAAAACTCTGCACAAACATCGAAACTTTCGACTACAAATAGATGTAAATGATGAACTCGCTTGTTGGAGAGCTATTTGTAGGCAACCATACAAAGATAGACTTGGAGAAGATGTTAAAAAAATAGTATATGAATATTGGAAGAACAATTCGCGTGTTTCACCAACTACAAGACATGTGATGCGAAGAAGAATAGCACGAAATCAATACGAAGAACATGAAAAACATCTCTTGGAAACCACTCAGATAGAGTTATTCAACAAGTTCAAAGAAGATAATCGTCAAATTCATGTTTCACTCAGTGCTTTTGTTCAACAAAAACCATGGTATGTAAAACCTATCACCGTACGCGACACTTGTTGTTTCCGTTATCATGTGGAATTTGAGTTATATTATGACACATTCCTTGATTTCGGTAGAAAATTATGGAAGGATTCACCTCCTCCTTCCACTATCCGTGAATTCATATCTCAAATTCTATGTGAAAGAGAAAGCGATGAACTATTTTACAAAATAAAATGTGTTGGTGGTAAAAAATGCGATGATTGTGGAAATTTGACTAAATTTCAAAACAAATATCGTATTGATATAAATGATCAATCATTGTCGAACATGAAAGTGAAATGGAAGAGATATGAATATATCGGTACATCGACTCAAGGTGAAAATAGTGTTAAAAGAATCGAATTACGAGAAGACGAAATTTTTCTGATAGAATTTTTGAGAAAGTTTGAGGCAGAAATTTACAAATACACCAAGCATTCCCATAGAGCTTGATGGCAAGACTTGCAATTCAAAAAATCTCGTGAAGTTTTTCCACCAGGGACCATTTTCTTAGTAATTGATTTTGCAGAAAACTACACATTTGTTCCACAAAAAGAAATTCAGAGTGAATACTATCATTCTGACCAAGTCTCCATGCTCGTCCATATTCTATATAGACATGCTGAACAAAATGTCGATCATATAGAAAGCACGAGTGAAAATCGACATATAATTAAAGAATATCACTTTTATATCAGTGACGATCGTACACATGATACATGTTTTGTACAACGTTGTTTTGGAAGAATTTATAATTCATTGAAAGATCGTGGAATAACATTCAATGAACATTGGATATGGTCAGATGGATGCGCAGGTCAATTCAAATCTGCACGATCATTCTTTTGGTTGTGTTGTCTTCATAAGAAAACATGCATTAAACATTGTTGGAATTTCTTTGAGACTGGCCATGGAAAAGGAGAACATGACGGTGCAGGAGCATGCATAAAACGAGTACTTCGAAGATATCAAATGAACCACTCTGCACGCCGACTTGTGAACGCTGAAGAAGTTGTTCAATGGTGCATCGTTGCTCTAAGCCATGAGAAAAACCCATCAAGAGAAGTGCGAAGGTACATTCAATTTAATTTATATTGGAAATCTAATTTTAAACATTGTACATTTATCATGCAATGATTATTTTTAATTGTATTTTGATATCATATTTACAAATTCTTTTTTTGATTTTCCATATAAAGGTTTTTCTGGCATATTGGAATCGGAGACGTAGATAGATCAATTGGAAATGATGTTGAAACAATAAAAGGGACTCGAAAATTGCATTCAATTCAAACAAAGTTGTCCACAAATGTGTTTGCATTGGATAAAAGAAAATATTATTGTTTTTGTGATGTTTGCATAGACAACACAAAATCCAATGACGTCTGTGAAAACAAAATGTATGTGAACGATTGGAAACATATAGAGCTAAATACAAAGGGAAAAATGTCTGTTGCAATGTTTGAAGAAATGTAATCAGAGGAAACTACAATATCATCCGATGGTGATCGAGTTTCTGATCTTGTTAGAGAAGGTAACATTTGAATTACTTTCTAATGATTTAAAGATCTAGAAATAAATTTAAATATGCATAATTAAATGTTAAATTTATTTTATTGTGCAGGAGATGTTTTTGCTGTAATTGCACCTATTGACAACGATGAAAATGTGAAATATTATTTGATGCGTTGCACCGAATGAAAAATGAAATTATTACAAGACTTTAATGATCACGGATTTCAGTATGACAAAGGGTCTATTATAATGAAGGTTATTTTTTCAAACAAACTCTTCAAAGTGGAGACTTTGTTTACTTTGGAGACTATGAACCTGATTCAATAAGTTGTAAATATAGTCACTTGGTGTGTGCAGCACGCATAAAGTTGATAGAAGTTCAATCAAAGAAAAAATCAAAAATTAAGAAATGGAAAATGTCAAAATCCGGTCATGAACGGATTATTGAAGATGGAATTCCATTAGAATTTTTTTGAGTGAAGTGTCCAACAATTTATTATCTTTGGATTAAATATGTTTTAGAACTTCCAATACTCAACTAAAAATTGAGCTACTTATGTTATTTGTGGTTTGCACATGTTACAAATTGTTTGGGTACAAGCACGTGCTCTAGTATCAACTGAAAGTAGTTTTTCTATACATGTGCATTGATGAAAAATGTTATATGTATTGGATATATATATATATATATATTCTAGAATGAAATTAATTGTTCTTGTATATTAATTGTTCTTGTATATGTTTTCCGACCGTATGGTACAAATTATTTCACTTTATTTTGTAAGGTCGGATTCGGTCCCCATATGGCCTAGCCTCCAAGGGACGAGATAACAAGTGGTTGTCCCCACTTGCCCGAATCTCAGCTTTTAAGTACAATTTTACTGTTTATGACAGGCATCTTACATGATGTCCTAGCCAAGGATAGATTCTCTTTGTTTCAAGTTTCAGGTAAAAGTTGTCACCGAATGACCTACTAGGATATTATAAATACTAGCTTTGTAAGATCATTTGGCATTCGGAAAAATTCGAAAGTCTTAGACTGTCAATCAATTTAAAGTATCATTCACCCTATGGAGTGTAAAATATTCAATGAAGGTTGGTGATGATGCTCACTCCTAGCTTGAAGCAGCTCCAATGACCAATTCTTTAATGAATTCCAATGCACTAGACCAAAGTTGGTGACCTACTTGGTTTTTCACCCAAGAAATTCCAAGGTACTCTTCTTACCTTTGGCCCCCAAAGCTACAATGGAGTTATAGGAAGGTGAAGAAAAAAATTTTCACTGATAGGAATTTGGTCACATCCCTAATCTCCCCTTATCAAAAAGTTCCTATCTACTACATTATCCAGTGTGTACTCAAGATCACTATTTCGTAATTAGAATATCACAATATCATAAGTTCTCACAAAAATACATGGAATTCCATTACAACACTCATCTAACAATGGGGAGCTTAAAACCTAGAAAGCTCCTCGTCCCCTTAATAATAATGTGTTTAATTTAGTCTTTTAGGTGAGGATTAGGTGTGAATCTTGTTTTCACATACAAAAATAATTAATTGTTTAATTCCATAAATTTGATTATTCACCAAAATACATGTCATATCCACTATTTGTCTCTCCTACAAATTCCCTACAAATTCTACATTGTCAATAATTTTTTGCGCTTACACTGAAATCAATGAACACTATTAATCCAATGACTTTACAAGTAATGTACCATCATACATGCAATTATATCAAATCAGAAATCAACATATACAATAAAATCAATGGGGATTGTCTTGTTACAAGTAACATAATTTCAATTTACCACATGTGCAAATGTAGGTTGAAACCATCCAAAACTTTAAGTTGTAGATTGAAACCATCCAAAACTTTAAGTTTTAAAACCCTTTTGATTATATATTGTGCAACATTAAAACATTAAACATTTAAATTTCATTAAATATCACATGCAAAATGTAGATTGAAACCATCCAAAACTTTAGTTTTAAAAACTTCACATGCCATGCCAATTATAATTCAACTATCCAACAAAAACATTTAACATTAAATATCACATGCCAAATGTAGTTCAAATGACAACATTACTTCACATTCACATGCCAAAAGTACTAAAACCATCCAAAAATTAAATAAAACAAATTATATAATAACAATGTAATTAAATATGTCCAAAAATTGTAAATCTCACAAGTATCAAACTGTATCAAGTTTAACAAATTTTAAAACCATCTAAATTTTGAAATCAAATCTATTGTAAATCATGTCCATCAAATGCAGGATCTGGCGTCTTCCCTACTAGCGTCTCAGTCCGCACCCTATTCTGTGAATAGGAAACCTACATACACAATGCACATGTACTTGAACATTAAAATTTGAAGTTTTAAAAATGAATGAGAATATATATATATATATATATCTAAAACTTCATGTAAAAAACAAAATATAACAAAAAAATCATGCAATACCTCGTAAGGTTCCCTCTCCATTTGATGAACAGGTTCTCCCATAGAAACATCTGCAGTGGTAAACTGTACAATATACATGTACAGTTAAATGTAAATATATATATATATATATATATTAAAAACTTTCAAATGAAAATGCACGTGTACATATATAAACTTATTTTCAATGATATTAAAAAAATGAACTAAAGACAATTTGTTCAAATGTTGTGGATGTTCCTATCTCTGTCGCTAGAGTCCTCGGATTAAAGAAATCTTCTATAGGAACCTAAATTCAAAATTTTTTAAATAACTCAATATATATATATATATATATATATCTCAATTTTTAATGGAACTTTTTGAGGTAGAATATATATATATATATATAACTTTTAAACATAAATTTTAAACTTGTGAAAAATTGTCCATACTCGTGGCTCATCTCTCAATGAAGTAGAAGGTACATCTCCTAAGGAAGAAGAAGGTACCACCATCCCAAAAACATCAGATGAAATCGGTACCTGTTAAAACATTTTATCAAATTATATATATATATAGATACATGTACATGTGTGGCAACAATTATTTATTTTAGAGTCACTTAAAAAACACTAACATACATGTGCCAACATATCATGATGGTCAGACCCATCTACATCGTTTGAACCAGAGGTCCCGAACGTAATATTAACATTTTCATCACGCATCATGCCTGAGAACTGCAAATGGTGTTTTAACATATAATCATACATTAAATTAGATTAATGTACAAATACAAATAAATGTATACATGTACATACACATGTATTTATTACAAATTTTACACATGTATATGTAAAAATAATTTCAAACCCTAAGGTCACTAACACATACCGTTCCGGTGCCCTCTTCCTCATGAAAAATTAGTTCTTGCAGACCATTGCGACAATTTATTGCATATGTTCGGAGATCTTCAACATTCATGTTGTAAATATCCTCATCTGTACGATAAACAAAATTGGCACGTGCATTTTCACGTGCTCTTTGTCGTTTTAAACAAAGATCGACTCCATTCAATCCGCTATGAACATTTTCGATCATAACATCTCTTGCTTCTCGACTTATTTGAGAAGTCGCATCCATCTCTGATCGTAGAGTTTCGACTCGAAACGGTCGACTCACCAATGGCGGCTCAGGGCAAGGCAACTCCACATCTCGCTTAGCGCCCTTACGTTGATATAATCGACCTCTCCCCGGGCCAAAAAATTCTGAAGGAAGGTCATTGTAGTCGGGTTTCATACCCAAAAAAAATTCTGCATAAAACGTTTGTGCAAAATAAACAGGAACCTCATCATTCCATGGAAGCCTTCCAAAGGCCGCAAGATGTCGATCATACAAATAACTAGCTTTGTCAGCGTGCTTGAAATACTGCACCTTCAACATTTTTCTTTTTGGCCCTTCCTTATAATTAAACATTGACTTGGCCTCTGATCTTGTAACTTTTTATTTTATGTCCTACCATTTATTGGGACCTATCACTGTTTCTTTTCTCTTTCTCATCAGTTCTACAAACGAATCAGTCATTGGCCCCAAATTTCTATACACATTTACCATTTCACCCAATGAATGTTCACTTGGTATAAATTTGCCTCTAATCAAATTGCTTTTGATTATGATAAATATGGTTTTAATATTCACATAAAATTTGGAAAAGAACTTGCATGTTCCTTTTGTGGTTTGAATAATCATAATGTTTATAGATGTTGGACAAGTGTTGGACTTTGTATCCAACAAGTCATCCACAACATTTGACGAAGGTGGAATGAGATAACGACAAGAATGGAAAAGAGGATTTCATAATCGATGAGGGTCAAGATGATTCACATGATGAAGTGAAACTAAAAGAAGCGCCATTGAAATGATTTGCTAACATCTAGATGGTTAGATTTCTTATCCAATTAAGGCCTAGCATGTATTTTGATGTTTCATGAATTTCTTTGCAAATTGAAAGTATGGTGCATGTTGCATGAAGCAAGATGTTTAAAGTAGAGTTATGTTGACACACTTAAATGTAACAAATATGGAAATTTGTACATGAGCTCTATTATTTGACTTGAGAGTCAGTTGTTTGAAGAGGCATGTTTTGTCGACTTGTGTTTGGTTGATGGTTTTGTACACCAATATGTAAGAGTACATGGAGATATTCACATGATGTGATTTATTTTTTCTTTGAAGGAGAAAAATGATATGTCAGCGAGCTATGTTTCTTGCATGATGTGTTTTCATTTTGATGGTTTTGTTTGTGACAAGACGTCACAAGATTTTGGGAAGGTCCACTCTTGAGCGAGAGCCTCATGATTACAACCTAATCGTGAGAATCAAATGGGAGTGCATCCTTATTTTGAAAACAAATAGGATTCTAAGCTACCTAGGACTCAAACCATCATTTTTAAATTTGAAATATCATGGTGTGTTGTTTCAATTCCTGAATCCACAACCCTAACACATGAAATTACTAATCTAATTACACATGAAATAAATAGTTATTTTCTCCAACATTAAAAATATAACTAAAAACTAAATTCAACATAGTTGAAAGAAAAAGAAAATGGAACTTTAAACATTCAATGAAAATTTCTAAATAAGAACATTGAAATTATAAGTTTCTTTCTTACAGAGTTTAAGATTTGGGGTGTAAAGTTTTTTTCAAAAATTCTTTTAAACTTTTTGATGCTTATAACATTGAATATATGTATATAATTCTTCTATAAATACTTAAATGTTTAGTTTTTTTATTTTTAATAGAATTTGCAAATTTAACTAAGCTTAGGAACAAAAGTGACTCCAACTTCAACCTCTCCCATAATATTTGAAAATGTATACACCTCATAAATAATTTTTTCTATACATATATAAATGAGCATTAACTATAATAAAGAAAATTATCTATCAATTTCATAATTTAAATATATTAAATATTAAAGTGACATTTTCTCTCTAAAATTTTAAATAAAAAATAGACATATTATTCATTCTTATTAAATCATCTCGAGGTTAAATCATCTTAGGTTAAATTTTTGCAAATAAGTGAGTATTAAAAGAGATACAAGTTTGCAAATTCCATGGTCTTACAAAATTCATTTAATTTGCTCAACAGGAAGGGAGGATTGAGCAATCGATTATGGGTGAAGTTCATACAAATGTTATATTGTATAGTTTTTTAATATTTGAAAATGTGTAGACTTCATGAATAATTTTTTCTATGCATATATTTAAAATAAATAAAATTATCTACAAATTTCACAATTTAAATATATTAAATATAATCATATTAATTATAAATGGAACCATACAAGTCATGCACAGATAAATGCAATAAATCCAATGCATCACAGTGAGAGTGTTGCTCCTTCAATATAATTCTCGAGCATGATAACACAATAGAGGAATGGAAATCGTTGGTGCAATGGAACTACATAGAGGAGAATGCCAAGCCTTCCTATGGCATGTCCCTCACGTGGTAAAATTGTGACATGTGTGGCATTGATTCGGTTTCTAGCAAGACAAAGTCTAATGCATTATTATAAGACAAATAAGGGTGTGAGGAAGTTATATTCTACGATTATACAAATGCAAACACCAAAATCCAATGGTTGTGATCGATGTATTATTAAGGTTTCCATGAGTAATATGCATGAGTAGCACATATTACTGTTACAAATCCTTTCATATCAATGAAGTTACACATTGATACATAAAAAGTTCGGTTCCCTATGAGATAATGTTGAGTGAAATAGGGGTAGTGCCCACCAAAGAAATTGCCATGGTGCATCTTATAAGGTACCTAAATGGAATGGAGAAAATGGGAGAAGGTAGATGGCCAAAAGTTATCTTCAATGAAGGTATGAGTGAAAGAAAGAAATCATGGATGAGACAAAACAACAAATGGATGCAAAAATGGAATATTTACTTGAATGCATGTCCCAAAAATAGCAAGGAATTAAAGAATTTTGTGTTGGAGAAGTTCCATAAGGGTATATGGGGAAAAGAGTTGGGTAGAAAGAAGAAGTATTATATTCAGGAATTCAACCACACTTGTGATCTCCAACAAAAAGAATACATTGGAGCTAGCATTCCATAGAGGGAAAAGGTTCTTATAGCTCAATTAAGAACTAACTCACATCAACTTCGGTGTGAAACGGGACGGTGGAAGAGACCTAAAGAAGCTTGGGAAGAAAGGGTATGTACTTTTTCCAGTTCTAAGGCAGTGGAATCAGAAAAAAATTTCATTTTTGGAATGTGATGCTTTCAGAGACATCAGGGAAATTTATCGTATTATGTTAGCATCAATTCCATGGCATTGTCTTTTTAGTGATGGAACTCTTATAAGGTTGGGTCAGCTCATCATCAATGTGAGTAAGAAAAGGATTGAATTGCAGAAGGCAAACAACAAGGAAGTTGGTGGTCTCATAAACTATTTTTAGTCTCGTGGACATTAAAATATCATTCATTCATTCATATATGTGAATATCGATGCGATTTCTCAAAATATGCGTTGAAAATTGACATGTGAACTCATGCAAAAGCTCTTCTCTCAAGAATTGTAGTATTTTTATAATGCTATAGATGGATGGCAATGCATGGAAATCGGTTATAAATGAAGTCATAAAATAACACATAAACACATGTAGTTCGTGCAACAAAATAACATCACAAGTTCAAATGCACAAATAACATATTAGACATTGTATGAATAATAGTGTGACTGTACAACATAGTAGCCATCACACCTGTGCAATTTGGAGCAGTAAACCCCACCCTCTGTTTGTTTGAAGTTTGGATTACTGTTATTCTTTTATATAATTTAACATTAGATATAAGTTTAAATTGAAAGCTACTTAGATGAAATATAGCTTAGATATGGCATTTGCAAATTATTATCTATTTATTGAACTAAAGGACATAATTCTTACACATGTTTAATTTACATTCAAATGCTTCTTTGATTTATCTCCTATAGCTTAATGTAATGCTAGATATATAATTTAAGTTGAAGGCCCATGAGATAAATATGACTTCTATGTGACATTTGTATTGAATCATCTATTTGTTGTGTTATATTGACAATGGTGAATGTTCAAGGTATAAATTTGCCTTTAATCAAATTTCTTTTGATTATGATAAACAAGGTAAATATTCACATAAGATATATAAAAGAACTTGCACATGTTCCTTTTGTGGTTTGAATAATCATAATTTTTATAGATGTTGGAAAAAGATATCCATACACATTGAAAATTTCTAAATAAATGAGGAAAAAAGTCAAAGGCCCATTGGACAAGGAAAATGATGTTGAAAATAAGATGCAATTGTTTATTACTCATTGCCATAAGAAAGGTCACCTTGTGGACAAGTGTTGGACTTTGTATCCAACAAGTCATCCACAACATTTGAAGGTGGTGGAAAGAGATAGTTCGACAAGAATGGAAAAGAGGATTCCATAATCGATGAGGGTCAAGATGATTCACATGATGAAGTGCAGCTAAAAGATGCGCCATTGAAATGGTTTACTAACATATGGTTAGATTTCTTGTCTAATTAAGACCTTGCATGTATTTTGATGTTTCATGAATTTCTTTGCAAATTCAAAGTATGGTGCATGTTGCATGAAGCAAGATGTTGAAAGTAGAGTTACGTTGACACACTTAAATGCAACAAATATGGAAATTTGTACCTGAGCTCTATTATTTGACTTGAGTCGATTGTTTGAAGAGGCATGTTTTGTTGATTTGTGTTTGGTTGATGGTTTTGTACACCAATATGTAAGAGTACATGGAGATATTCACATGATGTGAATTTTTTTTCTTTGAAGGAGAAAAATAATATGTCAGCGAGCTATGTTTCTTGCATGATGTGTTTTCAGTTTGATGGTTTTGTTTGTGACAAGACGTCACAAGATTTTGGGAAGGTCCACTATTGAGCGAGAGCCTCATGATTACAACCTTATCATGAGAATCAAATGGGAGTGCATCCTTATTTTGAAAACAAATAGGATTCTAAGCTATCTAGGACTCAAACCATTATTTTTAAATTTGAAATATCATGGTGTGTTGTTTCAATGCATGTTTACATTTTAGTGTTGTTTTTCTCCCATAAGGATTTCCTAGGGAAAAAGGAGTCTAGAGCATCATTACTTTGTAGGGTTGCTAGTCTCCCATAAGGATTTCCTAGGAAAATAATTTTGTTGATTGTCTAGAGATATGTAAGTGTGTGTTTCATTATGTTCTCTATTTCTTACGTTGTGTTTCATTATGTTTTATATTTACATTTCTGCCCTCCTATTTTTCTTTCCAATCAAGGTTTATAAAATAACATGAGAAGCAACATGAGACTTGGAACAATCATTTTCATTATCTATATGGAAGGAAAGAAGGATTATATCCCCTTAAGCTTAAGCTTATGTAGTTTGTCAATTTTTATCATATATTTTTTGGTAAGGGCAAATGTTTTTTTATCTATAGTACAAGTCATGAGTTCCCCAATTTTACCTTATGTAAAGCATGATTCTAGGATTACTACAATTTGTACTTGGTTTTTTATTGTGATGATGCCCTGTCTCAATCACTTGGCCATCTCTCTATGGGTGGTTAAGTCTTTATAGTTCAATACTTAAGTAATATTTATCTATTTGTATTATGTGAAATGTAAAAAATGGTATACTATTGTTCATAAAATTGGGTTGAGTTTATCATATATTTCGATGAAAGTTGATTATATGACATGTTTTCTTTAAAAGGATCTAACAATTTTGTTAAGGTGTGAATTTTTATTAGATGAGGAGGCTATGTATTACATATGGTCTTGAATGAGCTTTTGGACTCTTTAGATATATATATAAAGAGTCCAAAAGCTCATTCAAGACCATATGTAATACATAGCCTCCTCATCTAACTTAGCCAGGAATTTGCAATACTATATTTGAGTTGGCTAGCTCCATTTCAAGATATTATAATGTTAGATTATTATTTCTATATATTTTGATTATGGTAGTAAAATGTTACAAAAAACCAGAAACCAGGTACAAATAATATTATTCTAGATATATGTAAAAAGGACATGGTACAGAGAAGATCAAACAATATTAAACTTTTCATAAATAATTTAGATAAAAATACATTTTCTAATTTTGATTGTAAATTCCAAGGCTTAAATCAATAATTTTTCTAATTATTTTGTTTTAATTAATAAATAAAAAAGAAGCATTTTGAATCAAAATCACATCCAACATATAATAAAAATAATAAAAACAATTTAAAACTTTTTATGCAGGTATTACTTATCAGCACATATACCGCGAAAAGAACAATGTTGCGGATGAGTTGTCAAAGCAGGGGCTACAGGATGCGTATGGAAAGATAAATTATCAGCTACTTAATATACAGGGTCTTCAGGCCGAAGGCTCAGTGCCCATCATCTAAGTACAGTGGTACCATAGATGCTGTGATTTTCAGTTTTCTGGATTAATACTTTGAAATACAAACCATGCCATAACACAGAACTGACAACCATGCTCCCGGGATCAAGCGAGCCAAACCTCTTCTACCGAACCTGGGTACTCTTTCTGTGGTTGGTATAACAGGATTTGGTGCACATTACCTGCTCCAAGTATTGGTGCTTTTTTTGTATTTGACAAGTTCCATACTGCCTCACAATGTTAGTACCGGATGGTCATGATGCTGACATTTTGATATGGTATGACGGTCAGCATTATTTTGGACGGATCTCTAGCCCTCACGATTAATGATTTTGTTTTGGATGTTGTGGATTCTCTGAGATATTTTTGGAATCTATGTATGTTGGATGTCTGTTGCAAACTTTTTCTTATCTACCTAAGTCTTTTTCTATTAGCTGACAGGGCAATTTTGGATACATCTCAGTAAAAAAATATATACATGTGGATCATCTATGGGCTTTTAACAAGTCCCTGTAGGTGTTTTTGGATTATTACCTTAACTAGGTTACGTACTGATAGGGTATCAAAGCTTATAGTACTCATTATCCAAGTAATCATAGCTATAAATTATGGGAGTACTGCTACTAATAAAGAAGGGCATGTAGAATAGCTAGCATGTTAACATAGTGTGATCTGAGTAGAAGGTTACTACTATACCAATATGAACATAAGGTATGAGCTTTACCCTATAGATATGATATTACTATCCGCTTAACTAATGAACAGTACTGAGTATTCATAATAAAACATACCCTTTATCTAACTAACAAAGAGCTCTATTATGATATACAGTTACCCCATGAGCACTAATGATACTTGTACCTTATGGAAGCTTAGAACACCTAATATGATAGCATTGGTTTCAACTTCCATTACTCGTACTAGTTATACTATGAGCTTGAAGATAGCTCCAGAACTATGTCCTTACTACTATGAGATCAGTATTAACCTAAGTAATCAATGTAGAATGAGCTTTCATGTTACTCTTATCAGTATTAACACCATGGCTTTAACTCTTACTATCGTACAATTATACTTCAATGGATCTAGTTTGAGACTACGTTCCTCCTCGCTGGTTCACACAACTATTATGGTTAGCTACCTGCCATTAACGAATGGAAGCTCCACTGCTCTAACAGACTCTCTCTCAGTATTATCTGGTTGGATCTAGCAATATGGGAGAGGGTCCTTCTGAAGAACTAAAAACTGCTTTGGAGCAATAACTGAAGTTTGCTTTGCTGCAACTAAGACATCTTGTTCTTGTGCAAAGCCACATGGTAGGAAGACCATTGATTAGTACTGTATTCTGAAGGTAGAAGAGAATGCTGAAATTGATGTGGTACGAAGAAGATACCATCAACTTGCATTGTTACTTCATCCAGACAAAAACAAACATCCAAAAGCAGAGACTGCATTTAAACTTGTTTCTGAGGCTTATGCATGTCTTTCAGACAAGAGAAAACGGGCAATATATAATGTTGAAAGAAAAAAACTTTTATGTAAGAAATTCCCACATATGGTGCAGAGAACATCATCTGTTTCTGATGAAGTTCAGCTTGGATAGAGTCATTCAAAAACATCAAGACTTTTTGAGAAAAAAGATGGCAATAATTCTAAAAGAATGTCTGATGAGGAAAAACTTCAAATGTTCCGTGAAAGAGCTAGGGCAAGAGTTGATTCCACAGCTCAAGCCTGGCAATACAGACAGGCAAGATTCAAGGAGGAACTCCAGGTTATGAATAATAATTTCCAGTCGAGTAGAGTTGAAAAAAAGGATATACCAACATTTCAAGCAAGTGAATGCCAGTTTCCCAGCTATCCACATCTGAGAGTACCTGTGGAGAGGAAAGGAAACTTAGATATTCCCATTTTCAAGGATTCAGAAGACAGGTTCCTCTGGTGTAACCAAGCCAGAAATGCTTCCACATCTAAAGAAAGAAGTCGTTGCAGAGGAGAGAAGCTCGAAACCCCAATCTATGAAGAAACATTGGGAAAGAAGGTTCCTTTTGCTGAAATCAAGAGAAACATCTTTGGTAAAGACCTTAAGGAAATCCTCAGGGAGCGCCTATCATTTCGCAGGGAGCCTTCCAAAGTATCAAGAAACTTGGATGGACTACTGCAGAAATTGAAAGCAGAGAGTAAGCATGATACACAATGTGGAGTTTTTCGTGACTCTGACATTTGGAGAAGAAACAAAATGGAAGACAGTAAGAATTATATAAATGTGAAGAACTGGTATTACAAAAGAGGTTCAGAGACTTCAGATATAGATGATGAAAGGGATGAATCTTTTGATTGTAATGATCAGAATACAAGAGCTATGATAAATGAGCACACTATCTCGAAGAAGTAAAGAGCAAACACACTTACTGTATAGATACAACATAGAACACTAGTAACAATGAGCTTACACAGAATAGAGATCCATGTCATTTACATAATAAGTGAAATCATTACAATAATTACAGGTAGTTATGAAGCTCTAATCAATACCATTAGTTACAGTGTTTACGTAATCAAGCATGCTAGGATTCATCATCAATACTTACACTACTTATTCTATTTCATCTACATATCCTATTGAATATGTACTGACTTATGATCCACTATTACAAGACTAGCTTATACATGGTGTTCAAAACTGCATAGATAGTGATATACCCAACGAACGAAGAGCGCGGCCGTGACGAACACCAGCGCGGCGACAAGGAGAAACAGCGACAGGGACACCAGCGCTGCGACGAGGTGTAACAGTGACAGAGACAAAATGCGGGAACAATGAAATCGGTAAACCACAATACTTCGCGGGCGATTTATTTATAGAAAATAGTTCAGCCGAACTATTTTAAATGTAAAAGTTCGGCCAAAACTAACAATTCGGCCGAACTTCTATATAAGTTCGGCCGAACTTTATTTGTCGGTTTTCCAATCTCCGGCAAAAATTCTGTTTGCCCGCGCCGTCAGTAAGCCGTCAGTCTAAACGGAATCACGAGTTCGGCTGAACTTTAAAAACAAGTTCGGCCGAACTATTACATAGTTCGGCAGAACTATTGCCGAAAAAAATTTCAACCCCCGATTCTCACAAAAGTGTAACCCAGCTTCACGTTTCCGCCCTGTAGGAATTCCAAAATTTTCTTTTTTCAAATAAAAATTTACATGGAGGAGTGAAATTTGATAAAGAAGGAGTATTCTTAGTCATCTTTACATATAAAGGGATTGCATTAAACTCAACACTAATCTTGATAGTTAATAATTTTTTCTTTTATTATTTATTTCAATAATAACAATAACACATATATTCTTCATAACTATTATTGTAGAAAAAAAATAGGATTAAAGAAAGCAGGATCAAAAAGTGGGGCTAAAAAAGGAAGATTAAAGTTGGAAGAAACCATTGTTGTAAAAATGTAGGGTTAAAGAAAATTTACTTCATCCGAAGAGGATACAATTTAACTTTAGTGATATTGAGTCTATTGACTTTAATTAACCACTTAACTTATATAGCTAAGCTAGTTTATCTACTATTTTATAGTGGAAAAGCATGATAAAAAAACAACTAGTTTATCTACAATCTTATAGTAGAAAAGCATCATAAAAAAACAACTTCCACAACTTTAAGAGATTTTCTTCATCATGGATAATCTAATATCAAATTTGTAACTTAAAAGTAATAACATTAATATAATAAACAAAAACTCTCTACATTTTGAAATTTGTAAGACCCAATAAAATAGATACTAAAACTATAAAATTTTCTATTTTCTAATAACAATTAGTAATCATAATATTAATTCCAAAAAATATAAATATATCATAAATCAATAAAAAAAATATTACCAATATTTTTAATATTTAAAATTTATATTTAAACATCCTTTAACTTAAATCAAACTCTATATTCATTACACTTTTCAATGTTCAATCTTCTAATATACTTTCAATGTTCAATCTTTTAATATACTTTTAAATGTTTTCATAGTCAAAATGAAAATGTGTGCTCTCCACTTATTACCAAAATGTTGAGATACAAGTGTTTCATATTATATCCCACATTCTTTATAGTAAAACTTAAAAGATCCCCATCTTTACAATTTTTTAATAATATAATAAAATTTGAAAAATCAATTGTTGAGTAATATGATCCAGATTTATTGTAATAAACTTGAAAACCACACCTTTCCATTAAATAATATAATCAAATCCCAAACACACCAGCTATGTGCCCATTGGGATCACCGTGGTTAACAACTTTTTCAACACTCTAGTAACAACCCATGATTCAATGAAGCTAACCACTTGTTTATCATGGGCACAATCAGTGGCAATCTAAATCCGTCTTTGTCACTCATGAGTTATGCCAACCCCACCTAATTCCAAAATCTACTATTTTAAAGATATGTGTTCATTTATCACTGCATAGTTGTCCTCCACAATCTCATAGGCTCGAGCACCATAATCATGTGCCATGATCTAGAGATTTGGCAGTTAGGAATCTCGAGGACGGCTTTCCATCACCTAAACAACTAAAATAAGCAAAATAAGAGAGGAATGGAATCTCAATAATAAGTCAATGCAAGCCCAATTTTATTTAAAAGCTTAGGGTTGGTAAGATTTATTCTCTTCCCATAAGGCATCCACTCTCTCTTTACAATATTTATAATGATAGCAACCTATATATATTGTTATGAGGCCATGCCTATCGAATTGATTGTTTATTAAAATATAATTTTGTATTTTAATGTTTTTTTTTGTATTGTATCTTGTATTGGTTTTTTTAATAGATGAGTTTTATGGTTAAAAATATGTTTTTTTTTTTTTTTTTACGTTATGAGTTTAAATAGAAGAGTATAGGCTCTGTATACTTCTTTAGATTAAATAGTCAAATTATTGAGTAAAGGGGTCCCTTTCATATATAAGTAAATCTCATACTTCAATTTGATGTATGATTAGGTTGCAATCTTAAATGAGATTATTAACATTATTATTATAGTTGGGACAAGAGCATTTTTCAAAACTATTAGCTAAATTACCCCTAAAACTTGTGGTGGATTTGTTAAATCATCATCCATCTTTGAGAATCCTCTCTACCAAGTGGGTATAGTTTTCTTTCACTTAGAAGAATATGAGAATGTATATGTCATTTCCCCTAGAGAACTCACACAGGGTAAGGTGCTTTATGATCTCTAGGCATGCAACACCAAGGTCTTTCCAACCAATGGCATAACCAACTCGATTGTAGTTGACTTGGACTATGCTCACAATCTCCTCGGTTAGTGTTTCTTTTAGTTTTGTCTTTCAATGGAATATATATTACACTGAACAAAGTGACAATGTCATAGCATAAAATTACACCATGCAATAGATCCAAAAATAGCCAACACAATATCTAGTACAATAATAGACAAGAGATGTGTGTCAAGCGGGCCTTGGCATAACACTTGAAAAGCATTGTCAATATATCATCTAGATATGTTACAATATTTAGTTCTCCAACCATTCAGTCCAACCAAACTAAAATAACATGTGATACTCTAATTATAATGGCTCTTCGATCCAACCTCAACTAATGCTAAACAGCTTAGCACAAAACCATTGTATTTCCAACCCACCAAACTTGGTTACAAGAAGTCCAAGGTGCTTGGTTGAATCCATAGCATAGCATAACATGTCCCCCCTACTAACTACAACCTCAAGAGAAGCGCAACATTCTACCTACTCGATCCATATTTGGGTCATAGGAACCTCTCATTACATATATGGAAACCCCAAGACAAACCACCTTCTCTTCAACCTTGCAACATGTGGTACCTCGACCCACATCCTCAAGTGTTGTGTGTTGTGCATTCTTACTTCCTTGCTTGCCTCTCTGCTCAAATCTCCCATGGGATATGTGTGTGTGTGTCTGTGTGACCTCACTTGAATGCAAAGGGTTGTCTTTGTTGGGGTGGCCCTCGGCCTACCTTTCATATGCCTTGCACATATGGAAAAGAAACCCCAAAATAGCTCGAGTTGATGAGTGCGCTACTACTTGAACCGCACCATGCCACTCTCCCATGCACTCACTTACCTTCATTTCACCCAAACAACATGTTGTTCTATCCCAAAATCGCCATGATGTCCACATGTTTGATTGCATGCATCCATGCCTTTCGAACCACATGTGCCAACTTGCCC
This sequence comes from Pinus albicaulis, assembly GCA_034641835.2. NCBI lineage: Eukaryota > Viridiplantae > Streptophyta > Pinopsida > Pinales > Pinaceae > Pinus > Pinus albicaulis. Next base: position 1,524,775,209 of record CM076584.1, on the reverse strand, counting down.
AATGATTCAATGTCTCCTTGTCCCATTCAATTTACCAAATGTGCTCACTCATGTTGCTCACCCAAACATCTAATCTTCCTTGGGATGCTCACCCAAGCTCTCCAACTTGTGTCGCACCGAGTGCTCAATCCATGGAAACTCCAAACTTTGGGTGATCTCCAACTAATGCTCACTAGATACCCACATAATGTCCCAATTAACCAATAGGCTCATCTAACTGAAATGTGCATCACAAGAACCCACTCATGCAATGGAATGCCCCACACATGTTGTTTCTCCTCAAAAATAATGTCACTGCGCTCTCCAACTCAGTGTCGATGAAGACTTAGGTGAGATGCACACACTCACTAGCCTAAAGATCTAACACTATCCCTTAAACTCAAAACTATTTCTATATCTAAACCAATAGAAAGTTAAATTCTAGTTAGTTAGTACTTATAATTGTATTAAAATTTTGTCTCTAATATATAATATATAACATAATTTCTAATTAATTAGTAATAGTAATTAAGTGATTGGAAAACATTTACTTAAATAATCATGAATACGCATTTGGAAATTCCAATAAGTATTGGAAACCAAGTTGTTTTTTTTTTCAAATCAATGTGATAAACTTACAAGTATAATCCAAGTTGTTTGGTTTTTCACAGCAATGTGATAAACTTACAAGTATAATCGATGGCCTAAAAATATCATTGGTCAAATCATCTTAAGGGAAATTAGGGCCTTTTGTCAAAGATTTCATGTGAGGGTTAAATTTGGGAATTACACATCTATAGACATACTACAATTGTTTCTAATCTGGAGCCATTTGCCCCTCATTTGTCCCCACCCCCTCAGCTGCATTAATGTGAAAATGTTTTCAAATATGAAAAATTATTTTACAATTAAATGGATCATGGATTATGATAGTCTTTGTAAAACATAAAACCAAAAAAAATATCCATGGTTAGGCCGTTTTAAGTGATGACCAAAGGCCATTAAATTTACAAATGACACCATGTGCCAAATAATACTCTTCTTTTAACTTTATCCATGGTAAAAGTCAAGTTTCAAAACCAATAAAAATCCACACAAAATGAAGGGTGAACGAGATGCTTGGTTGCTAGAGGAGGATGGGATGGAGTTGAAGTTGTGATGGGACATAGAGTAATGTCCTTAAACATAACCGACTTACCCTTGAAAACTTGTTTCAATTATAAAGCTTTCTACATAAGGAAAGAGAAAGATATACTTTTTCTCTTGGTCCCTCCACAACGATGGATTGCCAAGTACAAAGTCAACTTCTTATGTAAGTAATAATCAACTAGAATGTACCATCTTCTATATGCTTACCAACAAAGATCCACCCATGATGATCAAAAGGGATTCATTCCTTGCCTAGTTTTTAATATTTACATTGACTATGGAATTCTTGCTCTTCAATGCAATAACCTAAACAATAATTTTGGTTTCTAAAATATAAGACATCCTATCATAACGTATTTATAATCATCATTTGAGAAAAATATTATCACAAATGATTCTTGTGTTTAATAAAAAATTGAACATGCTTTGGGTCTATAAAAAAGTTACACAACCTTAAAAATAGGGAAAAACTAAAATGATTAAATAGTAAAAACTATTCTAAAACATTTAAAATGTTTTCACCTTTTTCAATAAAATTTTAACAGTTTTTAAACAATGAAGTCTTACGTTTCCAAATTTTAACAAATTTTAAACAATGAAGTCTTACTCATTTAATCAACTTTCCAATATTTCAATTTCATTGGATTAACTGAATTATTACCTATCTAATCTAGTTTCTAATATTTTAATTTCATTAAAACATTAAAATATATTTAAAATTTACATTTATTAATTGATTTATGTTTATCGTGGAGTTTTTAGTAGATTATGGTGAAAATTTTCTCAAACCTTAGTGTTACGACATATTTCTACCAATATTTGATCTTCCTATGGCAAATGCCAAGGGAGGGAGCGATAATCCATCCTACAGTTGGATCGTTTCAAAGGGATAGGTAGCTGGAAAGAAAAAGGTATCACATGCAACTTCCTCTTGAGCAACTCATATGCATGGACAGCCGGAACCTTAGCAGCCAATGAAACAGGCCAAAAATCGAGGACCGTAATGGAGGCAGCTACAGATCCAAAATATAAATTTCGCTCTAATAAGGCTGGGGAGTTTATAAAATACATGCATGAGTATGCGCTAATTGGAAAGCTCTTAGGAATCATGCCTACAGAGAAATCCCTATCTTGATGGATTAAGATTAAGTGGAAGCCAAAGGGATAGGTCTTGAAGCTAGAGCTTGGTGCTTGTACCTTTTTTACGGTCATTTTTACTAATCTGGAAGATTGAGACATAGCATTCGAAAATTCTACAATCATGGGCAGAGAGATTCAACCTAGATAGAGAATATTTCACAACAACACTGGTATGGATCCGAATGTACTCGCTACCAAGAGAATTATGGGAGGAGGAGACTCTAGGAAGAATCGAGAATGCCCTTAGGAAATATTTTAAAATGTCAAATACCACCAAATAAGGAAGATATACATCTTATGCATGCATATGTGCATATATGAATATCGTCAAACCACTCACAGAATCCATAGACATTTATTATTAGGATGAATTATGGAAGCAAACAATTGATTATGAACATATCCCATTTAGATGCAAGAGATTCCATGGATATGGGTACATGTATCGTGGTTTCACATTAGTAAAGAAAATCGAAACCCCAAAATATACACTTATCTAGACCACAAAAAAGTTTAAAATGGTAAATCAAGGTCACAGGAGTCAAAAGTAGCAACATTCGTGGTATAATAAGGTGGATCACGAGGAAGGTAAAATGAATCAATTTGGTCTACTAACAAATCTAAATTTTAAATACAACACTAATCCATCCCAATCTAAGGATGTAGAAATAGGGGAGAAGTTGGGACCTTTAATAGCCCTTGACAATGACATGCATGCAGTAATGGAAAATCAGAACAAAGAAAATAACACAAATCCGGCCCAATCGAAGGATGAGGAAAAGGGGTAGAAGGCGAGACTTTCAATAGGCCCTGACAGATAAACACGTGGTTGATTTAGACAACCTCAACCAAGTAGTTTCCCTAATCTCATGTCCATCGGAAAGCACGGAGTTATTGGAACAACTCACCTCAAATCCAACTATCGCTCTGTGATATCCATCAATCAAGATTCATGTAGATTCAGAATACATAGATATGACCATGGAGGTAGCCAAAGATACGGAAACATAAATGGAGATGTCAATTTTTCCAAAACTAGTTACAACTTGGCAAAGTAAAGACTTGTTTACCCTCCCTGAAAAACAAGTCTCTATGATTGGAAGAGTTTTCCTTAAATATAAGCATATAATAGCTAAAACTAGCTCGGGGTCAGGATTTCTTGGAATCCAAGCCCATGCGATGAAGGAAGCAGGAAAATCACATAAAGAGATGAAAATACGGGGAAGGAAAAATAAATTACAAATGCTAGAAGAAATAGGGGAATAATTGGTGAATTTTGGGCAAGTCAGGGTCATCATAGAGGCTTTTTGTGGTTCTTGTAAACCTCAGACACGAAAATCATCTCTTGGAATATGATGGGTATCAACAGTCTTGGAAAAAAAAAGGCTCCTACAAGAAATATTGATAGAAGATAGACCAATAGTAATGATGATCCAAGAAACCAAAATCACAAGGGAGACTCTAACCAATCTAACCAAATATTGTAGAAGATAATACTAATCAGTGGCAATAGGTGCATAGGAGAAATTAGGAGGAATAGCGATAATATGGGATGACCAAGAGGTTCGAGTAATTAATATATTCACCACATTGAGAATCTTGAAAGTCCATGTACAACTCACTGGCTTTGATGAATGTTGTTTTATATCCAATGTTTATGGACCAAATAGCATATGCAATAAAGCAATGTTTCTCTAGTCAATTTCACGGATTGGGAAGATCAACTCCCCAAATATGTGGATTATTAGGGGAGACTTTAACCTAATTAATTTTATGGATAAGAAGAGAAGGGGCATAAGGAGGTTGGAGGTGAAATACACATTTTTCCATGAAACTACATATGACCTAAGGATAATAGAGACCAACACAGTGAATTAGGTATACACTTGGAATAACAAGAGAACATGGCTACACGAAATCGCATCAAAACTAGATAGGTACTTCATAAAAGAGAACATCCTACCATGGGATGTATTCATTGAAGCGTTTATTCTTCCAAGCCATAGCTCGGACCATTGGGAAATTAATATCAATCTAGATTTGAAAATTCACCCCCATAACCACCCATTTTGATTTGAAATTTTTTGGGTCAGGCATCCGAAATTTCTCACAATCATTTGTAAATGGTGAGAAGAATAAAGAAATATCCAAGGCTTAGTTATGTTTTGTATCTACAAAAAAATCAAATACATCAAATGGAATTTAAAAGTGTGGAACAAGGAGAGGTTTGGGGACATTGTAGAGGAAATGCATAAATTAGAGCTCAAAATGTCATAGATTAACAAGAAGCCATTATAGATTGATGATTAAAAGACTTTATTAATGTGGAAGCAGAGACCCTGCATGACTTAGAGGAGCAAAGGAAACAAGTGGAAATATTATGGCAATAAAAGACGAGGATACAATGGTTAAAGGAGGGAGAGAAGAATATGTCCTTCTTCCATAAATCTATGCTACAACACAGACAATCTAATAGAATCTTCTCCCTGAAAGGATCTTATAGGTGAAAGTTGGAAATGCACACGAATTAGTCCAATATTTTAAACAAACTCTTATGGAACCCTTAGTGGATAAGAAGATATCCATAAAGTAGGTCACCAATGATATCCCATTAATAGTAACGATAGAGAAAAATGAGGCACTTATTTAGGAAATTACTCAAGAGGAGACCAAGACGACTATCTGAGTAATCCCCCCCAATAAGGCTCTTAGCCCTAATGGATTTACTATTGAAATTTTCCAATATTGTTGGTAGGTAATTGGAGAGGAAATTTGGAGGGCATTGGACGAATCCATGGTAGAAAATACTATCCTTAAAGCCTTGGATACAACATTTTTATCATTGGTTCCTAAAAAGGAGAAGAAGGATATCCCCAGGGAATATCGATCGATTGCACTCTATAATGGGGTATATAAGACCATAACCAATATCATTTCTACTTGGTTAAAGCCTCTCCTTCCCCAAGTCATTACCCTAGAACAGACTATATTTGTAGAGGGCAGGCAAATCCTTGAAGGCATCATGGTGGCTCATGAAGCAATTCACTCATTGAAAACCACAAAGAAGCCTAGGATGATGATAAAGATAGACCTGTCTATAGAATATGATAAACTCAATTGGAACTTTGTGTACAACATCTTAAGATCATTTGGATTTGCAGAGGAATGGATCTAGTGGATCTCAAAATTTATCTCCTTAGTGTGATTCTCAGTTTTGGTTAATGGATTACCATCCACACCTCTTCACACATCTGGGGGTATATGACAAGGGATCCTCTATCCCCTTTTGTGTTTATCATCACAATGGAAGGCTTAGGAAGAATGTTCAAGTCAACAACTACAAAGGATAGACTAAAGGAATTTTCCCATTTGGGGAATATATGCTCCTAATTCACCAGGAATTTTTGGATGACAGAATGTGTTTGGTGGTACCCACAATATGGGAAGAAATGACTACCAACAAGATCCTAGACACATTTTCATTGGCCTTAGGTGTGGAAATAAACAAAACAAAGTCACAAGTATTCTTATTTAATACATCTATGCCTATGTAGATTCATGTCATAAGAATCTTGGGTATTTTAATCAACAATTTTCTAGCCAAGTACTTTGGTGCCCCTCTCATAGATCTCTCTTTGTTGGAATGTATTAGAATAATTGATCACCAAAATGTAGAATATATTAATAAGATGGACCTTTAGAGCTTTGAAAATGGTAGGCCACCTAGTACTCATAAAATATATCTTACAAGTGCTTCCCATTTATTTATGCTTAGCACTAATGGCTCCCACATACATTCTCCAGGAATTACTCAGAATTCAAATATTCTTCCTACCAGGGGGGGGGGGGGGGGCGGCGCTCGAAACTGGAAAAAAAATGGCCCCTGATAGCATGGGATAAAATTTGTCAGCCTAAGATGATGGGAAGATTGGGGTTGCGAGACCCTCGAGTAATGACCATAGTTCTAGGGGAAAATACTTAGCAAAGGTAGCTTCAAGGAGGGATGGACCTCTAGAAAAGTATCTGGACATGTAAATATACCTCGATAATACCTCCTTGGAAATTCATTAGAAAGAGTGTATTCACCCTGGGATCATCGATCTAAACCTTAGATAAAAAGGGAGTGGAGCTAATACAAAAACATTACTTGTGGGTAATAAAGAATGGGAGAACAACACTATTTAGGGAAGACACATGGAAATGACTGCCAAAATTTGGGAATCAAGTGGAGCTGGAAGATCTGATAACACAAATCATTGCCTAAGGAAAATCCAAAGTAGAATATTATTAGAGAAGGATGTATAAGATCGAGTGTGGCGCAAATGGTTGAGCCCTAAAAATATACTACCATTCGTGCTATTTTTCTTTCATTCTGCATGTATAAGGTTTCAACATTTTCCATTTCAATTGAATTCAAGTTTCATTGTATCTATGTGTTTTGGTTTTAAATTTGTATTTCACTTTGTTCCCTTCATAAATTTAGATCAATGGCACCATAGAAATCTATTCTTTCTCTGTTTTTCTATGCATGTCCCCAACGAGGTCAAGGTATAAGGAGTTGGGACCTGAAATACTTAAGCCCTTGCAAGACCATCCTCACTGACCCTGATGTCCTCCCATGGTGGAAGAAAAGAAATATGAGGGAGTAAGAGATCATATAAAATTGTTGCTCAAAGAAGGCCTTGAGCAACAATGGAATGAGATGATGGACAAGTTTTCCTAAATCCTTCAGTGGATACCAATAGGAGACACATCTTCATCCCATGGCCACTTCAGAGGCGCCACCCCCCTTTAAGGTACAATTTAATTATGATATTCCTATATTTGAAGGCCAAATAGATGCAGTTTCTCTAAACAAATGATTAAATTTACTAGAAGGATATTTTTCGATCCATAAATTTTTCGATAGAGAAAAGATTTATTTTGCACTCCTTAAGGTTTCTCTCCATGTCAAGGACTAGTGGAAAACTTACTACAAGAAAAAGGCCATGGAGGAATCCACAATATTTTCAATCACACCTACTTGGAAGTATTTTATGGATGTTGTTAAGGAACAATATTACCGTATTGGAAGTTACAAAGACAATTACATGAGATGGACCACACTACAACAAGAAAGGGACCAAGAAGTTCCAAAGTTCACAAATATAATTCATATCGTGGGCACGAAGATATGTATCAAGAACTATGAGAAACATCTAGTGCTCAAGAAACATGGTTATTTGCATAGATACATCAAAACAAAAATGGATTTCTTGGACATTTCCTCATTGGGCGCAACATATTGATATTATATCAAAATCAAGCAAAAATTTAAATAGAAGAAGCAAGACTTTGGATCTACGAATTCAAAGTAGGGAAAGGGCATCCCCAAACCACATAACAAGGGACAAAGCTAGGGTGGACCACCCCAGGATAACCCATCGAAGTTGCAATCAAATAATGGTAATGGGAAGACAGAGAAATACATGGGAAAGTGGTGTGAGTTCCAGAAGAGCCGCACTCATAACACAAATAAATGTTGTGCAAAGTGTTGGGTCATAAAAAGGTATCTTTTGAACACCTAATTAGCCTACATTAATCATCAATCCGGGAGCGACTTTTTATTTCAAGAGTGTACTCTGTGTGAGGTTGCAATTAACTAAGAGTAATGCTATGAAGATGTAGTACATAATATTAAATACAAGCGTAAACAGATGCTTGTAAATAAATCTAATTACAGTGACATAAATGGAAATGTTCTAAAATATTAACTACATCAATCTTCAAACCATCGATCAGGGATACGGTAGCAGTAACTCCTTCCCTTAGAAATCGATGCAACTGAAATCAAAATAAGGCAAGATAACCAATCTGGGAACTTGGAAGCAATAACCAATGTCCTCTACAGTTGGTGGTCTTGTTCTTAAAGAAATAGAAATGAAAGCAAACTCAATCTTCTTGCTGATGAAAATAACTGAAAGGAACAAAATCCGGAAAGGAACAACAACTTGTAATTCCTATGCATAACAATCGTAACTCATCTATTTTCTAATCTGAAGCTATGAATCAGAAATAAACAATAAACAGAAATGGAACAACAACATGAATTGAACAGCAATTATAATTCTAACGCAATCAAGCAACTAATCTCCACACTCCAATCCTGTCAACAACCAATACTACACAACAGTTAATTATAACAAATCATAAGCTAATAGAACAGCAACTAGAATCAGATATAGAACAACAAAGCTTTTATAACAATAACAAGATAACTAAACAACGAATGTACTTCTTGCAAAGGATAAAATAGCAATTCAATTCGTTAATGAATCTGTACTTAATCTCATCGCGGTCAATCAACTCTGTAATTGAAAGAAACGTTAAACACAACTTCACACAACAGTAAGCAAAGATTAAGAATACAAACAGCGAAGTAATTCCACCAGAGCCGGGTCCTTAGCGCCAGTGAAATACTGATGGGCTACTTCAGAATTTAAGAGATGAAATGAAACGCGTGTTTAATATTAATCGAACATAAAGTATTACAGAGACTGTTCTCTCAAAGCCGAGAGTCAATAAAACATTACAAAAGAAACATTTGAATATAAGGATTTTCAACCAACTGACTGACTCTTCTCATCACTAAAGGACATTGCTTTATATATCAAATCCTGACGGACAAGACGAGAAATAAGATGAGTTTGAACAGCGATCCCTCAGGATCCTGAAGGATTCACCCCCCTTCGTTTAGTTATCATCTTGTTTACTTTGATCGAGGCCGAGCTGTCCCCTGCCTTTTCTTGGCAATTCGTTTGGATATCCTTGCCTTTGGCTGGATGTGGTTCAATGCTGATGGAGCAGCAGTTACATTGATCTCAGCCTCGCCTTTGGTACAGCTGTTCACTTCGTCTAATTCTTGTTTTATAAAAAAAAAGCAACCTTTAGTCATCTTTTTACAATAAAAATAAACCTTTCCAATTCTATCATAATTATTATAATAAATTACCTTCCCAAGGTAAAAAGGAGTATGTCAATAGTAAAAGAATGAGAAGATACATAGTAATTTCATACATTTTTCACTGCCCAACATACCCCCCTGCTTAATCTTTTTCATGTCCTTATGAAAACTATAGTTCACATGGAGAGAAGTCAAAGAATAAGCCGGATAAGGTTTGTCATCGATAGGCCTAAAACCATGTAGTGCAGCTAATTCCTCAAAAACATGTTCTGTCTGTCCTTCGGGGAGTTCGTAAATAGGTTTGTAGTCTGAAGCAGGATACCATGCAATAGGGCTACGAAACCTACATCCTAACCATAATGGTCCTTCTTTTAAAACAAGATGACTATAGGAAATCAAGCGGTCTGCAACTAGCCCAAAGTTTTTATAATTAAATGGTTCCCTATTTTGCACATTCTAACTGGAGATTCTCCACCGGACCTTAGCTGCTACATAGGCTTGGTTTCTAATGGATAAAAAATAATCTGTCCCATTCAAGATAATCGATTTATGGACAGGCCCCAATTCTTGGATGACGCCTTCTTTTGTCATCAAACTTTTCTGCCTAGCCCAAAATTGAAGTGGGTTCTGAGGTTCGCTCCTAATCCACAAATCTAATTCATTTTCCTACCTTTGAAAGACATTATAGGCTTTAAGCCATTTTAATTGATTTACAGCAAAGGAAATGTATGCCTGATATTGAACATCTCCCACAAATGGGCTAGGGTTTGATTCACAATCATTTTCAAGTATTAGATTATGCAAGTAAAATTCACACAAAAGGCGATGTACTTTGATCCCATAAAGTTTGCAGCATGATACAAAGTCATCTATGGTTTTTAGCTCTATGGATTTCCCTGCCCTAACTGCCTTAATCTTTAGCTGTAAATATCTTTCTAGTAAAAACAATGCATAGGGCGGGGCATCTATAGGCTAAGACATCAGCATACAATGAGCAGAGAGTGTCCATTCGATTGTAGGCTAGTTTTAATTGGTTCATTACCTTGTCAACCTTTTCCTTTGCTTTTTGACACTTTTTGTGAGCTTAAGCTTCTGCTTCATGGATAATTTTCATTTGTTGCTGCAACTCCTGATATCTCTTTCTTGGGACGGTGTCTTCTTCCAATCTCTGCCTTTCTATTCGGGCCTGTGCCAACTCCTCTTGGAGTCTAGCCAGCGTCAGATCACTAAAAGTATGCTAACTACTAGATTGCATGTTTTCACTTGAAACAGGTCCCTTTGGAACAACTTGGGTTGGAAAAGCCGTTTGCTGCTCCGTATCCTCATAATTAGGCTCAGGCATGGCTTCTTCTGCAACTTGGGGGTTCCTATTAGCGGTCACCTTTCTCTTTTTCGAAATTCTCTTGGTAGCTATGCTTCTTCTCTTAGGGGCTCGCTTAGGCATTTGTTTCATTCTCAGAACCCTAATGGTTTTCCTGAGTTGTTCTACGAGTTTATGAATCTTCATTCGTTCCCTGCGAAGCTTTTCAATCTCAGTTGTTTTCATCCTCTTTTTTAATGGAACAACTGTTCCTTTATCTGAACCTGTTTGCTCAATAGGGTTTTGGTCTATATCAGTCGTGCCTTCAGTTAAGTTCTCTTCTTGATCTTCTGCTTGGGGTTCTTCTTCCACATTCATATGCCCTTGGCTAAATTCTTCGGGAATCATATCCTAAGTTCACTCTGCAATCTCCTGAGGGCTTCCAAGTTGAGATATTGCTTCGGTGTTCTCTTTTTCTTGTTCACGCCTTTCAGAGGAAGCAACCCTAGCTTCGCTAGGGTTTGCTGTTTCATCCAGCATTTCTCCAGCTGTTTCTTTATCGATAGCAGAGTGCTCTGGTAGCTGATTAATATCAATATTAAGGTCCAAAGGGTAATGAGGCTGTGCATAGTCACTCATATTGGCCAAAATTTGGGCCAATTGGTCTTCCTGTAAAGGGCTTATGGTAGCATTTTCGGGAGGCTCTGTTCCTCCTTTGTCGCTGCTATGATTGTCTTCTTCCTCCTCATAGGTATGATAGCTCCCTTCTTCCTCATCCGAATATCGAATTTCTCCTTCAATTTCTTCTTCCTCAGTATTTCCTTCCTCTTCACTGGATTTTTTTTCACCACTGGTGTGGTGACTTATTTCATCTTCGTTCGAGTAGCGACTTTCTCCTTCCATTCCCTCTTCTTTATCAGTACGAGGGCTTGCTCCCTCCAATTGTGGAGGATGTTCATCCTCTGAGCTGTGCAATTCCAGGGGCTGGCTACTGCTGCCCAAAAGTCCTTCCATCATCCCCCTACTTCGTTTTGAACGGAGGGACTGTCTGTGAGTTGATGGCTCGGCTATTGAGCCAGCCATTTTCTTCTGTTTCGGGGCAGGTAAAGCTAACCCTCCGTTAATGGAGAATATAAACTTTTCCCAACTAGTCTGTTGCTGAGCGAGCCTACGACTCACTATTAATCGAATTAGGCAATGGTGGCTGACCACCATATCTGCATATTGAGCTTTTCTTATACTATGAGCAATATCATGCAACAAGGAATTTAAAAATGCAGGAAAATTGACAGTGCATTTCTGTTTTAATACAGCCAGTAGCTTAAGGTGGCGAGGTCTTACCACATCTTTCCTTCCATCGCACGTTATGTAAGCCTGCACAATCTTGGCCAATTCCGTCCATGGTTCTCCCAATGATGCTGGCTGAACTCCTTTGCCTTTGACAACCAATGTCTGTCCATCATCTTGAAAAATCTTCATGGCCTCTCGAATCCTAATATTTTTCTGAGTCCATATAGTTCCTTGCGTTGGTATGCCAGACACCTCTGCAATTATTTCGTCGGATACAACTATCTGTCTTCCTCTAACCATGGAGGATCCTTCCTGCAAGTTCTATAAAAATTCGGTGGCCACTGCTTCATGGGGTTGTTGCATCCTCATGAAATATGTAATCCACCCCAGCCTTTCCAAAATTGCTCGTGCAGCATCAAAAACGACCAGCACCAGTGGCTCACTGCGAATTGGTCGTCCTCCCATCATTTCTACACCCTATTAGCTCTTTCCAAACACACAGTGATCGTAATGGAATAGCACAGCACGGTGATGTGGAATATTATTGTTAATTTTTTGTTATTCCCTAAAATTCAGGGATTTAGTTCGCATATAGGTAAATAAATATCGGAATTTGATCTGCATGTAGACATTCGTGCCCCCCCTAATGGATGATAGGTCGCCCTCGACCATCAATTGAGAGAAGCAAGTGTGGCACAACAATAGTACAGCAGGAAAAAGCAAGCGTAATTATGATACATTCAATCAAATTATAACAATTACTGAAATCAATGCGTGTGATAAATCGGTAATAGATAGAAAATCATTTTGTAATGGTTCAAATACGAGGAGAAGGGACAGCATAAGATAAACATAAGTACAAATGTGTTATTTACCACTTCAAACTAATATGCTCGATTTGTAATGATTTTCATGTATAATAGGTTCGAAATCAAAGGTAAAGGGTTCATACTTTCATTTGATATTTAAATAGAGATATAGGAAAAAGGGTTGAATATAACTATTGATGTGTATAAATGTGACTCCAATACCATCAGCAGAGCTCTGTTGCCCACAGGTGTCCATAAACTTGATAGAGTTGCTTTCTTACCCATGGAACCATTGTCCTTTATTTATACTGAGGAAGTGCTTTGTTGAATGTCATGACGGAGGCCATTGTGATGGCTTGGAGACCAGATAAATCACAATGCCATTCATCGGGAAGAAGTGAAAGGTGGGCAAGCCGGCTCGTGATGAGACCTCATGTTCCAAGGACTTCTTAATTTTTTCAATTGTTCATTGGACCATATCCCTAGTTTGGTGGCCATAATGGGAATGCCACTTCACTGACTTCCTTATGATCATGGTAGGCTAGCTCTTGATGAGAGCCCCTATCCTCCATCTGCCAAATCATAAAATTATTAGTGAAACATATAAATATTTTTCTTTTTCATATAGCACTTTCCTAGTTATTCATAAAGGATGGATCAACACTCCTTAAGAGTAGGGATGGTGGAAGAAGTCTTAACATCTCAATAGAAAAGAATCTGCCCTTATTCCTATAAATAAAAAATCAAAGAAAGTTATAACATATGGGAAAGAACCAGTCATGATAAGGATAATCGATCAGATTAATTCAATAGTGATAAAACAACAAAATTATGTTATTGATCATGCCCCTTTTCCCTTTTTCTTATCATTACTAGACAATTTTCGTAAAAATGACGATTCTTTTGATTCGTTGATTACACTAAGCTTTAATTTGTATGATTGTATATAAATGATATGTTTTCTTTTAGAAGAGTGATAAAAAATTCTCAAAATGCTAATCTAAAACAAAAACCAATCCACTCAAAAGGTGTTGTTCCTTTAAAAAGAACAGCAAAAATAATCTGCAGAACTGTTGTTCCTTTCGAAAGGAACAACAAAAGTGCTGCTCCTTTAGAAAGGAACAGAAAAACTCAAAACAAGCGAAATAAACAGAATTTTTGAAAAAGAAAGACAGAATTCCATGAAACAAACAACGAAAACAAAATAAACAGAAATTAAAAAAAAAACGAATTCCCTAAAGCAACAATCAAGTAAATGAACAATTCTTTATGAACAAAATTTTAAAAAAGGAATGATTTAATAAACTGGTGCCGAGGAGGAGTTATCCCCTTCAATGATAATTTCCATAGTAGAATCTTCCCGTAACTGTTGGTAAAAGGATTCCCGGGTAAGCGGTTTGTGATACAATCGTACTCGATGGTCGTTTACCTTAAAGGAATGTCCAGATCCATCAATGGTAGCTATGTAATAGTGCCATTATCATGCACTTTTTGTATTTCATAGGGTCCAAGCCACTGTGTCTGGAGTTTCCCTGGAAAATCCTGAAACCTAGAATCATATAGGAGTGCCTAGTCTCCTTCGTGGAAGATCTTTTCTTTGATAAGGGTGTCATGCCATTTTGCTCTCTGTTGTTGAATTAACGCTGTGTGATGAAGAGCAGAGATCCTAATTTCATCTAACTCATTAATTTGCTGCAGTCTTTTAGCCTGGGCTTCATTTAGATCTAGACCCACCTTTTGAGCTGTTCTTAATGTTTGAATTTCAAATTCTATTGGAAAGATGGGTTCTTTTCCAGATACCAATTGATATGGTGAATATCCCATAGTGGGTATCCACGTTGTTCGATATGCCCACAATGCTTCTGGAAATCTGTAGGCACAATCTCGTCTGTGTGAGGCAACGGTTTTTGTCACTATTGATTCAATTACTTTGTTCGTGCTCTCTACTTGGCCATTGGCTTGTGGGTGATATGGAGTTGTAATCTTGTGCTGAATGTGGTAGTTTTGTAGTGTTTCAGCTAATTTATTACCTACAAACTTTGGTCCTCCATCTGTGATTATGTCCCTTGGGAGGCCATATCACACAAAGATTTGGAAAAGAAACTGTATTACAGAGTCCTCCATAGCTTGTGAGACTGCCTCAGCTTCGACCCACTTAGTGACATATTCGATTACAACTAGGATGTATGCTTTTTTGTTTGAGGGAGGGATAATAAGGCCAACAAAATCAAGTGCCCAACATTCAAATGGTTCAATCACTAGTTGAGGGTTCAAAGGCATTTCATCAGACTGCCCAGGGCGACCTGCCCTTTGGTAGCTATCATAGGCCTGCACAAATTTTTTGGCATCTTTAAATATGGTAGGCCAATAATAGCCTGTTCGTAAAACCTTGTGGGCAGTTCTACGATCTACAAAATTCTCGCCACATTGGCCATCATGGCATGCTTTCAAAATATCAAATACTTCGTCCTCCCGGACACATCTTCATATTTGTATATCTTCCCCTGTGTGAAATAGGTAGCCCCCAATCCAAAAGAATCGGGTACTACGTTGTATTATCTGTTTTCGTTCATTAGGGGATAGATGTTTAGGTAATTTACCTATTGCCAAATAATTTGCTATATCAGCATACCACGGTGTTCTGACAGTAACAGCAAACAGATGTTCATCTGGGAAGTGGTCTTCAACTGCTTCTGTATCTGTTGGCTTTCGCATTCTTGACATAAATTCAACTACAGGGTTCTCTTTCCCAGGTCGATCTTTGATTGTAATGTCGAATTCTTGCAGTAAAATCAACCATATTGTCACTCTTCTATTTGAAACAAGTTTATTTGCTAAAAATTTAATGGCAGAGTGATCAGTATATAGTACTACAGGATACCCAATTATATAATGTCTAAACTTATTTATAGCATGAACTACAGCTAAAAATTCCTTCTCAGTCATAGTATAATTTAATTCAGCAGGGTATACATTTTTTCTAATATAATAGATTGCATATGGTTTCTTGTCTTCCTCCTGTCCGAGTACTGCTCCAATTGTTGTGTCTAAGGCATCGGATGAAATTTGGAATGGAAAATTCCAATTTGGGCCCCTCAACACTGGGGCTGTTGAAACAAGCTTTTTCAGATCATTAAAAGCATTGTCACATTTATCTGTCCAAATGAAATCAACATTTCCAGTTAATGCATATAAAGGTGCAGCTATTCGAGAATAATGTTCTATAAATCTTCTATAGTAACCAGAAAATCCAAGAAAGCTACGTACCTCTGTTTGTGTGGTGGGTGTGGGAATTAACAAGATTATTTGAATTTTAGCTGGGTCCACTTGAATTCCAGCTGCTAAAATATAATGCCCTAAGATAACTCCTTCGGTCATCATCATAAGACACTTTTCATGGCTTAAACAAAGCCTAGTGTCAATACATCTTTGCAATACATTTTCTAGATTTTCCAATGCAAGCTCAAAATCATCCCCATAAGGTGTGAAATCGTCCATATATATTTTGAGACCTTCATTTATTAAGTCTGTAAAGATGCTGAGAATGACTCTTTGGAATGTAGCAGGAGCATTGCATAGGCCAAAAGGTAAGACTCAGTAGGCAAATGTCCCCCATGGACAGGTAAAAGTAGTTTTGTCCTGGTCTTCAGGGGCAATCTGGATTTGATTGTACCCACTGAAGCCATCGAGGAAAGAAAAAAAATTATTTCCTACCAATGTGTCTAATACCTGGTCAATGAAAGGAAGGGGAAAGTGGTCTTTCTGTGTTGCCTTATTAAGTTCACGATAATCTACACATATTGTCCACTTTCCATTCTTTTTTGGTACCACTACTAATGGAGAGACCCATTTTCTATCAGATATTGGGTAGATGAAATTAACATCCAATAGTTTTTGTAATGCAACTTTCACAATATCTTTGAGGTGAGGGTTTAGTCTTCTTTGGGGTTGGCGAATGGGTCTTGCATATTTTTCAATATAGATGTGGTGTGTACACAATTGAGGGTCAATTCCTTTCATATCGGGGTAATCCCATGCAAAGGCTGCTTTGTATTTTCGTAATAATTGGACCAACTTCTCTTCTTGTTCAACAGTGAGATTTTTGTTAATGTTTAGAGTTTTTCCCGGCTCAATTTCTACAATATTACTATTGTACACAGAAGTAGTAGGTATTACTTGATCAGGAATGTCTTTCAAAGGGTCTTCTTCTTCTTTATTATCAAATGCTGCCTTGATCATGTGACATTGTAAATGAGATATGGTTTGTGGTTTATTAATGATATCATCCTTTGTTTGATCTTTAAAATCAAGAGCATTTTCTATAGTTAGAGGTGATCTCATATTTTCCATTAGATATGATACAGGTTGTTTTTTTGTTTTGATTATTGATAGACTTGGCTGGGCTAGGGGATATAAAGCTAAATTCTTGACATAGTTTCCCCTTGTTATTGTCATGTTGCCTTGTCGACATCCAATATAAGCATCGGCAGTTGCCAACCAAGGTCTACCTAAAACTAACGAGTGTCCTTCTAGGCGGTCCTTTGGATTGATAACCAGGAAGTCAGCAGGGTATTCCCAGGAATCTACAGATACCATTACATCTTGTAATGTACCTTCTGGTTTGACTACCGATCGGTCAGCCAATTCCAATAAGGTTGTTGTTGGTTCTAGCGATGTAATGCCAAGTTTTTGATAGGTGGTGGTTGTTAAGATATTGATTGCTGCTCCCAAATGAACTAAGGCATTTGGAAACAATTGCCCATGGATTTGGACTGCCACTATAGGATTTCTTGGGTCTTCATATTTTACAGGTGTTTCCATTCCTGACAATAAGTCAGATAAGGTACCGACTATTTGGACAGTTGGATTGGTGGTTGTTCTCCTCTTTGGCTTCTTTATGCATAATTCCTTAATGGTTTTTGCATATATGGGAATGTCTTGGATAGCTTGGAGGAGAGGAATTTTTATACACAAATTTTTTAATTCTCCCAGAAGATCAAAATTAGGATGTTCTAATGGGCGTGGTATGATTAATCGTTCTGGGAATGGTGGAGAGGAAGTTGTTACTTGTTGATTTTGTTGTTGAACTTCCTTCTCTTTCTGTACTGTTTGTTCTACAGGTAACTAATCTTCAATATGAACATTATTGTTTCTCTTTGTTTCTACTATGCGCCCAGACCTTAATTGAAGGTCATTGCACTGATCCCTCGGTTCAGTTTCTAATTCTGGGGGTTCCATTATTTGGATAGAATGAACTGGCCTATTGTTTGGGTTTGGGTTAGGTTGGGCTGGGAGTTGTGGTCTTAATTTGGTCTGGGGGTTTGTATAGGGAGTTGTCAGTGTAGGTTGAGAGAAAGGAATTGTTCCAGCTGGCTGATTTGTAGGTCTTTTCCAGTTTGACTTCCAGGCCTGACTCTGGGAAGTAGAGGGGGACCATTGTGTAGGATAGTTATTATTTTTCCAAAACGGTGGGCAGAAAGGAAAGCTAGGCCAATTATTTTGGTTTGTTTGATTTGGCCAAGATGTTGGAGGAAATCGCTGTTGTGACCAATTGGGGAAAGGTGGTTGATTTTGCCACATTCCACTATATTGCTGAGCATTGTATTGAGGAGGCTGAAAAGAAGAAAATGGATCATTTGGCATACCTGATTGTCATGTGTAACGAATATAATTTGTATAAAATAGAATAAATACAAATAAATGTAATTATTAACTAGTCAAATATTGATTATTTAAGTAGTCATTAGTTAGCTGAAAAGGCATGTCTAAAAGACATGCCTGTTCATGAAAGGTCACCTGCATAGGTATAAAAGCAGGGCTTCATTGTAATCATTCAATCATGTCATATATCATATCAATAAATATTTATTATTATAAATACCTCTTGTGTATTCTTATAATTAAAGCCTTTTTGCTATTAAAGTCAACAAGTATACAAGTCTTACTGCTACAGTAACCAAATCTACAACTTCCGCTGTTACATTGTGGCTGCCATTTTCGGTGTTGATTAAGCAGACATACCACTTCTGATTCTTCTTCTACCTCCTTATAAACTACTTTTAGGCCAGGAAGCGAGGGACATCCTTCTATAGGGTGATTTTTCGTGCAAATGGCGCAGACTTTGATCACATCCAACGGGCACTCCTTGTGGCTGTGTTTCTTCCTGCATCTAGGGCAGAATATTGCCAAATTTTGTTCTATTTTTGCTTGTTTTTGTTTGGCTTGCATAATATCGAACTGCGTTGTTAGAGTCCCAAGTATGTATGTCTTAAAATATTCTAGCAGATTTCCAGTCTCTGCAAAAGTCACACCTTCATTAGAGGTCTTATTTTCTCTTGTAATCATATCACGTTCTGCTGATTTTAGCCTTGTATTGCCCCTCGAACTCTTGATACACAAATCAATGATGTTAGGATAACTTTCCTAATATATATCACCTTTTCCCATAATATTCAATGTTTCAACCCATTGATCTTTCATTCCCCTAATTAATGTGGTTTTCAAAACATTATCAGGTAAGGGTAAAGATGCATAAGGGGATCTCTGAAGATTGTATTAAAACCGTTCCACATATTCTTCCAAGGTTTCATTTGGTTTTGTTGTCATTTGGAATATTTCATCTTTTGATTCCCGAGACCTGCAATAATCTTGATACTTCTTTAAAAATGCAGCTTTCATCTGATCCCAATCAGTTATGACACCCCCACCTAATCCCATAAACCATCGTAAGGCTTCCCCTTTTAATGTTGAAGGGAATAATTTTAATTTTTGGGGATCGATAGTATAATCATATCCCCTACATAGCACATCAAATTCAAACAAAAACGCGTCTAGATCTTCTGATGTTAAGCCATGAAATGTGGGAATATGTTGAAGGGGAATGGCCTTCATAGGCGCATTGAATGCAATATCTACTATAGGATATTGTAGCGTAGAGGTTTGTTGGGGTGTCTGCTGGTTCTGATTTTGGTTCTGGGCCATTTGGTAAAAAATGTGCCAATATCCTTCTAGGATCTCCAAGGAATTTCTAGGCTGACTAGCAGGGACAGGAATGGTTTTGACAACACTCCCCTTATCTGAAATAATGAGTATTCCTTGTTGACCTTCTGTTTGAGATGATTCAGGACCTTGGTTTTGAATAAGTTTAACAACACTTCCCTTATCTGGACTGCTTATTGTTTGGGCTATTTCAATAGGAGATTTTGGGTCTCCAGTTTCTCCTGTTTCCCCTTCTCCCTCTCGGAGATTGCTAGAGTTCCCTTCTTGAGGGGAACTTATGCAAAGATTCTCAATTTATTGGAAATCTTGCTCAATTCCCTCTATTTGACTGTGTATCTCAGCAAAGGCTTTAGATGGTGATTCTGTAGCCTGAAGGGAACTAGTAGGCTGTCTAGAGATAACTTTTCTAAATCCTACTGATGGCTGAGATTCATTTCTTTTAAGGATTTCGTCAATAAAAGTTGTCTGCCCAAGGGTCACCGGTCCCTTAGGTTTTTCAATTTTAGGAGGAATTTTGTTTTTCTTAGTTGGTCTATTCATTCAAGAAAACAAACCTTCATTCCTACCTAAAGAAATAAGCTTACATACTTCTGTTGTGAAGCGGGCTGCGAGCAAGTGTGTTTCTTGCCCAGTGCACAGGTTCTTACCTTCCGTCTTTAATACCCAATTCTTCGCAAGCAGAAGAAAATCAGTTGTGCATCACTCCTTTGAAATGGCATACACTCTCCCCGGCAATGGCGCCAAAATGTTGAGTCATAAAAAGGTATCTTTTGAACACCTAATTAGCCTACATTAACCATCAATCCGGGAGCAACTTTTTATTTCAAGAGTGTACTCTGTCTGAGGCTGCAATTAACTAAGAGTAATGCTATGAAGATGTAGTACAGAATATTAAATACAAGAGTAAATAGATGCTTGTAAAGAAATCTAATTACAGTGACATAAATGGAAATTCTCTGAAATCTTAACTACATCAATCTGCAAACCATCGATCAGGGATATAGTAGTAGTAACTCCTTCCCTTAGAAATTGATGCAAATGAAATCACACTAAGGCAAGATAACCAATCTGGGAACTTGGAAGCAGTAACCAGTGTCCTCTACAGTTGGTGGTCTTGTTCTTAAAGCAATAGAAATGAAAGAAAACTCAATCTTCTTGCTGATGAAAATCACTGAAAGGAACAAAATATGGAAAGGAACAACAGCTTGTAATTCCTATGCATAACAATCGTAACTCATCTATTTGCTAATCTGAAGCTATGAATCAAAAATAAACAATAAACAGAAATGGAACAGCAACATGAATTGAACAACAATTATAATTCTAACGCAATCAAGCAACTAATCTCCACACTCCAATCCTGTCAACAACCAATACTACACAACAGTTAATTATAAAAAATCATAAGCTAATAGAACAACAACTAGAATCAGATATAGAACAACAAAGATTTTATAACAATAGCAAGATAACTAAACAACGAATGTACTTCTTGCGAAGGATAAAATAGCAATGAAATTCATTAATGAATTTGTATTCAATCTCATAGCGGTCAATCAACTCCGTAATTGAAAGAAACGTTAAACACAACTTCACACAATAGTAAGCAAAGATTAAGAATACAAACAACGAAGTAATTCCACCAGAGTCGGGCCCTTAGCGCCAGTGAAATACTGCTGGGCTACTTCAGAATTTAAGAGATGAAATGAAACACATGTTTAATATTAATCAAACATAAAGTATTACAGAGATTGTTCTCTCAAAGCCGAGAGTCAATAAAACATTACAAAGGAAACGTTTGAATATAAGGATTTTAGACCAACTGACTGACTCTTCTCATCACTAAAGGACATTGCTTTATATATCAAATCCTGATGGACAAGACAAGGAATAATATGAGTTTGAACAACGATCCCTCAGGATCGAAGGATCCTGAGGGATTCGCCCCCCTTCGTTTAGTTATCATCTTGTTTAATTTGACCGAGGCTGAGCTGTCCCTTGCCTTTTCTTGGCAATTCATTCGGATCTCCTTGCCTTTGGCTGGATGTGGTTCAACACTGATGGAGCAGCAGTTACATTGATCTTAGCCTCACCTTTGGTACAGTTGTTCACTTCGTCTAATTCCTGTTTTATCAACAAAAAGAAACCTTTAGTCATCATTTTACAACAAACATAAAACTTTGCAATTCTATCATAATTCTTATAATAAATTACCTTCCCAAGGTGAAAAGGAGTATGTCAATAGTAAAAGAATGAGAAGATACATAGTAATTTCATATCTTTTTCACTGCCCAACACAAAGTAGTCACTGGAGACCGAGCTAAAAGATTCAGAGTCAGACATAGGTTGTTGTAGAAATTTGAATAACTGATATATTATTCACCGAGATTCTCTTGATCACACACTACTTTAACTTCATGCATAATACAAAATCTCTTCTACCATTGATCATTACATGCGGAAATAAAATCAATTGCATGCACACATTAAAACCATAAACATTCACACATATGAACATAATATTTAATGGGAAAGCTTAAAGCTGAAAACCCCAACTATCTGTATATTATATGTCATAGAGATCATGTAACAATCATTGTACAAATCTCCTCACAAGCTCTCAGCACAACCTCCAATTGCTACACACTAATCAAGCTAGATCTAGCAAAACACATGCTCCAATCTCTGCCACCTGATAGCCAACCTCTATTGCGTAATCAATGCTATAGGATGGCTCATTAAATAACTTGAACCACCTGGCTTGTACTGCGCAATCCTCATGGGCTCCTCCAATCACTGGTTGTTGCAAATATGCAACAATATAGTCACAACTGATAGTTAACCTGCTCTTTCACCTATCTTTGCACTGGTCTCCACTGAAACTGTCCATGCACTGAAGTTAACTGATGTATTCTTTAGTTGATTAATGAGTTTATAATTAGTGAATTAATTAATAATTAATTCACACCACTCTTCATTAGTGTATTAATCAGTTAGACTAAATACAACTAGTTCAACTATGTTTAGATTAGTTAAACTGAACACAACTCCATTAACTCCTCAATCAACTCCACCAAACTCTCTCACATGAGTTCTAATTGAAGTATCCATGCAATAGCTCCACTTAACCCTCAGGAATAGCGTAGTTCCTTCTGTCAGCTCCTGTGCCACATCTGTGCACTTAACTGAAGTGCTCCAAGAGAATAAGATAATGTTTATAGTCCAAATATTATTAAGAGCTAATAATATTCGACATATCTATTTTTAGAATAGCAATCTAAAAATAGATTCCGCCCAATATGTATAAAAATAAAAGTCCATCTATTTTTCCTGACTTGACCAACCATCCACAAATAACATCCTGCAACTCATAGAACATGATCCATATGTCTAAAAATAGACTTTGCGCCAAAAATAGCCTGCAGGCCCACTTAGTGAAGGTGACTTCTTTCCACTAAGCTCATCATCTTGTTGCAATCTCAACAGTTGTGACTCTAAACTATACCTAGACAAGGGGAAACACATCATTGATGAAAAATCTAGTGCCATTTTTTCCAACACCAAGGTGCAACAAAGTTAGCCTAAAGATCTAGAGGAAGGTGAGTGTCATTTTCATTCACAGATGTGGGTGAATGGTGCTTCATTGCATTTCATTGTCGATAGCAGGAGTTAAAATAACCTTATCTCGGAAAAGGTCATTAAGTGATTAGGCCTAATGACAACACCACACTTGTATCCATACACCATCAGGTTGCTACACCAAGGGCAAGATCTCCACATCAGCTAACAATGACACTTACCCTACAACATCAAGCCTTTCATAGATGAGGTATTGTGTTATGTTACTCCCCTTAAAGTTTATGATGTTCTATTAGGCCAACCATACTTATGGAAGCATATTTTTGTGTATGAGCCTTGACCTCGTAGGTTTATTATTACTTTGGGCAGAAAACTATACAAGATACCAGTGGTAGTCCCGCCTACTTCCATTTATTTGATCTCTACTAAGCAGTGCAATAAGATCATCTCCCATAATAGGAAATTTGTTTTCTTCTTGACTCACTCTCAAATAAGGATAATATTGTGGCAACATTCATGGCCTCCACATAGTAGAGGCAAGTGGATAAGGTCGTGGAAGAGTACAAAGGCATCTTGTATTCACCCATGGGGGTACCTTGGCACTATCTGGTCAATCATTCAATCGATTTTATCCTCGGTGCACCTATACCCAATAGGCCAATTGATCTAGATCTATGAGGCACAACCAACCCCAAATTTGGTGTGGTTTAAATCCCCTTAAATAAGACCCGATTCTTAATAGCGATATTTTGACTTGATTGCATTAACATGATTGAAACCAATTAAACTTGTGAATGTATTGATAGTATCCAAATTCCTCACTTAATGCATTTAATAATCATAATACATGCATGAGAAAACATGAGACAAGAGATCATTAAAATAAGAGAAGAGATCACCGAGTTGGTAACAAATTTCACCCAGTGTGAGCTACGTATTCGGGCTCCGCTCAACTACACAATCGCTTCATTATCTCTCCTTCAAAGAGATTCTCTTCTTTGTCAATACAAAAGGACTGAACTCTCACTTTCAAGTGGAAATATATCTCATTCAAAGAGACATTTTCCTTTGAAAATACAAAATAAATGAACTGACAGCAACAAAACTGAAAGTCGGCCCCCTAAGGAGAGCTGGTCTACTATTATAGCTCTGTCAGCATTTTCCTTCAGTTAACTCAATTCACCTCCATGTGGCCTTCCACAATTTTCTTGTGAATTTATTTATCAATTTCAGAGAAATTGACAAATAAATACGTTCAACAAACTTTGGAAAAATTTAAATATATCAACCCTTATAACTCTGCAATATCTCTAATAAAGGAATCGACACCAACTTCGGGATTTAATTATATGGTAAAGGTTAAATATTTCTGGGTTTATGTGAATCACCCGATTACATCACCAATGGAACACTTAATGTACTTTAGGCCCCAGACCCACACATACAATCGGCAGATTTCAATTAAATACACACACCATACCTTGGTTATCCTCTGTGTTACTTCTGAATGCGATCACCGTTAGATGAGCCTCCCTCGAGATCAATGGTGTATGTCGATATCACGCGGGCTCCGATGTCGATCGTTAGCGCGCGATGAGGGCGGATTTGGAAACCCGTTGTATGCCACGTGTCCTATAGTCTATGGAATCGCTCCGAGTTCTCAATTACCGCTCGCCCCACAAAGGCGGTGCGATCAAAACCGCTTCCAACCTTTTAATGGTGATTGACCAGGGGTTAAGTCGGGGTTACACTATCCCTTCGATTCACTCCAGTTCACAAACTCACGGTCTAACCTCGGGACAGGAACTCTCAGTTAACGGCAAAACAAGTATAATTCCTTTGTACGCAGTTTCTTCTGCTACGACCAAAGCCCATAGTTCTATGGGCAACTAACTCCTACAGGTTACGTGCTTTGAGACTGGCACTCTACAATGTCTGTGACGATGGGTGAATACATCATTTCGGCCTCTTACGTAATGTATTCCAACAATTCAAGGGAAACCCCACAATCAACCATAGACAGGGATTTTGCAGAGATTTACACAACAATTCTCTTGATTGAATTAACCATAGGACGGAGGATTCAATATGCTCGGGACCAAAAATTCACATAAAGATTAATTCAACCACACACAGATAGTCAATAAATGTTGGCTTTTATTCCATAAAGCTTAACACACAACTTTACTGTGAAAATCTCCTCCCCTTTAATGCATCCGGGGAATACATTTATACAATAACATATGTCTCTTCGGTTCATCTGTGAGGACCGTTATTGGTAAATCAAGAGCCTAATTACAATTTATTCGAATAACTGAAACATGACAGATGGACTGATCTAAACTATTCGACTTCTACAAATTCTAACTACTCTAAATGCAACAGACAACTAAGGTATTGACACCTAGCTGTTACAAATTCAAGTGGTTTGAACTCTCCTAGCCACAACATGTGGACAAAACCTCCTACATTGCTGGCTAGTGTCTAATGCCCTTGCATCATGAACTCTCACTTCAAATGGAAATGTATCTCCTTGAAAGAGACATTTTCCTTTCACAAAATGAAAGGATTGAACTCTCACTTCAACTGGCAATGTCTCTTCTTCAAAGAGACATTATTCTTTGTCAATACAAAAGTATTGTTTGTATTGAACTCTCACTTCAAGTGGAAATGTCTCTCCTTCAAAGAGACGTTCACCTTTGACAATATAAAAGCAATGAACTCTCACTTCAAGTGGAAAATTGCCCTTTCAGTGCTACATCATCTAGGTTTGTGTGCACAGACTTAAAAAAAGAGTTATATGCAATGATTTAGATCTTGTTGCCTTGTTATAACATATAAAGACCATACAAAATCTACATTAGATATTCTCCCTCTTACAAATCTAGAAGGGAAAATAAAAAATAAATGATATTTACATTGGCTTCAATGCCAAAACTCTCAATCGGATGCTCAAAACTCGTCAAACACAACACCAACATGTGTGTCTCATCACTCTACAAATTTTGACTATAAACACAACCAACTTCTTAAAAGTGCATCTCTATCTCAAGATTCATGCCAAGTATTAATGAAAAATACAAGCTTTAACCATGGGCCCTTAGATCCACTGCTCAGATCCAATTTATGTTTGCACTAATGGACTCATGTTGAAATTTTTTGAAGAATGACTATAAACACGATAGATTTCTGTCACTAACACTTATGGACCTATCCTGGCTCCACTACCTCGTATATTGTTCCATGAAGATGTACTTTCTGCGTTAATTGTAGGTCACCTCGAAAATTGTGCGCATATATAGGCTCGCCAAATCCTTCATTGGGATTCGTGCCCAGACTAAGAGTGCATGTACCTCTCTTCGACTCCCCTCTCCCCTTGGTGCATGAATAACTCGAGTTTATATAAAAATTAGTGGACATACATAACAAGAAGTTTGTTGTTGGACTTGGTTAATGGAGGAATAATAAGTCATTTGTTGGGGAGAGGTCTTGGGGTTGAACCAGGTATGTATATAGTTTTTTATAACTATATGTATATTAAAAAACCATAAATTGAATAAATCTACTTGGAGGTTGGTACGTTCTTCAATATTTATTGATTGGTGATGCCATGTGGCACCATTTGATTGGTCCACGTGGTGGCCATTCATTGGGAAACACCACATCATCTTGTTGATTGGACACTGCCAAATCACATACCCAATGCCACATCACTACAAGGTTCTTTCCACATTAACTCTCAGAGCCTGCCACATCAACACATGCCAAATCATCATACAAAATACCACATCAACATTCGTACGATGCCACGTGTCGCCACTTCAGCTTACAACATCAACTAAGGATGCCACATGTTAGCGGATATCTCCTCATAAATGCCAAAGTCATGTGCCATGTCGGCATATGAAATCTACCACATCAACATCTATCTTGCCTAGTCAACCACCAACTCAGTGCCACATCAATGTCCTATAGTGCCATGTGGAAATATTTGGTGCTACCATGTGGTAGCTCTATTGACTCTTTTTTTGTTGTTTGGTACAAAATTCAAAACCCCGTAAATTTTGTGTATGAGCTCTATTTGACGCAACTCAAGTTATGTTGGAATCATCTCATCAATATCTTTTACATGGTATTTTTCATCAAATTTTGAACAATTTTATTTTTTAGGTCTCCTAGAGCCTCTTGGATCACTAATCTATTGGTACTCTCTTCTAGAAAATGAGGAAATCAAGCAGCATATAAAAGGGATACCACAAAAATGACATATCCAACCAAGTTAATCACCCTATGGGAGTCCAATTGTACTTGAACAGAAGAAGGATGGGACATGGAGACTCTGCATTGATTATCAAGCTTTGAAAAAAATCACAATCAGGAATAGGTACCCAATTCCCCGGATTGAAAACCTTCTTGAATAGCTCAAGGTGGCCAAGTACTTCAGTAGGATTGACTTAAATTCTGGTTATCACCAAGTTCCAATATAACCAACTGATTTGTGGGAGGATACTTTCAAGTCCAAGGAGGGTATTTTTGAATGGTTGGTCATGCCATTTGGTTTGACGAATTCCCCAACAAATTCCATGAGGTTAATGGATGACATCTTGCTGCCTTTCACCAACTCTTTCACGGTTTTATATCTGAATGATGTCCTCATCTTCAACATTAGTTGGGTAGAACACTTGCAACATATTTGGCATTTCCTTCATACTTTGTGACAACACAAACCATGTTCTAACTTGGAAAAATGTTCCTTTAGCATGGAAAATGAATGGTATCTAGGTTACATTATTGATGAGCAAGGTGCACATGTGGATCCAAGTTAAGATCCAAGTCATTTGGGATTTCCCTGCCCTAACAAATCTAATAGAGCTTCACAAATTCTTGGGCCTTACTAATTTCTACTAAATATTCGTGTTGGGGTTTCCTTATATTTCTTAACCCTTTAAGTCAAGTTACCAAGGGTGGAGCAAAAGCAATGTTTTTTTTGGCTGAGTCACAATAGAAGGAATTAAATGAACTTAAGTACCACCTTTTCTCTGCACCAATCCTCACTCTTCTAGACCTGTAATAATCATTTGAGATTGAGAGAGATTCCTCCGACTATGTTATTGGTGAAATCCTCATTCAACAAGGACATATAATGGCCTATTAAAATGAGACACTCTCTGATATTTTCTAGAGATAGCCCACCTATGATAAAGAGATGTATTCCATCATGCATGCCTTCTTCCAATAGAAACATTACATTAAGGGGAAGGAGATAATCATTGCCCCCTTAAATTTATGCAGACACAAGGGGAGTTACAAAACGACCACCATAAAAAATGGCTCACATATCTGCAAAAATTCCATTTGAACATTAAATACAAGAAGGGTAGCACCAATCACATCGCAGATTACCTCAGTCGACTAGAAGTTGTGGCATTGACCACCATTCTCAACTCTTGTGGGCATGAGAGATCTAGATGGCCATAACTATACAACAATTATTTAGAATTTTCTACTGCATACCAAATGTTGATGGCACACAAGTAAGTTTTAGACTTCCACCTCCAATACACATTGTTGTGCTACCCGGGGCACCTTTTGGTTCCTTTAAGAAAGTGATCCAAGTTGATATGGTAGGCACATTACATTCAGGTTGCGGGGAAATTTAGTGTGGAGAATATAGTGGTAATACTATAGAAGAATTTTTATTAGCCAAAAATTCGATGGGATGTTTATAAGTATATCAGTTCTTGCACCTCCTACGCCATTTCCAAACCAACCATTAAGAATCAAGGTTTATACGCCCTCTACATACTCCTAACCGACCTTGGGAATTCATCTTGATGGACTATATGTATGGAAATACTTCTATAAAGCATGGTAATGGTTGTGTGTTTATAGTTGTTCATAGATTTTCTAAAATGGGCATCCTGATTGCCTACAAAAAGAGTATCACAACAGAAGCCAATGACAAGCTCTTCTTCGAATGGGTGTGCATACATTTGGGGTCCCCCATACCATCATATTAAATCCAAATAGTAGGTTACTAAGCACATTTTGGTCAAGCCTCTGGTCATTATTGGACACCAGGCTCACCAAATAAACTACCTTCCACCCTAAAAATGATAGCTAGACAAAGGTCGTCAACAGGATGATTATGCACATTTTTCACTTGTACAACTATAAGCATCCATGCACATGGGATGAGAGTCTCCCTTATGTTCAATACAACTACAAAAAAGCTCTCCATAGCTCAAATGCCCACAACCCCTTTCTGGTGGGCCTAGGATTTCAACCATTAGGTTCCATTGTAGTCTCACTACCCCTTGTATCTACATAATACAAGTTTACACATGTTCAATCCAAAGTTGAAAAAGCTACTAAGTTTATCAAACAAATTCACCAGCAGGTCCATGATATCTTGCAAAAGCCAATAAAAAGTATAAACAATTCTATGATCAACATCGAGTTCCACATAAGTTTCAAGTGGGATACAAGGTTTTGGTTGCATCTGCAGAAGGAATTCATTGTAGGGGCCCATTGAAAGCTTTGACCACTTTGTTATGGACCTTACACCATCACCATGGTTGCAGGTGTCAACGCTTTTAAGGTAAGTATCCCCCATTCCTTGGCCTGCATCGAGTGTTCAATGTGGATTGCCTTTAGTCGTGCTTTCCACCATTATTGGACACCTAAGAAATCGTAGAGTGACTGACATGGATAGAGATCAAAATAGATTGCATTGAACATGCCACAACTAATCAAATCATGGACACATATTTTAAAAGAACTCGCCAACAGAGGGTCTAGCTATATCAGGTTGTCAAAGCAGGCCAACTCCTACACCAAGGCAAGTGGTTCACTAGGGGAAAAGTTCAACATAATTTTTCCCATCTCATGTAGGAACTCAACACAATGGATACCATTGTTTCCTAAGGGGGTAAGGACTGATATAGATGGATATTGGTGGCCACCCACCTATTCCACTTTCTCACGACATAATTTTCCTATTTCGACAATTTTTAGGTCCTTAAATTTCAAAGTTTTTTTGAGGCCTTATTTAGTTTTTTTTTGGGAAACATGCTGACAAGATTTCTATACCACCATTGATAATCGAAAATTGTACTCCTTGGATAGACTGTTTCAATGGGTTATCATATGTTCCAAATGGATATCATATGCCAAAGTTACAACCTCGGGAAGTTGACGTTCCAATAATTTTTTGATGTTTAGAGTTTTTCATTACTTCTTCATAATAAAAAGGCCTTGAAGCCTCATTTTCACACAGTTCAGGAAGGCATGTAGCCGTCACATCTCTTCTCGTACATAAGCTACCACAGTTCGAGCTAGTTTGCTTTCATTATGCATGTATACAATTTCAACATTTTCCATTTATTAATTGAATTCAAGTTTCACTATATCTGTGTATTTTGGTTCTAAATCTGTATTTCACTTCATTCCCTTCATAAATTTGGATCATTAAGCAAGGGCATAGAGAAATAGGAGGAAACAAGAGACTACTCAGACATGGTAATACTTCAAGTTGATTGCAATACACTGCGAGCCATGCAACCAAAACCCAAAAAACATTGTGCACCCATCTATAGAGTACCCAATTAGCTTACAATCTAAGGACATAATTACAAAGGCAAGAGTCTCAGCAAGTACCCAATTATAGATTCTTGTCTTCATCTTCGTCCCAAATTTCAATTGAAACAAGGCTAAAGGTGTCGATGCGACTGCTAATACAGACGATTCGAACCCTAGAGAGAAAACCTCGGGCCAATGAACAACCTTGCCAAAACAACCAGCATTGTCGTTTATTCCTCCAACCCAATCATGTTGCAAGCACCAAGCCTTCCAGAGATCAGAGACTGAATCATTGCCCAAACAGAAAGAGATTGTCATAATGCTAATAATTGTCATAGTTAGGCTTGCTACAAAGGAAAGAAAGAAAGAATTCCCTAAGAATACAGTTAAATTGTCATGCACTAGCCCCTCGTCACTAGTGGCATAAAAAATAAATCCCACCTACAGCAAGGGTAGGAGCGTATTCCACCATAAAAGACATAGAGGGAGAGTATTTCAAACAAGGCAAAAAGCGAGATGAACACTTGCCATGTTAATTAATAAATGAGAGCTCGCTTGCTTCTGCATGAAGGGGGTTGGCCACACAACCCCCCTCATAAATGTTTTGCTCGTTGGTGGGGTGGTGGGCTTGCCCCCAACCTCCTGCCCTCCTTCGATATCCACCCCAATTGGGGAGTTGTGTAACATATACATTAAATCACTAGAATTGTTGTTTTAATTTTTGAAGATCAAATTTCCATTACTTGCAATCTTATGGATATGTCATTTTAATTATACAAAATAGTATATAATGACTATAGTAACATTGCAATTTGTTGTGTCAAAGTATCTTAGCTCAAGTGGTTTGGTGAACAAATTTTTTTCCAATAGTGTCTAGAGACATATTGTAATTGATTCATTTGTGTCAATTATAAAATAATTATACATGGTGTAATAGTAGCAACTAATCTTTCAAAATTAATGATTCTCTAAAAATTCTTCGATTAAAAAAAACATTACTATTTATTTATTATATAGACTAATACATATATATAATTAATAACTAATAATAATATTAGAACTTAAATTATATTTTATTTGTAATAATGTATTTGTTTTATTAGTCTTTATTAAAATTAGTATACATCTATATTCAAATTTATTTGACAACAACTACTTTGTACGCAACACTTATTCTTTTAAATAATATTCAAATTTATTTGACAAAGGCTACTTTGTTGGTAATACTTATTCTTTTAAATCATATTTAAATTTATTTGACAAAGACTACTTTGTATGCAACACTTATTCTTTTAAATAATATTAAAAGTTATTGAAATAATTTAATAAAAACTTATGAAACATAATTTTACATTATAAAACCGACCAATAAATAAATCAATAAAGTCTAAAAACACTTATTTAACAACTTCATGAAAAAATAATATGAAAACCAACAAAAATTATTTGACAACTTTATGAAAAAATAATATGAAAACCAACAACTTTAACATAAAGTAGTGAGATGAAGAGAATTCATAAATCAATTCATTCATATTCGGAAAAAGTAAAATTATGTACTAAGAACCAACACAATATGAAAACCTAAAAAAATATATTGATAAATATACCTCTTAAGAATAATTTAAAATTGATTATAATATTTTCACAGCAAGGAATCACACTACGCTCAATTATAATATTTTCACAAGGAACAATAATAAACCAAATCCATGCTTTCATATGGCACGGCCACTAAAGTTAAAATGCATGTCATTTAAGGTTAACCAATGTCTACTTTTTATTGATATTAATTAATCAATCAATCTCGTATTTAACAAAAATAAATTTAATGAGATTTAATAAAATGTTTTATTATTTATAAACATAATTAACTACCTATCAAACCTTGAGATTCCGCGCCTCCTTTTCAATTCTTTTTATTTATGAATTAATAATGGGGTTATCACCTAACATAACATAACGCCAAAACTTCATATTATCACCTAAATAATGTTTTTAAACCTCTAAATAATTAAAATAAGAAAGAGTTGTTTTTAATGTGATTTTTTGGATTTTTTGATGCTTTAATCTGGTAGAATAATTTGAGGTGAAACCTTCATTTGTTTTATTTAAACTAGTTTTTTTGACTGTATATATGGATTCAACACCCTAAAAAACCTCTAGGGCACCTCAATTGTGCAGGGGTTACCCATCAAACTTGTGATTTCAATAAATTCCTGCTAGATTTTAGAGAAATTAGAACGAAAAAACTTCCAAAAAGTCTCACTAAAAATAACTCGAAATAAAAAAGAGGGAAGGATGAGATACTCATATTCTAAGATAGGTAATTACTAATAAAGATGAAGTTGTGTATTAAAAAAAAGGTTAAGTTCTGTATACAAGTTTATATTATTATGTTTTATATATTTTTATTGGTGAGGATATGTATATGTAAGGATGTGTATATATGTAATTTGAATGAGTTTAATGGTTTTTTTTAGGAGGTTACAAGTTCAAATTTAGAGGGCTAGAGTATGTACACCTTTGTAAATTTTAATAGCTAAAATCATTATATGGAGACAAGTCCCTTGTCCCACAAACAAGGGGGTCTCAATTTGAGTGAACCTAATTGTTGAGAGCATGTGTTCCCTCTTAAGAGGTCACAAGTTCAAATCTAGAGGGGAGTAGAGTATGTACACCTTTGCATACTTCTTACTGCCACTATGATCCATATTATGAAGGGAACAAAATGAAATACACATTTATAACCAAAACAAAAAATAGCGAAACTTGACTTCTATTAATAAATGGAATGTGATGAAATTGTAAAAAAGAAAAATAAATAAACTAACTTGAATGGTGGTAGCTTATCTCTGCGAAGAGATGTGACTACTACACGCCTTCACTAGAGTGAGTTACAATGAGGCAAAAAGGCCCTTTTTAACATCGTATGCAACGAGAAAGCCCTAAACATCTAAAACCTAACTCTGCCAAAAGGCTTGTGGGCCCCATTGGGGTTAGTTGGTACATCAACTTCCCAAGGTCACAAGTTTTGCACACAATATCTGTTTGGCATGCTCAATATCCGATTGGAAATGTCTAGCGGAGAATTACACATTTCAACCAACCTAGGTTGTAGCCATAAGCATAGTTTAGGTCCCTACCATGTCAAAAAAAATCATTTAGGGCCTCAAAGTAACCTTAGAATTTTAGGGCCCAAAAAACTGTAGAAAATATGCCTAGATGGAGAACTTTGTTTTGAGCCAATGGAGTAGGAAGATGACCACCAATATCCACCTAGATCAATCCTCCCCTCTTAAAAAGAAATGGTATCCATTGCTTTGAGTCCCCCAATCAGATGGGAAAACCCCCGTTGAATTTGGCTCTTGGTCAAATACTTGCCTTGGTGAAAAAGTTACCCAACTTTCAGAACCTGATAGAGTCAGATGTGTTGCTGGAAGGTATCTATTAGTGTGAATTCTAATCGCAAGCGTATGAAAAAAGCTCACTTTAGCTGTTCATAACAAACATCCCTAACATCAAAGATGGCTATCAATTTCCTTAGATCTGCAGTTAGTGATCAGAATAAATGCTACAGAAATCCAGATTTATGCAGTTAAAAATATTAAATAGCAAATAAAAGCAAGAGTTGCTCCATGCATCCAATAGATACGACAAGATTTTTTAAAGAATTTTTTGTATTTATGACACCTGCGAAGGGAACATAGAAATATGTTATCAGTCCCCCTCAATGGGATGGGTTCTTGTATGTCCTCAGTGCTTCAGACCTAAGATCTCTCTCTCTTGATGGTGTAGAAAACCCAGACAAAAATGGAACTCAAGGGGAGTTCACAAGTAAAAAGGTAGAAAAATATGATAATGATGGAGGATCAAAGTCAGACAAAAAGTATAGATCTAGAGCGATCTTTAGGCAACAAAAGGTAGTGAATGAATGGAAAAACTCTTCTATTTATAACAAAATATTGAGTTAGTCTAGATATTGGCACATAATTAAAATATTGTTAACCAAATCTAGATCCAAATTTTATGGAATATTTTATTATTTTTGTTGGAGGGAAAAAGTATTTGAATTTGGTCAAATCCCTTTATTTGTAAAATAATTAAAAAATTAATATTTTTAATTTATCATTAATTTTTTTTTTTCTCCGTAAAACTAATTCTATTAAGAGAGCATATGGTACAATATGAAGTTACAATCAAGAGAAGCAAGAAAACGGGAAGCCGGAAAGGATAAACTATCCACCTCGGCCCCTAAGAGAAACCATGAAGAGAGCATTGCAATAAGCAAAAAGGAACAAGAAATAACAAAGAAACAAGAGCTGAACAGGGGATTCTACCCAGCAAGGGTCGAATCATTCATTCGACATTTTTTCCCTTTCTTTTTACCAACTTTGACCCAGCCAAGATGATGCGGCTGAGCTGGAACGATTTGTAGACTGAGCTAGGCTGTCGGAGAGGTCTCCTTGTCTGAATCCGAGGGAGAAGACTCATGAGTTATTTTCTCTGAGTTTGGTGGAACATTAGATTCCTCGGGGCTAGCCGTAGGCAGATCCTATGGCTGCATTGCGTCCTCCCCTTCTGCTTCCCCTTCCTCTTCATCCGAGCTGAAGTTAATATCATCCATGGGGGGAGGATCATGCAGTTTCCAGCTTTTGGATTTCGGCTTATGATTGAATTTCTTCTTTTGGGCAGGAATCGAGGGGCAAGAGATCTGAAGGTGCCTTGTTTGATGGCAATGCCGGCAGCGAAAGGCTGTGTTCTCGTAGTCCAGGGTCTGAGTCTAGTGGAAGTCTCCAATTTTGAGATTAATCTGATCGGGTAGACCTTTGCTCATATCTATTTCTTCACAGATTCTGCCGAAGGTGTATATGCCCTTTTCCCCCCTCGAGGGGTCTGTGGCAAGAAAATGGCCTAGATTATTTCCAATCCCTTGGAAGAAAGCGAAGTGCCATAGATGCGCCGGGAGATTAGGTAGTATGACCCAAATGGGGAGCTTGGTGATCAATGCAGTAGATGGATCCAAATATGGAAACCAGGGGGTGAGGAATAAACCTGCTGAGCCCCAAAACCATGGGCCTTCTGAAAGAGATTTTTGGTAGTCTTCGCTGAAAGCAAAGACTACAATGAAGAAGCCCTTTGAGCAAAATAAGACCTTGCAATTGTTGGTCCAGATGGAGTGAATCCATTGGTAGAGATCTTCCGTGCGTGGCCATAGTCTATTAAATATGCAAATAATGGCAAGCTTTGCAAAATTTTGGGTTTGCTCATCCAGCGTTGGATGCGATATTTCAATGGAGGGGATGTCCTCTAGTTTGTCCACCAAAAAAAGCTTGGGAGCCGGAGCTGGTGGAACAAATTTCTTGGGTATCTGAGCATGTACAACATCTTTGTAGGAAAAAGTCGGAGCTGTAGATGACTGTCCAACTGCGCCCCCTCTCAGACGAAAGGTGAAAACAATAGATGCATTTCTTTTAATATTGTAAAAATAGAGGGGATAAAGATCCTCAAGTTGTTTACCTTCGTGGAGGAGTCTCTGTGATGCATATGGAATCCCCAGCCTATCTTCAAGGAATTGCTTGAGGTCCTGCACCAGATCCAAGGAGCTCACCCATTGCAACAAAGTTTTGCCAGAAAGGAGCAGGATCTGGATCTGATAAGAAGCAGAGTGATCAACCGACTTCTGCTTGCCTTTGCATATCTGAGATGAGAGCAAACTGGTACTCTGGTAGTCCATCTTTTCCAGAACTTGCTGCTGGGTTTTGAGAGAAGTTGTGGAGTGAGGCAAATAGCCATAGAGATGGGTATTTCTCACTGCCCATAAGAACTCCCTTGCGCACCCATCAGGCAGATCTGAGCAGCTCAAAGCATTCATCAGGCAGACCCAGAGCATATTGTCGATAATGAGTGCCCACCACTGGTTAATGGGGCTGGTGAATCCCCAACGCCATCTCCCTAGATGAGCTACGCCCATTCCCGCCGCATCCAGTCCAGGGAGTATGCCAGAAAGATTCACATTGATTTCTAAAGCCAACAGCGAGTCGTCAGTCTGAGGTAGCCATGAATGTGGGGCTTCGCCCTGTAGACCCCCCTCCCCATTCTTCGTGAACTCTTTGCTTGCAGTAGAGGGTTCTAATGTCAAAGTAAGGAGCCGATATCCAGGAGTCGAGGAGGTCACGTATCTTCGTAGGCTTTCTTGTCTCAAAGGAAGGTCGATTCTTCCCATCAGTCCCGGCCACGGTCCCATTCGGGATCGTAGACGATCGACCCCTTGAGAATGTTCACGCGGCGCAGGCGAGAGGCGGAGAGAGCGAAAACCTAAGAACGCCCATGAAGCCATCTCTCAACAAATGTTTTATTTATTATTTTAAGAATATGGTTGAGTAATAATTAAATAAATAATGATTTATTCAATTATTTATAAATGATTTGGTCAAATTTAACAAGGAATATTGTTTAAATATTGTTTTAAATAATTATTCCTTTAAAATAATAAGATAAATAATGATTTATCTAATTAATTTTCCTATTTTGGGTTAAATATGACCAGGAATATTAATTAAACTGTGGTTTAATTAGTTATCCCTTAAGGAAAATCAAACAAATAAGGATTTATTTAATTATTCCTCATGGGGTTTCCTGTTTTGACCATAAACAACTCAATAAATTATGGTTTACTAAGTTATTTTTCATAGTGAAAGCAATTTTACTAGGGTGAAATTGGTCTTACATGGTGTACTTTGGTCCATATAATAGTAACTAGCTAGATGACCAAAAATTGGTGTAACAGATTTCCCCCCTGCATGCGAGCGTTAGGAGCTAATCGTATAACCGAAGTACGTTGTAAGAACTCAATCACTAAAGACTGAAGGGGGAGTTAGAGAGAGATAAATATAAGGTAGACTAAAGCGCTAGAGGAAAAGACCCTGAGGAGGCGAGACTTACAGGTGTGACAAGTCTCTTTTATGAGTGAGTACCTGTTCTACATGAGGCGGGGGAGGCATACCTACGCCTGCCGAGATAACCAACTACAAAGAATAATGCATCTAGTAAACAAGCGACTGAACTATATAGTACATGCTGGCAAAAAAGCGGGCCAGATAAAAACATGATAATGGATCCCACATGCATATTGTGCCTGGGACAACAGCCAATACTTATACAATAATATATGAGTACATGAGATATAAGTACAACCAAAGAGGCCCTGTAAAATAGGAAAGGGCTCTGAAAATTTGAATGATACGTGTAAACTAAAGAGGCGCTGCAAGTGGCTGAGGCCAAAACCATCAAATCTATGGAGCTGCATCCAAGGCTGTAATAGAAAGGTCATTCGAGCATGTGGGGGGCTACCTGAAGGGCCACCCCCTCATGAGGTTTGAAACATCTCACATACACTCGAGAATCACCAGTACAATCTGCTGCATCCCTCAACCATCAAGTATACAGATCTCGATATTGCCATAAGGAGCTAGAGCTGAGAAACAATCAAGTCAAAGGGAAATAAAGAGTCCCTTTTCCTGATCCGAGGCACCGAACAAGAGTGGAAGCTGGAACCAAGGTACACCACCCTCTAGACCTATCTTATGGAACAAATAAGCTGATGTCGATAGAAGGAGGTCTGCCATAAGTGAGGCAATAAGGGATCCCAAACTAAGGCACAAGAGAAAATAGTAGAGCGATTGATAGACTGACACCAGGGATAATGGAGGAATGGGGGGTACTGAGTAGCGGGCTGACGACTTGCCTTGTTAGAGAATAAAGGGCATGGATGACCTAACAGCTACTGACTCGACATCGGAGGGGATAGGGGACAGTATGAATGAAGGCCAAAATGGGTGACACGAGATAGGAACAAAGCAATGAAGGATGGAGGACTATAGTGGGATACTAAGGGACTCGGGATAGACTCCATGAATGTGATGATGAATCAACTTGGATGCTCTAAACAGGGGCGACTCGATGATGCTGCCACACATAACAGGCCTGGTGGAGACCATAAAAACATGAGTACAAGATGGTTACTTACGAATAAAATCGACACGAGCATGGGAAAGTATGAAGGCAAAGTGGTGCCCCAAGTACAAGTGTTGCAATTGAAGAAATTCGATTTTGAGGAGTGGTGAAGTGACCCTTCTTGGAAAAAATGTGTCAAGGTGAAGTATCAAATGAAAAAAAACCAAAGGATACCCATTTGAGAGCTCGGTGAGAGTTTTCCAACGGTGTTGATGGTTTGTCGAACCGAGCTATGGTTTGGTCGCAATTGGCGAAAGAAAAATTTGGGGTGTCTCTTTTAATAAGGCATTTGCCCTCCAATTTTATTCATTTGCAAGTGTAGTTGTTGTGAATGTAGAGAGGAGAAAAGGCCCTAAATATTGCAGCGATCCTAGCAGGAAAACTGACCGGTGGAATCGAGATCCGTCAGTTGCATGTAAGAGGCCTGACCCTACTCTTTCAATTCAGTGTATTAAAAGTTCAGTTTAGGCACCCAGAGCTCATGAACAAGCCAGGTCACACTTTTTGGGGTCTGTTTTGCAACTTCGGTAGAAGGTACTGGGTAGAAAACTATGACCTGTCCCAGGAAATTACCTGAAAAAGTGCGACCTATCAGAGAAAGGAGTTTCAGTGCTTTGTTTGGCTGAGAGCTGGGATTTTTATGGTTGAGGGGCATACGTTCCCCCAAGCATGTTATGGTCAAGCCAAATGTATTTAGAAAATTGGAATCTCAACACATTTTTATGATGTGGTTCACCATTTGTTTAATTTATGGTTATCTTCTGAGGATTAAACTGAGAAAGGGAATGGAGGATTACCAATCTCTTTTTGTACTAAATACATGAATAAAATGGACTAAATTTCTGGGTTCGCATATATGGTGTCACTATCTGAAAGAGTGGATTTGGATATAATGAATTGGTGCTCACCTAGAAAACACATGGGTTGGTCACCAACAATGTCTAGGGGACTAGGTTGTTGATGTAAGAGGAAGGAATGATGAGGGGGATCATCCCTAGAGTGATATAAAGTGATATGGGGCTTTAGAGGTTCTTGTAAATGAGGAAGAATAATGGTACTAGAGTCGACATGTCCATATGCTCTAGGAGGGTTGTGGAGGATTTCTTCCCCTGGACCCTCAAATATGGGTGCCCCCTTACCCAAACATTGGGTATCAATTTAATGGCCACAAGGTGTATTTGGTTCGAATGCATGGGTTCGATGTAAGGGGGGATAGATAAAGTCAGGAGTGGTGATTGCTTCCCTAATGTTGTCATCACAATAGAAGATGGGGTGACTGGTGGAAGAAAGACCACCTGACACGGTGAAGCTACTTGAATCATCATCATGAGAAGAGCGGTTCACATGCACATTGTCACGGAGGATGACCAAAAAACAAGTAGATGAAGGAACCACCGAAGTTGAGCCCAAGGTGATTGTTGAAGGGAGGTCAGGAAAAACAGAAGGGGAAGTCCTAGAGGGGTCCTCCACCGTGGATCTCATAGATGATGATAGTTATAAAATGGTGGCCGAAGGCTCTGTCATCTCGACATCTGGAGGGGGAATGTCAATGGGAGCAAGCGTGACCTTTGGTTCTTCCGAAGCAAAAATCGCAAATAAGGGAGAGGTGGACTCGTTGTGCTTGGCCTCGAATTGGTGGACCGTTTCTAAAGATGCACGATAGTCGTCAAACCGGGTACAGAGGTGGGTATAGTGGCCATGGAAATCACACAAAGCACAAGGATTATTTGTGCAAAAATACTTGAGTTTCAGGACTGAATCTGGTAAAGTGACATAGACCTCTGGGATATCAGACTCTGGAAACACTTTGTTGACTATGGGATTGAGACGAGGCAATTCAGGATAGGTATGGGTGGCATGACTGACAACATCACACAAAGCACACCGGGTGGTACGATTTTGAGGCTGAGGAGGAGCAGGGGTTGTTTGGGCAGCCTTGTCCTTAGGTGCCTTTTTGCGAGCTTTGCCCCCCTTACCTGGAACTTTCGCAACAGGAGTAGGTTCCTGTTGAGGTGGCTGAGGCATAGAAGCAAAGGGAGGGGTCATGGTGACTGGTTGGACCGGGATCAGAGCAGTATAAGGTTTGGGCTGACTAGGCGGGATAGTGGCTGGGGGATCAATGTACCTGACTGGGATCCCCAGGGTCATGTTAGGAAGAGACAAGATAGCCATAACATGTACTGAAAATACTCTAGGAGGGGGAGCTAGAAACGATATCTGATTGGAGGGGTAATGGCCAGGCGAGATAGCTCTGAGATGGTTAAGGCTAGGAGGAACCGTTCGAGGAGGGTAGATAGGCTCATGGATACCAGCTGCAGATGAGGGGCCTTGAAGAGGGGGTCCTGAAGGTTGAGTCGAGATGCTAGGAGCAGGTTGCAAAGGGCGGGGCTGCTGACTAGTCGAACCATTTTGTTTGAGGTCGGATCGAGACGATTTCATCATGAAAACATTCGACGAATTGGGATTAGAGATAGGAGCAGGGAGACCAAGGAATGAACCAAGAAAAGAGGAGTCTTTGTAGACTCCGGGTGAGACACTTGTCGGAGGTTCGACTATTTTTTTATTGGCCACCGAAGAGATGATAGACTCAGGGGAGGTCTGAGACTTCGGTTCATAATATGTCAACTGGTCGATGGTGACAATATTTCCATTGTGAGGAAAGCACATCTTACGGTGAACCACAGATGGGACAACAAACATCACATAAGTGTAGCTACGACCTAATATAATGTTGTAGTCTAATGAGGCATCAATGAATTCTATGGCAACACAAACAGTCTTTTCCCACAAGAGTAATAGGACAATTACGGAACATGCCAAGGGGCTGGGAAGAATGGCCATCCCACACTCGGACAGTGATAGTGGAAGGGGCTAACTCAGAAGATTCGAGTTGCTTCCAAACTGAAGCGGACATCACGCAGGTGGATGCCCCCTCGTCAATGATACAACGGGAGACATTGGCATTCCAGATCTTGACAGGGATTGGGAAGGCGATGAAAGCAGGAAGGGGGGGATGTTTTGACCGGTCAACATCGAAGACAATCAAACCATCATTTGAAGGATCCAAAACACCCATGGTAGTTAGTAGATCTTTTCTTTGTGAAGGGCACGACTAGAGGACTTCTAGAGTTAACATGGAAGCAGGGGATTGTGCCAAGTCATCTACTATAATATAGGAGTGGGAAGCTTTACCAAAAGCAACATTTCGGTGTAATAGTCCCTTGGGGATATTGGTATGAACCTCTGCCTTAGGCTGAGGGATCAGTAAAGGACCATTTGGTGTCGAAAGAGGATCTGTGGGACCTGAAGAAGGGGGCTCGAGAGCATACATAGTGGGGGGCTTGTTGTACTGACGGGACCGAGTCTGAAGGTTGAGGTTAATGGTAATGGGTTGGTCAGAGTTAATCACAAGGATATGGTAATCAGAGGTACCAGATGGAGAAGTTTGAGTGGTCACTTGAATTTTAGGGGGTTGGGTAGCCACGAATCCTTGCTGGGCTAAAGGATTGGTAAACACAACCAGTTGGATAGGGGCAACATTGGGAGGGACCGAAGGGGAGGCTTGTTGTCCTTGGGATGTTGCTTGAGCTTCCCACATCTAACACATCTGAGGTAAAAGAGGACAATCATGGGTGTAGTGACCATAAACATAGCAATAAGAACAAGGTTTGTTCATGCGAACATGCCTGTCCTTCTTGGGCTGAGTGCCTTTTTGCTGGGTTGTTGTGTTAGGTGCATTCCCTTGGGGATTGTTTCCTGGATTACTTGGGGTAGATTGATTT
Organism: Pinus albicaulis; assembly: GCA_034641835.2. NCBI lineage: Eukaryota > Viridiplantae > Streptophyta > Pinopsida > Pinales > Pinaceae > Pinus > Pinus albicaulis. Next base: position 1,524,732,642 of record CM076584.1, on the reverse strand, counting down.
TGGTTTCCTTTCCTCTTCTTTTTGGAAGTAGGAGGATTAGTTTCACCCTACTGTGCATACATCTGACCCTGGGGGGGTGGTGGCTATTGTTGCGGGGGATGAGAATGCAAGGGAGGATGAGGTGCTAATACTGGAGGAGATGGAGCACCAGGCTATGGATATGGATAATAAGGAGGTTGGGCAACATTGTGGTAAATAGGTTGGGAAAAAGGAGGAGGCATGCCGTATCCTGGATACATGCTACCGGGAGGGGAAAAAGTGCTGGAGGAGTTGGCCCCTACTTGAGGGAAAACATAACACATGAGAGGATGAGTGTACATATGAGAAAGGGATCCAACGATACCGGACAACATGGGATTCCCCTGGTGTGTTGGCACCACTAGGTCTAGGGAGATCAGGTAAGATGGTATAAACATAACCAGACTATGCGTAGATTAGGTCATATTTCAACACAATCTAGAGGGCAGCTTCCTCGGTCTGATGGAAATGAGATGTGAAATCTTTGCCAATGGCAGGAAAAAGGGATCTGAGAAACTAGTCCATGTAGACACGACCTTCGAAGGTAGGGGCTCGACATAGGCTCTTTCTTCTCCGCCATTCTTGGACATGATTAGATAGGCAGGTCGCAGACAATTGACAGAAATAGGTCAAGAGTTCGGTACTGGTGTCATAACGAAGGGGAAGCTGGAAGTAAGACATAAAATCTCGAGAAAGAGTCGCAAAAGTAGTAAGAGAGGCGGGGGCCTGATCGAAATACCACTTAGAAGCTTCTCCAGTAAGCGTACACTGGAACAACCGAAGACGAACATAGTCATTGGTGATGGAGTTAGATGAAAACCACATGTGGAAAGAACGAACATGGTTGGTAGGATCCTCTCCAGCAAGACTTTCAAACTTGGGGATGTATGAAGGGAGCTTGGTTGGGGTCATTAATCAGCTGGTTAAAATTGGGAAGACTGAGGCCTGCCATATAAGGGAGCAAGGGAGCAGCTGGAATAGTTCCTGTTGGGGCCCCACTAGTGGTATTCTCAGCATTAAGGTCGGGGCTGCCACTAGCGTTAGGTCCTGAACCAGACATGGTGAAGGTGACAAGAAGAGAGCTGGGGATAGAACCAGAAGGGGAACATGATGAACCAGAAGCAGAGTCAAAATGGGGACTTGGTGGAGGACGAACTCGAACCCTACGCGGAGGAGTAAGTCTTCCTACCAGAAACTGAGGATGAAGGCCTAGGAGTCTCCAAGATAAACGCCTTGGGGGCGCAATAATGGAAAACAAACATGGATCACAGAAGGAAGAGATACCGACAATGGCAAGGAGGTACATGATCAAATTATTGCAATGTCGAAACAAGGGTAGGGAGGTGCAGGATCAATTGATTACAATGTTATAATCTTGGCTTGGCGGTGTAAACCATGCGCTCTTCACTTAGGTTGTGTGTGTATGTGATAAGTGTGCTAATTTTAATTAAGCTCAGACGTGTGTAGAGAAAAAAGAAAAAATATGTTGTATAACTGTAAATAAATATGAAATGACAGTAAAGTAAACTGAGTATGACAGAAAATAAATAGCTAAAGATGTATCAATTTAAACCCAAGGAGGAGGGCTTCCCAACAACTAGTCTATGGGTGGGCGAAATCTAGTCAAAACACACAAAATGGCCAATGGATATAAATTCAGGAGGGACATGGATCTAAAGGTCAGATCTGTTAGAAATAGGTGCAGAAAAAAACAAAAAACCAGAGGGAAAAGCGCTGCAAAAAAGGTGGCGAAAGGCTACAACTGAAGGGAAACGGAGGGGACCCTAAAGGAGGACCAGACAAAACTAAAAAGAGGTGTTTTGGATGGATGAATAACCAATATTAAATGGATCTGAAAGTACAAGATTAGATCTGAAAAATGGATGAACACACTGAAATCTTAGATGACCTACTTCAGCTAAACTCCTCCTGAAAAGGTGGAAGCGTATTGAAGCCTAAGGGGCTTCATTCCTACTTTGAAAAGTAAAACAAATCAAGTACATGTCTAAGATGGGTGGAGAGGGAGGTCAAACAAACCTGAACAATAGCTTAGACAAACCCATAAAAATCACATAAAAATTCCCACAAAAAGTTCATGTCGCAGTTTCTGACCTGTTTTCTGCTGAGGTCGCAGTTTTTTGGCTATTTTCTGTGCCTTGAAGGTTGAGGTCACAGGTTTTGGCCCAAAAAGTGCGACCTGCACTTCCGACCGTCTCAGGAACAGGTTTCAGAAAAAATTGTCTTCTCAGCTGCAATTGATACCTGTCACTTGCACAATAGGCCTAGAAACACACAGAAGTTAGGATTTTTACTGTTTTAGGGTTTTAAAGGTTGAAAACAACATTAAGAAATGAAAAATAAGAAGCTGAAGAAAAAACATAGGGGTTGAACCAGCTAATCATGCAGGGATCTGAAAAACAACAACGGTCATAGTTATAAACCCTTGTGGAGTCACCAGTTGTTAGTGTGAATTCTAATCGCAAGCGTATGAAAAAAAGCTTACTTTAGTTGTGCATAACAGACAACCCTAACATCAACGATGGCTGTCAATTTCCTTAGATCTGCAGTTAGTGATCAGAATAAATGCTACAGAAATCCAGATCTATGAAGTTAAAGATATTAAACAACAAATAAAAGCAAGAGTTTCTCCATGCATCCAATAGACAAGACAATAATTTTTAAAGATTTTTTTGTATTTATGACACCTGGGAAGGGAACATAGAAAGATGTTACCAATCCCCCTCAATGGGATGGGTTCCTGTATGTCATCAGTGCTTCAGATCTAACATCTCTCTCTCTTGATGGTGTAGAAAACCTGGATAAAAATGGAACTCAAGGGGAGTTCACAAGAAAAAAGGTAGAAAAATATGACAATGATGGAGGATCAAAGTCAGACCAAAAGTATAGATCCAGAGCAATCTTCAGGCAACAAAAGGTAGTGAATGAATGGAAAAAACCTTCTATTTATAACAAAATATTGAGTTAGTCTAGATATTGGTGCATAATTAAAATATTATTAACCAAATCTAGATCCAACTTTTATGGAATATTTTATTATATTTGTTGGAGGGAAAAATAATTTGAATTTGGTCAAATCCCTTTATTTGTAAATAATAAATAAATAAATGATTTATTTATTATTTTAAGAATATGGTTGAGTAATAATTAAATAAATATTGATTTATTCAATTATTTATAAATTTTTTAGTCAAATTTAACAAGGAATATTATTTAAATAATGTTTTAAATAACTATTCCTAGAAAATAATAAGATAATAATGATTTATCTAATTAATTTTCTATTTTTGGGTTAAATATGACCAGGAATATTAATTAAACTGTGGTTTAATTAATTATCCCTTGAGGAAAATCAAACAAATAAGGATTTATTCAATTATTCCTCATGGGGTTTCTTGTTTAGACCATAAAAAACTTAATAAATTATGGATTACTAAGTTATTTTTCATAGTGAAAGAAATTTTACTAGGGTAAAATTGGTATTACATGGTGTACTTTGGTCCATCTAATAGTAACAGGTTAGATGGTCAAAAATTGGTGTAACAGTGTCCTTTGTCTTGGTGTCCATGTTCTGATCCACTCTAACCTCTAAAATGTAGTTAGGATTGAGCTCTATGGGGGTCAATTGTTCGACTACCTCCAAGGTGTCCAATAGAGGTGGATAATATGGTCGAAACAACTCCATATTGAAGAGTGGGTGCAACCTAGGGAGGGGATTCTCAGTCCAAAAGAATTGTCACCCACTTCCTTTTTGATTGTGTACAACCCATATTGGAGTGGTCTACGCTTTTTATTGGGGCTAGTGATGTGCTCTTTCTCTAAATGTAATCATACCCTATCACTAACCTGAAAATTTTGTGGAAACATGTGTTGGTCATGTCGTTTCTTGTATTTGACATTTTCTTTGTGTGGGATATCATGGGCTTATTGTTGGAGGTGTTGAATCCGCTCAACAAATTTGGATTCCATGTCCACCTCGATTTGAGCATGGGAGGACTCAGTCGGTGCAAATGCAACATGCATAAGTACATCAATCGACGCAAATGGTTGGAACCTCAAGCACACTTGAAAAGGACTATGGCCAATAAATTTGTGGAGGGCTTTGTTATATCTATGTTGACATATGGAAGGTTTTCATCCCATGTACATGGGTGCTTGGAGTTGTACATGCACAATATTTGCACAATATCCTTGTTGACCACCTTTGTTTGTCCATCTAATTGGGGATGAAAGGAAGTCTATTTAGTTAACTTGGTATGCATGAGGCACCATAGGTTGGACCAAAATGTGTTGAGGAACCTATTGTCCCTATCTGAAGTAATGGTCTATGGTAGCCCAAAATGAACCCAAACATGTTCAAAGAAGAGTTTAGTAGTGACTTTAGTTGTGATATTGTTCTTGCACTCTGTAAAAATGGCCATCTTAGAGAACTGGTCAACCACCACAAACGCATAATCATTGCCATGTTTGGTGGATGGGAAACATGACATGTAGCCCATAAAGACTAACTCCTAGGGCTTGTCTGGGGTAGGTAGAGGAGTGTACAACCCTTTCCTTTTGATTGTTGGTTTAACAATGGCACAAGTGGTGCATGATCTGATGTCCCATTGGATATATTGCCAAATATTTGACCAGTAAAAATATTTTTTAAGTAATGACACTATCTTCTCCACACCAAAGTTCCATGCTACTCGATTGTAATGTGCCCCCCAAATCAACTTGGCACACTTTCTTGAAGGAATGTGAAGGTGGCCTAGGTAGCACAACAATGCATCTTGGAGGTGGAAGTGTGGAACTTGCTTTCCATCCATTAACATTCGATATATGACAATGAATTCTGATTTATTGTTCTATTTTTATGGCCGCCTAGACTTTGACCACAGCCTTCTTAGGTGAATTCGACTGAGCCAATAGGACACGATCCATGTCCATGTCATTTCTAACTTGCCCATGTGGCTCGATTTGCCTGAAGATACCTGCAACATAGAATTTAACAAAATGGCTGCGGAAAGTTGCAGCAGCTGCGGAAAGTGAAAAGATTCCGCAGCTAAATGAGCAAAAATCTAAATCAAACAGCAGACACAAAACATGGTTAAAAACCATTTTAAATGCTCTTTTACAATTCATATGCAATGATATTGATGAGTTAGAGGGTAAGAGGGTCAATTGAATGAAAAGGTCTAGAAAGGTGTATAAGAAAGATCTGATTTTAGACTCAACGACTGCAAATCAGTACATATCCTGATCATAGGTGGGGTATCACTGAATAGCACCAAAGAGTGTTTCACTATGATAGGCCACCATATTTCCTTGTTAAGTGAGGACTGCACCAATATCATAGTTATAGGAAATTGTCTCAATCTCAAATGGATGTTGTAGGTTTTGCAGGGTGAGGACTAGTGCGGGGTAAAGGCAATATTTTAGATCATTGAATGCCCTTTTTTTGTGACTTAGACCAAAAATAAAATGTTTTTTGTCCTCCCTTGGTCACTTGAATTGAGGGGCAAGTGATGTAAGAGAACCCCAACACAAATATTCTGTAGAAATTAGCAAGGCCTAAGAAGCTATAAAGCTGTATAGAGTCATCGAGGCTAGCCAATAGCAAATGACGTGGATCTTGGAAGGCTCCAATGCACACCCTTATCATCAATAATGTAGCCTGTGTATTGGACCTTGTTCATGCTAAAGGAGAATTTTTCCAAGTCAGAACATAGCTTGTGTTGCAACAAAGCGTGAAGGACCTACTAAATATGCTGCAAGTGTTCTTCCCAACTCTTGTTGAAGATGAATATATAATCCAGATATACAACCACAAAATAATTGGTGAAAGGCCACAATATATCATCCGTCAACCTCATGAAAGTTGTTGGGGAATTCATCAAACCAAAGAGCATGACCGTAGGGCAAGAAACATTGTTGGCTAACACATAGATCTCTCCCTTGGTGAATCCACCCGATGGTGTATGGTTGCGGGTGTGGTGTTGTCGACAAGTCCAACCACTTGATGACCTTTGCTAAGATGAGGTTCTTTTCACTTCTTCTATCAACAATGAAATGTATTGGAGCATCCTTCACCCACATCTATGGGAGAAAGAGGTGATCACCTTCCTTTATATCTTTGGGCTCACATTGTTGAACCTAGGTGGTGGAAATGGTGGCACTAGGTTCTGCATCAATGATCTTCTTCTCCTTGTCTAGGTCTAATTCAAAGTCAGAACCTACATCTAACTTTGAGGCTTTCAACTTAGGCACCAATGAATTCCTTTTTTGATGTTCATGGGTTTTATGAGAGGGGCTTATGTAGAACTCACACCACTTTCACATATATTTATTTATTTTCCCATTGCCATTATTTATTTATGATTTAGATAGGTTTTCCTAGGGTGGTCCACCTTGACTCTCTCCTTTGTTTTGTGATTTTGAGATGACCCTGCAATGCTTCTGTTATGGGGGGTTTGTAAATCCAAAGTCTCTCTTCTTTGTTTAATTTTTTGTTGAATTCTAACAACATATCAATAAGTTGAGCCAAGCTAGGAAATGTCCAAAAAATCCATTTCTAATTGGATGTATCTGTGAAAACAACCATGTTACTTGAGCACCAACTATCACTTGGAGTATTTGATACCTAGCTTGTGCACAAGGTATGGAATGTATTTGTGAACTTGGGCACTATCTGGTCACTCTGTTATCGTAGCGTGGTCCATCTCATGTATTGCTCTTCGTAGCTTCCAACAAGGTAATATTGTTCCTTAGTATCATCCCTAAAAGTCTCCTAAGTGGGTGAAACTATTAACAATGTATATTTCTCTATGGCCTTTTTCTCATGGTAAGTCTCCCACCAATCCTTGACATGGGGGTGGTATTAAGGTGTTCAAAGGTAATCATTTCTCTATCGAAAAAATTGTGGATTGAAAAATACTCTTATAGTATATTTAACTATTTGTCTAGAGAAATTGCGTCTATTTGGCCTTCAAAGTGGCCACTTGATGAAGATGTGTCACCTATTGGCATCTGACGAAGGATCTGGGAAACATTATCCATCATCTTGTTCCTTTGTTGCACAAGGACTTCCTCAAGCATCAATTTAATAGGATTTTATGCTCCCTCGTATTTATTTTCTTATACCATGGGAGGTCGTAGAGGTCGATGAGGATGGTCTTGCAAGGGCACAAGCAGTTTGTGTTCCAACTCCTTATAGCCTGACCTCATTGGCTACATGCATAAAAAAATAGATAAAGAGCAGATCAATTTATTACCACTAATCCAAATTTATGAAGGGAACAAAATGAAATACAAATTTATAACAAAAACATTGAGATATACTAAAACTTGACTTCTATTAATAAATGGAAGGTGTTGAAATTTTAAGAATGTGGAATGAATTAACTAGCTCAAATGGTGGTAACTTACCCATAAGAAGTGATGTGATGGCTACAAACCTTCACCAAAGTGAGTTATAATGAGGCTAAAATACCTTTTTTAACATTAGTAGCAATGAGAAAACCCTAAATATAAAAAAACCTAACCCTAAGAGATGAAACACCAAAAGGATTGCGGACCCCATTGCGATTAATTGGTACATCAGCTTCTCAAGGTCATAAATTTTACATACACTATTTTGTTTGGCACACTTAGTATCCCGTTGGAAAGGTCTAGCTAATAATTACACATTTTGTTCGATCTAGGCTATATTGTATGCATAACATGGGTCCCTATCACATCAAAAAAACATAATTTAGGACCTCAAAATCACCCTGAAATTTTAGGACCGAAAAAGTTGTAGAAAAGATGCCAAGATGGAGAACTATGCTTTGATCCAGTGGAGTGGTGGACGACCACTGATATCTTCCTGGATCACACTATAACACCAAGAGAATATCAAACATTCCATAACAATAATATACCAAGATTTATGACTTAGCAAGAGCCAATACTACACGAGGGTGGGAGAGCCTACTCGTTGAGCCTTTTCACAACAGGCTAAATATGTCCTCCCACTTTACACCTTTGTATACTTTAATAGTCAAATCATTACATAAAGGTGAGTCCACCATCCCACAAACAAGGGGGTCTCATATGCCAAATTGGTATCTGGATTGGCCATGACCTTAAAATTAGATTATTATTATTATAAATATCTCAGGGAAGGTGTGAGTAATTATTTAATTGAATATCTTGATTTGATTTTTTTATGAAGGATTTATGTGTATAAGTAAAGACTATAATAAATTTGGTGAGTTAGTTCAAGTGGTTAAATACTGGAAACTTCAAGTGGGATGTTTTAGGGTTAAGTCCCTAAGCTTTCTATGTCTATCATATTGTGTGGATGTATAGCGAACAAAGTCTGTATAATACAATAATATCCATAATACTTCGAAGACAAAGACCTCCATTGTAGGACAAGTAATTACACACACACACACACACATATAAGAATATTTTTAATACAATTTATATGATTACAAACGAGGGTGATGGTTTTCTTAAATACATAGGCATACACCTCTTCACCATTGGTCATGTCCTTAGGGACATACCTCTTCATTAACTAATTACTAATTAATTAATAAATAGTCATTATTATAGTTATTTACATCATTAATATTATTATATATATATTTTATTCATAACATTGCCTTCCTCTTCAAAAATATTTGTCCTCAAAGCTTGTTGATGAGAAGGCTTGATCTCTTTTTTTGTTTGGAATGTCTTGTCGTCTCAAAAATTTCATCTTCGTTGATACAAGTTGATATGATCCTTTAAGTGATGAAAAAATTGTGTCACTGAGAAGGAATCAAACCATCCTACGTTGATATTTTGTGGAATCTTGCAGTGACTGGAAACTTGTGATGAATTGTTATCACAAGAGTGGATTTTCCAAACATCAGTATTCCTTGGAATATAATTTTGTTTTTTATGTTCTAAGAGATAAGTATTCTTATATTCATTGAGATGTTTGTTCTTGTGATTAGGATAGAGATAAGGAGTTCTTTTGGTTTGTCTTTCCTTTATCATGTGTGTGGAAATATTTTGATTTACTTCAGGTGACGATGTCATTGATTTGGTTACAAAACCTTCACTTGGAATGTTCGTCATCTGAAATGCAACATCTGAGTGTGCTTTTTCTTCAACTGGCTTGTCTGCTTCTTGAGTTGTGATATTCACTAGATTGGTGTTAGTTACTTTCTCTTCAACTTGAATTTATATATTTGAATATTTTGATGCTTCTTTTTCAATAAGTTGGTGTACCTTATTTTCCAATGACTTATTGTCCTTCTTAAGCTTTTTAATTTGAGTTAGTAATTTTTCACTATGGTCTTTAAGCCGAGAAAGTTTTTCATTTATGTCAGCGGTGATTTTGTCAACTTATCTTTGCATATTTTATAGTACCATTTTGCCTTCTTGAAAAATCACTTTTGATATATGTTGTATGTCTTCTGGTATTACGGAATCTGAATTCAAAGTAATGTCCTGCAACATTAATTTTTTCTTTTTGTGGGAAAATGTCAAAAAATTATTTTTTCTAATTTAGGATAAAGGAACCTAGTGTTTCCATCCATGGTGAGCCCAAAACAACGTCACTATCGTAAAAAAAATAAGGTTTTCACGGTGAATTGTGAGATAAAAGTATAATCCCCAATACTTAGTTATAGATTGTTTATGTTGTATTGTTTGTCACTTGTGTCAATAAATTTCGTTTCAATTATATTCGATTCAAGAATCACTAATTGGTTAGCACATTTAGTACTAACATAATTATTATCTTCAGTAGGAATGATATAGATGATAATATCTCTTCGTGAAAGTGATCCTTTGATTTTAAATAGTGTACTAACACATTTACGAAAGGTTTTAGGAAATCTTTCATTACTAGTCTCCATTTTTTATTTTGAATACTAAATGTGTTTACCCCTTTATATATATATATATATATATATATATATATATATATATATATATACATTTTTTTTTTTAGTCTCTTCACTTATAAAGTAGCTATTCAACGTTGATACTTTATAACCCCCATATATATATATATATATATATATATATATATATTTTAAATAACTTCTCTTTAATTTTAATTATCCCCTTTTTTGGGTATAAATTCTAGGTTAATACTCTCACTTTTCTTTATAGAGCCTTGTACTTTAATATAATCAATGAAGAAAAGGTTATGTGTTTATGTGAGTTCCTTCACTTGTACTTATATGCTTCTATAGCTAGAAATTACACCAAAAGGTGTAAAGGAATGCCGAAAGAGTGAGGGAATGCGGAAGGAAAATCTTCGACATGTCAAGTTTCATCATCGATATCACCTTACATGGTCATGTGCTTCTAATATACTTTGACTATAAAAATCACATTTGATATACTTCGACTATAAAAAGACATTTTTAAAAGAAACACTGAATTTTTTTTACATGTGACCATTATCATACTCTTTGAATAAAGATTTATTTACCCATGTATTCTCTCCTTTCCAGCAACATTAGGGGCAAGAAAACTTCCAAAATATGCAACACAAACACCAGCACTCGATTGAAAGGTACATGTGTAGGCTGTGACCTTTATACATTGTGCATAGGTTGGTTAACCAACACGTCTTTTGGATTAAGAATATAAAACAAAGCATAATGATTTATATCAGTTTGATAAGTATAATGAAATGTGAGGGCACTTCCCCAGTTAATGTTGTGCCTCCAATTTTGATAGCCTCGGATAATTCCATATCTCCAATTCTGATAATACTATGCCGACTTTACCCGCCTATGGTCAAATGGTTAACTGAAGGCTCTCACTATAAGAAAAGATCTTAGACACTTAATATGATATGAGTAATAAATAAATATTGCTTTCTCATGAAAAATCAACTCACTTAGTCACTATTAAAAGTTAACAACCCATTCACATCCATGAACTTTGTTTTCAAACAATTAGTTTACACCAAGAAAGGTATCCTTTTAAATGTGGATCAGATTGGAGTTATTTGGAAAGCAGTGAATTCTCAACAGAAGATTACTATTTAAATAGCTTCAGCAAATTTATGGAAAATTACGAAACAAATTACAAAACATTCTTGACCAGCTGCAATATCAGGATCCTAAAATTGTAGGGTGTGGAGAAACACAAGCCCTGATATGGTAAGACAGTAAAACATAATCAACATGCTTCAAATGACTGGTGTTGAAGAAAATGATTTCCTTTCAGCATAGGTTGGAATTATAAACTATAAATTAAGATGAAACAATTCAAAAGACAGATCTTCTGATACCTAGTATTATTTAATGGTAAGAGAAAAAAATAAAGCTCTTTTCAAGATAAATTGAAAAAAATGTTCATTGATACAAGCAATGAGAAGCTAAACCAAGAAAATAAAAAATATTATTCTAACACAAAAGTAGAATGGGCCTACATATTTTTTGATAGACTCCACCAATTTGATATTATAGTACCAAGCCACCATCTCCAACCATTCACAAATAGATGATATAAAATGCCAACATAAGCGCATATAAAAAAATATGACTAAGAATATGCTATGTACAACAACTAAATGCGGCAGTGCATGTAATCTAATAAACACAATTGTGCACATATGCCTCCTTTACCAAATAATGCAGGAAAACCTAGTAATCTAATCCTAATAGACATTTCACTATTTATCCTCCCCATCCTCACGCTTCAATATTATCACATTTCACTATTTCTCCTCCCCTTCCTCACAATTAGAAGTCTCTTTTATTTCTTCGCCAACATCTTCCTAACAAAGGAAATACAAAATTCAAAATATATAACATGACCAACTCTTAAAAATACTACTAATAATAATTGAATAGGTAGATTTCAGATACAAACCTGCTTGTTTGAGGTCCACAACGTCAGATTTTCATGAAGGAGCTGCATGATGAGAGTGTTTTCCTTGTATCTTCACCTAAGGTATCTAACTCCACAATTGCCTCATCAAATGCCCGCATTGTTAAAGATTTCTCCTTTAGTTATTAGAAAGGAGAGCCAAAAAATAACCAATATCCCTGCATAAACTGAGGTTTTTAAGGCCATGTTTACCATGTCTACTTGAAGAGAAAATATTAAAACATTTGGATTCTATAACCAATAGAAAACTATAGTCTAATGTGTACTTTAGCATATCCTTGTACTGATTCTAAACACAAATAAAGACGTTCATCATTGTGTTCTTGAGAAAAATTTAAAACCTCTGGATTCTGTAACCATAAAAAACTAGAGTCTATTGTGCACTTGAGCATGATCCTGGTACTGATTCTCAAAACAAACAAACATTAAAAAAAAATATCTTTGAAGTTTAAACATCAAAAAGTGGGGCAACAAAATGGACTGGAAAAACTGAAAATCACTTCGTGAGATTTAAAACCTATTAAAAAAAAATTCACCTCAACTCTTGTGGAAATTGGATAGGTGTCCATACTACAATAGGAATTCATATTTTTGAATTGTAATGGCAAAACAAGGATCCATTAATTTTTAGTTCTAATGGAAAAAAACATAACTAGTTGGTGTGGCATTTTATTGCAGTTGTTTTTTTCCACAACTGACATTGTCACTGTAAATTATGATATTTGCAGGTAGAAGCATGGTAAGAGTTGATGTGACGTAACAAGGTTAGCATATAGAATCATGGTAACCTGAGGTGATGTGACCTGATTTTTAGGTGATTTTTACTTTTCCAAGTTGCTAAGCGGAAAAACCTTTTGGGATTTTCTTGGTAACATGAACCTGTTATCCCAGTCTATTCCATTATCAAAATTCTAGATCAGATAAATATTGTTCTCAATAACCTTCCCTGATTTTGTATATTTCTCATCATAATCATCTTGGAACTCATTGATATGATATGGGACTTAAAGTTCTTACATAGCTATGTTACTTTTCTTCAGTTCTGTTTGGGTATTGCTTTATTAATATTTTGTTACTAGTGAATTTAATTGAGAATATTTTTTTATTAACTTCCTTGTTGATACAATGTTACCAACTTACCATAAGGATCATAAAACAAGAAAAGCTAAAATAATGTTTGGGGACCTTTTTTATATCCACACTCGTTTAGAAGCTTAGTAGCAAGTATTTCAGGGATTGTTCCACTTGTTGAAAGTTGAAATACTTGAGATACCTAGTGGACTAGACAATTGTTGAAACTTGAAATAATTTTTTGAGATACCTAGTGGACTGGATAATTGTTGGAAATGCTTGTTTGAAATACCTAGAGGACTGGACAATTTATTAGTTTCAATGAAAACACATATTTTTTTAAAAGTCAATGTTGATAAGACATGGACCTTTTGTCATTACAAGATATTTTAGTAGTCGAGTAGCCTGTCATGGATGAAAGGATTTTTCCTCAACTTATTTTAGTTGGAAACTTGAGTAGCCTGCCATGAATCAAAGGATTTTCCCTCAACTTAGTTTAGTTGGAAGGGATGATAGTAAAAAAACAAGGCCACTTGTTATTACTTTCATGCTCTGAAATTTAATTCAGAACAACTGGATATTATGTCTCATCCGAGTTTCCTAAAACTGAATTAATTTCATGAAACCAGAAGAAAGGGAAAAATAATAGCGATCACTTAGTTTTCTTGAAATATCTAATCAATACCATTTCTAATGCAACAAAACATTTATTATGTTTTTCGGGTAAATAGAAAGATATTCTGTTAATATACAAGTAGCATTACAAGGATTTCAGATAGATATCCATTGGGATTTTTAATTTCATCCTAAAATGCAATTCTACATGGACTCGGGATATCAAGAATGGTTTTGAGGACAAGTCCATCTTTCCATTTTAACAAAAAATACAAACATTTTAAAATTTTCTAAAAATAAACCCAAGTGGATCAGTTCTACAAATATCTATGCTTCTCATTCTATTATTTTCATGTAAACAACCTAAAATGCATTTCAAATTTGATAAGAACAACCATTTGTTCTCTGTTAAACTATAAACTGATAATCTGGATTACTACTCCATTATCCCATGTTATTAATTTTGATGCTAGCTAAAAATGAACGCTCAAAAAGAGATTATATTTATATGGGACAGAGTTACTCTTCAGCTGCAGGCTCTCCTTGTGTTTGGTTCTCCATTTCCATAGAATGGATCACAAAATTCCTATTTCCAGTCAACATACTGAATCCATATTTTTCCAAAAATAATGGGTCATGATCTAGAAGTCTGTAGAAATTGCTACTATTGAATGCAGAAGGGATATGATTTATCCTTATCATCCATGTTGGAATCACTCTCCCACTTGGTGAGATGGACTTGAGTCATGTTGCATGAAGGATATGAGGCTGGTCATGAGTTTGAGAACCACGAGCCAGGGTCCATTATCCTTGTCGAGTTTATGTGGTAGAATATGTGTTAAAAATGCAGATGTTTACTATCTCCTTGATCCTTTCCAAATTCTCTTTCACTTTACCAACTATCATATCCTTGATAATGTCGTGCCTCCAATTCTGATATCCCCACATAATGCCATACCTCCAATTATGATAATAATATGCTCACTTTACGTGCCTATGGTCAAATGGTAAGCCGAAGACTCTCACTATAAGAAAAGATATTAGACACTTAACATGATACTGAGTAATAAATAAATATTTCTTTCTCATGACAAATGAATTCACTTAGTCACTATCAAACAATTAACAACGCAGTCACATCCATGAAATTTGTTTTCAACCAATTAGGTTACACCAGGAAAGGTATCCTTTAAACGTGGATCAGATTGGAGTTATTTGGAAAGCAGTAAATTCTCAACAGAATATTACTTGTTAAATAGCTTTAGCATTTTAGGAAGATTACTAGTTCAATAGCTTCAACAAATTTATGGAAAATTACAAAATAAATTACAAAACATTCTTGACCAGCTACATTATCAAGATCCTAAAATGGTAGGGTGTGGAAAAACACAAGCCTTGATATGGTAAGACGACAAAACATAATAAAGTAGGCTTCAACTGATCGGTGCTGAAGAACACTATTTCCTTTCAACATAGGCTGAAATTATAAATTATAAATTAAGATGAAACACTTCAAAAGACAGATCTTCTGATACCTATTATTATTTAATGGTAAGAGAACAAAAATTAATCTCTTTTCAAGATAAATTGAAAAAAATTGTTCATTGATATAAGCAGTGAGAAGCTAAATGAAGAAATTTTTTTTTATTCTAACACAAAATCCAAATGGACCTATATATTTGTTGATAGACTCCACCAATATGATATTATAGTACCAAGCCACTGTCTCCAACCATTCATAGATATATGATATAAAATGCCAACATAAGCACATCCAAAAAAAGATGACTAAGAATATGCTACGGACAACAACTAAATGTTGCAGAGCAAGTGATCTAATAAACACAATTGTACAGATAGGCCTCATTTACCAAACAATGCATGACAACCTGGTAATTTAATCCTAATACACTATTAGATTATCAAATTTCACTATTGCTCCTCCCCATCCTCATGCTTAGAAGTCTCTTTGACCTCTTCCCCAACATTCTCCTAACAAAGGAAACACAAAATTCAAAAGATATAACATGACTAAATCTTAAAAATACTAATAATAATAATTGAACAGAGACTTCAGATACAAACCTGCATGTGTGAGGTCCACAATGTCAGATTTTCACGAAGGAACTACATGATGAGAGTCTTTTCCTTGTAATAATCTTCACATAAGGTATCTAACTCCGCAATTGCCTCATTAAATGCCTGTAGTGTCAAACATTTCTCCTTTAGTTACTAGAAAGGAGAGAAAAAAAAAACAAAATCCCTGCAAAAACTGAGGTTTTTAAGGCCATGTTCACCATGTCTGCTTGAAGAGAAAATATTAAAACATCTGGATTCTATAACCAATAACCAACTACAATCTACTGCATACTTTATCATATCCTTGTATTAATTCTGAACACAGATAAATACATTCATCATTGTCTTCTTGAGAAAAGGTTAAAACATATGGATTTTGTAACCAATAACAAACTACAGTCTATTGTGCACTTGAGAATATCCTGGTACTAATTCTAAACATAGATAAACATTGAAAATAAAAAGAAATTTGAAGTTTAAACATCAAACCAAAGTGGGGCAGAAAAATGGATTGAAAAAAATGAAAAGCACTCCCTAAGACTTAAAATCTATTTAAAAAAAATCACCTCAACTCTTACGGAAATTGGATAGGTGTCCAAACTACAACATGAATTCATTATTTTGAATTCTAATGGAAAAGCAAGGATCCATTAATTTTTAGTTCTAATGGAAAAAAAACATAACTCGAACATAACTAGTAGATGAAGTAAAATTAAAACCCGAGATTTGAAGCCTACCACGAGTTGGTGAGATAAAAACGAGACTTTAGACATGCATTTCAAATAATTATTCAGTATATGCCTTGCAGAACATTCTAAAAGAATTCTCTTAAATACAAATTTCTTCAAGAAAATATCACCATAAAACATTTTTAATATGACAAAGGCTGGTGTGGTCAATTTACAGATTTCGGATTTTCATTTTCCATTGTATAAAAATAATGAAGATTAATACACAACTATTTCACGTACATATATCATTTAGTAATTTTCCCAACATATTTATTAGAGAGACAACACATTGGCCGTTCAACCATTTGTCTATATTGTGGGCATAAAAATAGACAAACAATACTTATTCAATCTAACCCTTGCTCTAATAAGAAATCGGTTCATCCTAAAAACGGAGCAAGAAAAAAAAAATGGATTAATGCAATATATTCATTTCATTAATTTAGTGCAAACAAAATGCCTTGATATGATACCAGATTTGAAAAGAAACATAAATATCTACCCCAAAACTGAACCAGGATTTAAACCCTAGAAACGAAACAAATGAGATCAAAGTTAATGGACAAAGCCATAGAGGGTTCTGCCCTGCCTCTTGAGCGCATAAACAACACACATGGTGGTGATAGTCTTGCACCTTGCGTGCTAAGGGTAAGAAACGACATATATGATGAAATTCTCCATAAATATCTTCAACACTCCCCTTGTCTCTTTGTGGATGACTCCACTGATACACTTGACACCTCCTATCCTAGGTAGATGTCTCGTGGCCAGCTTGGTGATTCGCTGAATGTTATCCCTCAACACCTTCTCATTCCTCTTGGATCCTCCATTTCCAAAACCCTTACCACCCTTGTCGTGCCCAAACATTTTTCTTGTTCTCTTGTGTATTTACGACTTAGGCTTTCAAATAAAATTCATTCGCTCAGCTTTGAACCCTACCCGCCATGGGAGACTTTCCTCTAAATGGAAAATTTCCATTCGTTAAAGGGGAAAACACATGGAAAATTTTAATTGATTAGAAGGGTGAAATGCAAGCTCTCCCATTGGCTAAGGTGAATAGTGTTTTCCCACCCCAAGCCAGCAAAAAAAAATCCTTTCGGCTAAATATAGGATATGGTATTTTCGGTTCATAATTTTGTTTTCCTCCATCTTTGCTTTCTGTTTTTAATATTTTTTACTCCTCGACACAATTTTATTCTAGAAAATACCATCAACATGAATAATTGTGGAAATTTCCAAGCACACATTACTCATGTTACCAAGTAGTGTATATAGTATTTGATTCATAATTGAACATCAATACATTAGCCTCATAGTCTTATTGCAAATTCAATTTTCAAATTTCAATGAGACTATGCAATCTTGTTTATATTTAGTAGTGAATGTAATCAAATTTGAATTTATTTATAATAATAATTACATATCTCATGATCATTAAATATTCTTAATTATGTACGAACATAAGTGAAAAATGATTATAACACTGGTTGGTGAATATGATGTGAGTTCGGGGAGGAGATCGATGGTGGAACCCTAGTTGGTATCATTGATGGTGGAACCCTAATAGATGGAAGATCCCTATCTGTAACATAGAAAATTGACAACGGCTGCGTGGAGGCTACAATGGGCCTGCGTCTGTACATGGCAGATGGGGTCAGTGAGCCCAGACAGGTGGCTATTTCAAGCAACAAGTTCGAGGTAGGGTAATATTTCGTTCTCCTGCAGCGGAGGGTAAGTAACTTATATTTTACCGTACAACATACCAAGGGTTTTATTTTTTACCATTTTCAGCAAATATTGGAGGTTAGCTATTAGGACCAGCAGGTGCATGCGCTCAGGATTAGGAACACAAAGGAAATGGGTCCCCACCGCTGTCGAAAGGAGGGCTCAGACAACATGGTCAATGACTCAGAAAGAGTGGAGGTGGATCCCGAGCCAGGTGATATGTTAGCCATGTGGGGTTTGGAGGTCACAGAGAAAAATACGATGGAGTTTATTGGTACAGTTGGAATGCGCTCCTGGATCTCAGGAGGCTCGGGGAAGGAGAGGAAGACAGGAGGGTTTTCAGTTTGCGGGGAAGATACCTATGGAGAAGGGGTCATTGTTATCCTCTGAAAGACAAGCGAGAAGTCAGGAATAGTTTACAAGTACTGGAGAGGAAGCCAAAAATCAGCTGGTAAGTGACAAACCATTCGAATTGCGTCAGCCCTTTCTTCAGACAGGGGGCCTCAAGAAAATTTTTTATAGTTGCATTCCTTGGAATCACCAGGGGCAGGTCCCATTTTTTACAGGACTGGGAAGGGGTTCTTTGGATTTGGAGTTGAAAAGAGAAGGAGCGGCCGGGGATTTGGGGGCTCACAGACCATCGAGAACCCCGGGAGAAGGGGAGAAGAGACTTCAAGGTTTTTTACAGGGGAAGGGCTTGGGAAGCATAACAGACACTATCTCTGAAGAGAGGTCAGAGAAGGCGTACATCTAGAGGAGGGAAGAGGGCCCCATAAAAATAGGGAGACTCTCAGTTTTAGGCTACATCCAGGATCCCATTAAGTATCCTCCGCAACACCCTGAAGGGTTTCTAGAAGGGATCAATCCTGCCCTATCTCTGTCGCGGTCAGAAAATCTTGGGGCCACTTGTATTAGGGAGGGGGAACAAAGGGCCAAACCCGCCCTAGAAGCATAATTCCTTGAACATTGAGGAATTTTGGACATAGAGAATACAAGGGTCTTAGATAGCCCAAGGAGCGTCAGGAAGAAAGTGAAAGAGGTAACAAGGAAAGAAAAAATCCCAAATTTGATATTGGGGATAGACATTTCAGTGGAAGAAGTGATGGAGACTGCAGATCTCACCTTAGTAGGGAGAGCCAAAGGGAAGAAATTGTCAGCTTGCTACATTAAGGAATGGGCAACACAAGCATGGTTGGAAGCCCCTGATCTGAGATTTAAAGCGGTAAATATGAAAAATGGTTGGTTTATGATTAAATTTAAGAGTACGGAATAAGTTCAATGGGTTCTAGAAAGGAATTTGGGTTTTGACCGAGCTCCCATATTGTTCAAGATGTGGAGTCCTATTTTCGAGGCGCAACGAGAGAAGGTCACTGATCTTCCAATTTGGGTTAGGATCCCAGGCCTCCTGCACCTCCTTTGGACAGAGAATGTATTTAGGGAGATAGGGAATGAATTAGGGTAGTTTCCAGAGGCTGTTATGTCCTTCAAATAGACTATGGAGCAAGGAATTGCAAGAATTTTGGTGCGATTAAATTCGAGAGAAGGATTATCAGAAGAAATTCAACTCGACTACCGTGAATCGTCTTTCATTCAGGCACTGGATTATGAAAAATTTCCATTATGATGTCACAGATGCCATCAATATGGACATCTGGAAAATGGCTGTTCACTGAGTATCAGAATTTGGAAGAATAATTGTAAGGGGAAAAATAAGATAGAGAAGGAATATCGGACTCTGGTGGGTAGACCATCCTTGGAGACAAAACATGGGAATCAGGGAGGGGTTCCTTTTCAGAGGGTAGTGGAAGGGTACCAGAACTTGCAGATGGAAGAAGAGGACGATCAGGCATAGGCGATGGAGGTGGAGCTCTGTTAGCCCATGACACAAGAAGATCCAGAGGCCTCGACAACTCCATTGAATGAGGGTATTTCCTTCGACCCCACTCCTTCTCTTTCTGTTACTGTTTTGGATTTTATGGAAATGTTTCTGGGGCCTAGTCCTTCCAGGCCTTCACACTGTAATTCATAAAAAAAACATGAAATCAATTGAAGTCACACACTAGATAGTATTATCACCTCTATCCCTGAGCTAAACCTGGAACCGCTCCCTCCGCCATCTCTTGATCCGATTCCTAACAAACAAGAGGCTGAGAGAAGCTCGTACAATTTGAGACCTCGTGACAAGAAATAAAAGATGTTGGAGGTGTTTGGGGGTTTGGGGAATTTTGGGGATCCCCATCTAGGGCAAAAGCAGAGGGCTAGGAAAACCAATTTATCCAAAGCCCAAATGAGAGCCAAACTGGACATAGCTGATGGAAATCATAAGCTATTAACCACGGTAATTAGAGCAGTGAATACCCCAGAGATGGTGAAAAAATGATCATTTTGTCCTTAAATTATCGATGGTTGGATAGTAAACCTAGCTCTCAAGGCTCTTATAAATAAATATGGGGTTGATATTATTATGCTCCAGGAGACTCTGGGAGTTGGAGAAGATGTGTTACAGTCGTTAGAAAATATTTTCCCTGGCTGGTCTTTTCAGTGCCTTGACGCTAAGGGGAGGTCAGGGGGATTAGCCATAGGCTTTAGGGAAGGAAAATTAATTTTGATCAACACTTGGGGTCTGGATCAGGTCCTGGCACTATAAGTCTATTCCTCATACTTCTGCTCAAATTTCCTCTTTATAAACATCTACGGACCATGCCAGGATCAAATTCAATTTTGGAATGGACTATGGGCTAAATCCTTCATGGGAAGTTTAAACCTCATCATAAGTGGAGACCTTAATTTTTCAATAGGGCAGGCAGAAACTTGGGGACTAAATGCTAGATAAGATCCCCTATCAGACTTATTCTCTTCGAAGTCCATTGATGGAAATTTTATGGATTTATTTCCCCTAAATATGAGGCCTACTTGGCGGAAGAGAAGAGTTGGTGAAGCTAGGGTAGTAAAGAGGCTGGATATATTTTTGATCAAAGAGGAGCTTGTGGACAACATTCTATTGATTTAGAAATGGATTGGAGAAGGGGGATAATAGAATCATAACCCTATCTTATTGGAAATCAATGGATCAAATGCCAAAACTGGTTCCCCATTCAAAATCAACCCTGGGTGGCTAAAGGAGGAATTGTACAATTCCCTCTTTAAAGAGACATGGATATCTATGGAAGCTGAGGAACATCATAATAAAGCAGGTCGATTCTTGGAAAACCTCAAGAGAATGAAGATAGCCACAATTGATTGGGAAAAAAGGAAGAAAGCAATGGAGGAGGAACGAATTAAATAGATAGGTGAGGAGTTGGTTAGATTGGAAGGCCCTGATGAAGGTGGGTATGAAACAATGGAAAAAATAGATTGCATTAAAACTATTGAAGTTGAAAGAAGGAATATCCTCTTGGGAAGGGAGGAACAATGGAGAAAAAATAGCAGGGCTATTTGGTTGTCTACTGGTGATGAAAAATCAAAGTTATTTCACAAGTATACAAAAGGGCAGAAAAATAAAAACACAATCTGGGGGATGAGAATAGAGGATGACAATATAGCTAAATATTTTGAGGACCTGGATTCCATGGGAAATAATTACTTTAGGAACCTCTATAAAGCCCCGGTGGAAACTACTATTGCAGAAGTAGTAAAGGTGGCATAAATATTCCCAAGATATGTCGATGAAGAGGAGAACGAGATGCTTACATGCATGTTGTCTAAGGAGGAAGTGGAAGGAGTCCTAAAAGCAATGCTAAAGAAAAAAAGTCCTGGGCCGGACAATGGAATTTTACCAACATTTCTTTGAATCATTGGGGGAGGAACTTACAACTGTGGTGGAAGAATCAAGGGTGATGGGAGATATATGTGAACCATTGAACTCAACCTTCATCGCACTAATTCCTAATCTAGATGAGTCAGGCTCATTTGGTGACTTCCATCCCATCTCACTTTGTAACTGCTTATACAAAATCATTACAAAGGTAATAGTTATAACGCTAAAACTGATTCTCTCCAACAATATCTTGAATGAACAATTTGGTTTTGAAGATGTGAGATCAGTATACAACTTAGCTCAGAATTTAATACAACAGAAAGAAAGTGGAGGAAAGAAGCAGTCATAAGGTATAAGACAGTTTATCAGAAGACAACTGAAAAAAAGTGAATATATGAGTTACTTTACTAACTTACATACAGTGTTAAGTCCTATATTAATACTATAGTCCCATATTATCAATAATTATAACTTTATATTGTTATTGTTGTACCACATAACCCCATATTGTGATTATTATCATTATTATTGTTAGGTCGGCTGGGATTACATTGTGGCCCACTAGGATTACATTATGGCCCCATGGACTCCTATATATAGAAAGGAGGTTTTGTAAATTGTATCATCCAAGAATTGTTCATTTATGTAATGTATTGGAGGTTGCCCCCTCAAAGTGGTTTATTTCTAAGGCGTTGATATCTCTTTTTCTTCTATTTTTAATTTGGTTTCAACATTTGAGTATCGAGCTTTGGATTCTAGGGTTTAACATCCCAAACAGGTCATCGTGGAATTTTTGCTATAAATTTTTTTCTACGAAGGTACAAAAGATGAAATTTTTAGAGGGAAAAGCCGAAATCCTGAGGAACATTTTTGCAAAATTTCAGAGCTGGATTCACAATATTTTTGGAGATATGATATGTGGAAGTTAGGTCTTTTTCAGGCTCCCGAATTTCATCTCAAAGAGGTGATCGTGGGAAATCCTCATAACTCTCCCTCTGAGCATCAGATTGGAATTCTGTAAAAAGTGGTTGGAATTAATCTGACTTTAGTTTCCTGTCTATTAATTTCATAGCCAAAGGATCAAACAGTGACACGTGGCAAGTCATACAAGTTCGCTCTACTGAACTAGTCCAAAATTAGGTCATCGTAGGATATTGGGCACAACTTTGTCTTCAAGAATCCAAATCAGGTCAGACCTATGGAATTTGAAATAAGATTCAGAGGGCTACTTCAGGGCCAAATTTCAGTTATTGAGGATTTGAAATCACATAGATAATTCAGTTTCAATATCGAGCTTCGCAAAATCAAGAAAAAGGTGTGTATTTGGCTTTTAAAATTGCATAACGTTTGTTTGAAAAAGCAGTTTGAAGTGATTCCAAGGGAATATTTTATAATTTTTATCAGTATTGGGTTCTATAATGCCTCAAAAAATAATTCCATACCCATTAAGCCCTCAAAAAGCTATACTATGACGCATGAAGAGGAAAAATTGTAGTATGAGATATCAAAATTACGGTACCGAGTGCAACAAATTTTGATCTTACGAAGAGCAACCAAAGATGACATAGATGGTTTAAAAGAAGAAATGGAGGCTAAGTTGGATGGTTTTAAGGATCAAATAATAGCTAATATGGATGATAAATTAGTGGAAGATCACAGCGAGCATCAACAACAAGTTCTCCAACTCTCAAAGGATAACCCAACTTTGGTGCAGAATCTAATGAAACAACGGGGAGATCAACATAATATCGAAAGAATTTTAGAAGGTCCTTCAATCCACAAGAACTCTGCATGTATGATCAATTTCATAGTATCTCAGCAAGTGGAAGAACTTTCATGTAGAAGATTCCACATGGGAGTATGAGAATTTTATACAGAAGCATCAGCGTTGAGGACAACACTTGTTTGAAGGAGAGGGGCATGTTAAGTCCCTATATTAATAGTGTAGTGCTTTATTATGTTAGTGTAGCCCCACTTATTGTTATTTTTGTACCCCTGTAACCCCCATATTTTTATTATTGTGCCCTTACATTATTATTTTTAGATCAACTAGGATTACATTGTGGCCGCACTAGGATTATATTGTGGCCCCATGGACTCCTATATATAGAAGGAAGTTTTGGTCATTTGTATCATCCAGGAATTTTTCATTCATGTAATGTATTTGAGGTTTCCCCCTCGAAGTGGCTTATTTATAAGGCATTGATATCTCTTTTCTTCTATTTTTGGACCTGTTTTCACAACATCTGGGTTGCCACTATGAATTTATCAACTGGGTGATGGGGTGTATTACTGACATAAGCTTTGCAGTACTGATCAATGGGGCAACATCCCTTTTTTTAAGAGCGAAAGAGGGTTTTTATAGGGGTGCCATCTCTCACCATTAATCTTCCTTCTGACAACAAAAGGACTAAGTCAGATGCTAGTGGAGGCCAAAAGGAAAGGGGACATCAAAGGTATAGAAGTTGCTACAAATCTACACATTACACACCTGTTCTTCGTGGATGATATCCTTTTGTTCAATGATGGTAGTAGAAGGGACATATCTCATATCAATTCCTCTCTGGATCTCTTCCTTATTGCCATGGGCATGAGTATTAACGTCCAAAAGTCATCCATTATAGTAGAAGGACTCTCGGGAGAGGAAACAAGGAGAATAGTAGGAGAACTTCCTTTTAAGCTAAAGAATATGAATGGGAGCTTCAGATACCTCGGGTTTCATCTCAAGCCTAATTCATACAAAATCATAGACTCGTTGTGGATGGTGGTTGTTAGTGTCATTTTTTGCATACTGCCACCAGTGATCAAAATATCTCTTTTTCACATCACATTAGGGTTCCATTCTGAAATTTTTTATCATTCCACTAGGTCATGCAAAAATTTGGTCACTGATTAAGATATTGAGATCATTACTACTTTCACTTCCATGATCAATGGACATCATCATGGTCAGGTCATTCATTGTTGAAAGAGTCCCATAGTCATCATGGTCATCATTAAGCTCATTCTTCCATGTTGTGCCATCATTAGGTCATAGGGTCAAAATCATGAAAATTGGTCTTTTCACATCAAATTAATCTTTTGAATGTGTATTAATAGTCACAGGTTTTCAACAATTTCAGGTTCCAAAATATCATTTCCAAGTAAGTGGTTTTATGTTTACCATATTTTTCTCTTAGTTGTGCTTGGAAAGCTCATTTCCCTCTCCTAGGGTTTTGAGGGAATTTTTCTTGGTTCCATGCCTTCCATGGTTAAATAATAAACAAGAATTGTATCCTGATGTTGTTACACCTTCCCCTATCCTTAAAATAACTTCCTAAACACTTTCCATCACTCCTATCCCTCAAAATCATCATTTTTCCACAAACCCTAGCCTATTGCTACAATTTGACACTTTTATAGACTAGGCCTGTGTTTTTCCCTTTTGGACCCCTTCTCATCACTCAATCCTTGAAATTACACTTTCCCTACTTCCTAACATCCCTCCTTACCTCCAAAAATTTTCCTAAGAATTTAGAAGCCCCCTATCCCATTTATTTCCCTTCATTCTTATAAATTGCCCAAATCCCCTGTTTTGCCTACACTAAACCCTAATTTCCTCTCCCATTGAGCTAGGGTTTGCTATGTAATCAGAGACATATGAGTAGAGGAGGAATAAGGGAGGTGATATCATAAATTATGAGGCCATTCTAGCTCATAAACATCATTCTCCATCATTTTTCAAGAAATCATTCCAAGGGACAAATCATTTGCCACACATAGGGCCAATTTTTCTTGAAAGTATGTTTCTAACCAAATGGAGATGAATTTAACAAAAATGAAATATTTTTTTGTTAATCATATACCAAGGAAGAAAAATCTCCTTCATTTTTTACACAGGTGGTATGTTTTGGGAGGAATGCTAAAAATATTTTTGTTATAAGAGAGTTGCTGCACTTCTGGAGTAGTCTTGGGAAAATAAACTTTTCTCCCGGAGGGAGTGTCCCAATGATTTGCTTGATAAGTCAAATGATAAATAGATAGAGATATATTTCCAATGAGATATCATGAGATCAATTTGGAGTTGAGGAAGGCATCAAAAAGTTTCCTGCAAGAGCACACTGCATTTTTTCACCCACATTCTGCACTTTTTCACTAGTCTTGGGAGAATTGATTTTGAGGGGCTATACTTGATCATTTTCAGTGTTCTATAGGTCTATTGTGTAGAAAACATAGATATATTTCCAAAAAGCTATAATGAGCTTAATTTTGAGTTCTTTAAGGCCTCCAAACGTGGCCTTGAAGTTAGCACCGCATTTCTGGAGGGTGGTGCTGCACTTTTTCCAAGGGTGCTGCGCTTATGCTTCAAGGGCACTGCACTTTTGCCTAGGGAACTGCACTTTTTCTAGGGACATCCAATGACAAAAATAATGGCACCATTGGATTCATAATGCCAAATACAGTCACCCTAGCAAATTTTCCAAGATTTTTTGGGTCAAATGGTTAGTTAAAAAGTCAAAAAACATGTTTCTGCCTTGTTTTTGAGGTTGGCGATGCACTTTTAAAAAATATTTGGAGAATGAAGTTTTGGAGTTTCAAATCAACACCAATTTGGAAACTAAGCACATATATGGAAAATAGATAAGATAGGATTTTTTATGAGCTATCCTGAGCTCAATTTGGACACTGGGAATCCCTTCAAAAGTGGAGCTGAAGTTGGCACTGCGCTTTTTACTAATTTTCTGAGTTTCCTGATATTTGTAAAATTTCTCAGTTTTTTCAGTTTCACCTTGGAAAATGATGTTTTTAGCAATGTAATTCATGGATGTAAATGAAATTTGATGTTTTTAAGTTACCTAGGTTAAATACATTAGGTAAAAAATCTTGATGAGATGTAATGAATCAGTTTCCAAAAAGTGAGGGATGAGTCAGTTTGACCTCCCTACACTCTAGGTTTCAGTTCAGTTTTTGGTGGAATAGCTCCCCAACTTAGGGATTCGACCCCTGAGGTTGGAAGAATTTCTTTCTTGCCTATATATTTCACCTCTTGACTCATTATATAAGGTTGGATGTTGTTGTATTGATCAGAGACTGTAGTGTAATCAGTATTTGGTAGGAATTTAATGAAAGTGTTGCAGCTATTTCTTTGGGATACTTGTGGTATGGAAATTTAACACTGTTTCTTCTTTTGTTTCATATATTTGAATGTTTTTTACTCTCCATGATCCATTTCATTTTTGTTATATGTTTTTTTTCAAGTTGATAAGCTGAATACATCTTCTATGCTCTGTTTTGCGAAAATATTCATAGTTTGTCTCATTTCTTCTGTTTAGAAAAGAATACATGCATTGTCTTGCTCTTTCTAGCTCCTCTTCAATCTGATCCATCTCACTTTGAAATCCTAAAGTGTTAGACTTCCTACCTACCTTTCCCCATTGAATGGACTGCAATCCTAATCTTATTTTCCCTGACCTAACATCTTTGACCTAATTCACCCATCCAGCAAACCAATTCAAAGAAAAAAACCATTGTACTCATATCTAGCCTAAAACCCTAATTCATCCAGCCGTCTTGGCTGTGATTTTGAGGAGAGAGCCCTCTTCGGTTTGTTAGGGCTAGCTACCTAGTTAAAATATTGGTCTGTGGTTACCTTTGGTTGGACTGTTTCTCAGCCTTAGAGACCTGGTGGGGTGATAACAGTGGCCAAAATTGAAAAAAATTTAAATGTTGGAGTTATAAGTGGTTTTCAAGAGTAGGAAGGCTGGTCTTAATCAAGTCAGTTTTAATGGCTATCCCAGTCTTTTGGGCCATTCTCTCTTGGATGCCTAAAGGAATTATGGAGAGAATCCAAAAAATCTGTAATAAATTCTTATGGGCTGGATCAAAGGAGGAAGAAATGCTCCCATGGGTGGCATGGGAGAGAATTGCTAGGCCGAAATATTGGGGGGATGGGGTGTAAAGGAGCTCCCCTATTTTGTGTCATCCTTAGCTGCCAAAATGGGATGGATCATGTTGACAAAGGATTCCCTTTGAACATCGGTTATGAAAAGGAAATACATTGACCCGAGGCCTCTGCTAGATTGGCTAAGGACCCCTGTTAAAAAGTCCTCTAGCGACTTGGTGGTGTGGAGGGCCACACTTGGGTCCATAAAGATCATTGAGGAAGGTCTGGTTTGGTAGGTAGGAAATGGACAAGATTTTCATATAGGGTTGGATCCTTGGGTGGGGTGTAATGCAGGGTATTCACTATCTGAAGGTCTAAGGGACCACTTATCTGAAAAATGTTTCTTTTTCCTGAACTAAATTGAAAAATAAGGAACCTCAACCTTATGGCAACAAAGGTGGATGACATGAGAAGATCTCCAGTTTGATCCACAATGGATCAAGGCATGGAAACAATATACCAACGAGCTAACCAGATCAAATGTTCGGATACGTGATAGGCTAGATGAACTCCAATGGGCATATGCCCAGTTGGGAAAATATTCACCAAAGTTTGGATATGCCCAGCTCATGTCCAAGAAGGGATGGGAGAACCTGGAATGGTGGGCCAAACCACTCTAGAAACTGAAGTGTCCAGCCAAAAGCCGTCAATTATTTTGGTGTATTTTGAAAAATAAAGTTCCTACTTGGGACAACATACAAAAAAGGAATAAGGAAGGACCAAGAACATGTACCCTTTGCAAAACAACTGTTGAAATTGTCCCTCACCTATTCATTCATTACTCTTACAGTAAATCTGTTTGGATAGAATTTAGGAACTTGATTGGCATATCACAAACCTGGAGATGGGGCTTTGTAAATGAAGTGTGGTAGAACTAGTGGAACAATTGTTAAGAGGAGAAAGGAAAAACGATTCCACTACTTATAGCCTGGGGTCTCTGGCTAGCAAGGAACATATCAATTTTCAGAGACAAGGAGATACCGTACCACTTTGAAGCCTATGAATGCGCTACTATATATGAGCTATTGCCTGAACATAGCTAAAAAAAAAATCATAGGGTGATCATCCCCGAGAAAATAAGGGGTGACATCCCGTGGTCATATTTTGATGGTGCCTCTAGCTCTGAAAACATATGCAGGGCAGGATTAATGATTCATCTAAGCTCTTGTAGGAGATTGGAGGCCTCCACGGGGCTTGGTCTTGGGACCAACAACTATGTACAAATAAAATCTCTCCACACTCTTTTATGCTGGCTTTCTCATCTAGGTTTAAATTCGGTTCAGATTTTTGGAGATTCTTTGAACATCATCAAATGTGTTATCACACCCTAAATTTTCAAAGCATCATTGTGTCAACTCTTATTTTAGTCATGTTTTCAAGTAGGTCTTGAGTCATTTTAAGTTTTTAGGGGTTAAGTGATAGGGTTAGAGTCTCATTTTCATTTACAAAATAAAGTCCAACAACCTTATTTCATACCTTGAGTGTCTCATACCATGTTTAGAAAGTCAAATTTTTAACCATTTCGAAGAATTTTTGGAATTAGCCACGAAACCAAATTTTCGTAGCACAGATAGTGTAAAAAACCTGTTTTGCGCTACGAAAAACTGTTGTTTTCGTAGCCTGCTACGAAATGGCTGAAACAACATTTTTCAGCAAAAAACCCTGTTTTTCTGCTTTTAGTAGTAAATGTCCAGAGGGGTTCCTGAGCAATTGAAAACTCATTTTTGAAAATTGAAAGAGGTTTTTATTCCTAACATACTGAAATACGAAAACCTCTTTCTGTTTTTTCAAATTCATTATGAGGTGGGGGAAATTGATGGTTTAACGTGCGCTGCGAAACTGTTGAAAGTCATTGAGAGAAAAACTCTGTTTTCTGGTTTTAGAAGTCTTTTTAAAGATCAGTTTCTGGCCACATGAAAACGTATTTTGGAATTATGAAGGAGGTTTCTCTTCATAAAATATCCAGATACAATAACCTATCTCAATGTTTTCATACGTGTTACCAGTTGGGAGATACAAGGCTTTCTTTTAAGCCATAGTTTCAGAAATCAGGGTTTTCCAGTTTTATACAGGTTGTTCAAAGACAGTTTCTGGGAAGTAGGAGAGGTATTTCAGAAAAACAAGATAGGTTTTTTTCAAGACATCATGGTATCCAAAATATTCCTTCATTTTTTCAAAATACATTATGGGTGAGAAGATAAAAGCTCTTTCTCAACACCTATTTTCAGATAAAAACAGGGCAGTAAGTGACAAATCATTAAAACAATTTTGTTATTGAGAAGGGAATTATTTTGTTTAAAGACATTTTAAAGCCAAATTTTTTTGCTTGTTAATATCTATGGAAATAATTTAAAGGTGAAAATATTCCTAAACTTTGATAATTGTTAAAAATTGTGTAAAAAAGACTTACATAGCAGTATCAGAGCGCACTACGAAACTACTGTAGGTGCAGTTTTGAATATTTTTATAAGGGTTTGAGAGGTAAAAACACTTGGTTTCAATTTTTTTTTGCTACTAGAGGATGGAAAAGGCTCACAAATGAAATTTCAGGTGTCAAAGCAAAGGAAAGTGGATGGTTAAGAGATGTTTACAAAGATGCAAATTCTGCGCTACGAAAATAGCTGCTATTTTCCTAGTGCAGCCATATCAGCTCTCTTTATCCTCTTTCAAAGGCTGAATTTTTGTACAGGTGGAAAGGCATGGTTTCATGGAAGTGATAACACATGTAACTTATCTAAAAAAATCAATTTTTTCAACAAAAGGGTTAGAATATCATCAAGGAAGGTAAAAACTAAATTGCAGAAAACAGGTTTCCTGGTTTTTAGGGCAGATAAGACATGACTCAGCAGGGTTCAAAACAAGGTTGGAGGCATCACCAATTCGACCTCATGAATTTTCAGCTGTCAAAGGAAGTATTTAAGTCTTATATAAGGTTTTTGAAACATGTTTTAGGAGTTTCACTCCTATTTTTATGAGGACTCCTAAAAGACAGTTAGCTGTTAGTTTGCAATTAAGAGTTTGTTTCGATGAATAGAATAAGTGTCAAAGATAGAATTTGAATTCCTCTGATGATGGATCATAGAATCCAAGGTTGTAAAGACTCTATATGTAGCATGAGGTCGAATTCCTCAAGTTTGGCATTTTTCATTAGCAAGCAAACTGTGTTATTGTAGCAGATTGTATGTTTTCATCTTAATAGAGATATTGGCTTTACTACTCAGGATTCAAAAATATTTTTTGGTGTTTGAGCTTCCTATGGCTTTCCTCAACTACCTATTTGCAGTGGTATGAATATATGTTACTTAGAATTCATTGGAAAATTCTCTAACTTCATTCATATGTTTGTAAACTGTGTTACTGTTTTGCTGATACATCTAAAACTCTGAAATGCCCTGACTTCCATGTTAAGCTAATTTTGATGTTTTGTTAAAACATACCTTGAATCCATAGCCCAATAGATGTTTGTTGATTATTAATTCAAAAAATTATACAATTTCGTCCATTTTATTCCTAGAGTTAGCCATCTAATCCTTAATTCAAAATCTTAAAACTATTGAGAGAGCCCTCTCAGGTTGAGGAGGCTAAGCCTCAACTAAAAGTCTAGTTTGAAATAGTTACACTGAGGTAGCCTGATCAACAGCCTATCAGGGTCCTATTTTGGTGATAACATTTTGGTGCGTCTGCTGGGAGCCTGAAGATATACATCTCCCGAAAATCATGAAGCTGAACTCTTGAAGGTAGCAGGAACTCAGAATCTGTTCGAGGCTGCAAAACTACCTTGGCGACTCCATTGTTGAAGAATTCAAAATTCATAGATTCATGGTGATTCCACTGGAGTTATGAAGAACTCAGATGCTGCCATTCTTATTTCAAGGTATTCATGCATACATTTTTCAGTAATTCATGGTTTCCCAAATCATTTTCCCAAGGATACATATTTTCTAAGGAATGGTCCAAAATTCAATGGAGATGATTTGAGTTTGAATTTGAAGCATATATCATATTTCTGTGATTTTACCGAGCTTTTTAGAGTCAAACATGAAGATGTTTGCATTATGCTGTTCTATGATTCATTTCAAGGGAAATTTAAACAGTGGATTGAAAGTTTTCCTGTCAGATCTATTAAGTCATTTGCAGACTTTTGGCTTATGTTTTTGGAGGAATGGATAGATAGAACAGAGTTGGTGGCAAACTCTCCTTCAATTCAAGGTTTCAACAATGGAATGATGATTATATTAATGAAGAAATAGATGAAATTTTTTCTTTTTCCTTGTCTTCTTATCTAAAATCATTTGAGTGCAAGACAAAAGATAAGATTAAATTTTTGGATGAAGTTGCTAAGAACATTGAAAAAGACATTGAAGGTTTACAAGGTCAAATTCAATCATATAGTCTTCATGATCATGATCATACTTTTCAAAATCTTTCTATGGCAGAATAGAAAGAGAGGATGTTGCTTCCTTTCTCTTTTGAGATTGAGGAAGAATACATTGTTTTTGATAATCAATTTGAGGATCAGTTTGAGAGCACACAACTAAAGCCATATGTAGATGATCAAAGTATTGGTGTTGGTGAGTTGTCCAAAGCTGCAGAATATCATAAGAAAAATAAAACTAACCATGTCTTCTTTGATCCTATAGTTGGCTACATGGAAAGGTTCTATAGTCTAGATTTCCAACTATATTTCCATTATGAAGATCAGATATATCTCATGCTGCCTCGGTTATTTTAGTATCATGTTTATTTTTTCTTCAAGCACAATCAAGAGATTCAACTGTCAGATCAGATCAATGACTATCTTCATTGGACGTTTCATATTCCTTGAGCTACAAATGGAGATTACAGCTGATATGGTAGGTAGGAGTGTGTAATAAGCTCAAAGTTGACTGAGCATCTTTTCAGTAGGTACAGATTTGTTTCTTATGCAGTGATCATAAAGCTTGAGCCCGAGGTGAAGGCCATTAAAGCTTGAGGAGAAGTTTGGCAAAATTTCAGAGTTTTATTCTAAAGGATGGATAACAGCACTGGAGCTACCGGTTCTTAGTGTACCACAGGGGCACACTATCCCAACTGGAGCCATTGTTATCACACCCTAAATTTCCAAAGCATCATTGTGTCAACTCTTCTTTTGGTCATGTTTTCAAGTAGGTATTGAGTCATTTTAAGTTTTTAGGGGTTAAGTGATAGGGTTAGAGTCTCATTTTCATTTACAAAATAAATTCCAACAACCTTATTTCATACCTTGAGTGTCTCATACCATGTTTAGAAAGTCAAAATTTTAACCATTTTGGAGAATTTTTGGAATTAGCCACGAAACCACATTTTCGTAGCGCAGACAGTGTAAAAAAATTGTTTTGCGCTATGAAAATGCTGCTATTTTCGTAGCGTGCTATGAAATGGTTGAAACAACCTTTTTCAGCAAAAAACTCTATTTTTCTGCTTTTAGTAGTCAGCTTCCAGAGGGGTTCCTGAGAAATTGAAAACACATTTTTGAAAACTGAAAGAGATTTTTCTTCCTAAAATACTGAAATACAAAAGCATCTTTCATTTTCTTCAAATTAATTATGAGGTAGGAGAAATTGATGGTTTAACTTGCGCTACGAAACTGCTAAAAGTCATTGTCAGAGAAAAACTCTGTTTTCTGGTTTTCGCAGTCTTTTTCAAGATCAGTTTCTGGCCACATGAAAATGTATTTTGGAATTATGAAGGATGTTTATCTTCATTAAATATCTAGATACAATAACCTATCTCACTTTTTTCATAAGTGTTACCAGTTGGGAGATACAAGGCTTTCTTTTAAGCCATATTTTCAGAAATCAGGATTTTCCAGTTTTATACAGGTTGTTCAAAGACAGTTTATGGGAAGTCGGAGAGGTATTTCAAAAAACAAAGATAGGTTTTTGTTCAAGACATCATGGTATCCAAAAGAATCATTCATTTTTTCAAAATACATTATGGGTGAGAAGATAAAATCTTTGTCTCAACACCTATTTTTCAGATAAAAACAGGGTAGTAAGTGACAAATCATTAAAACAATTTTGTTATTGAGAAGGGAATTATTTTGTTTGAAGAAATTTCAAAGCCAACTTGTTTTTCTTGTTAATATATATGGAAATCGTTTAAATGTGCAAATATTCCTAAAGTTTGAGAATTGTGAAAAACTGTGTAACGCTACGAAACTGCTGTAGGTGCAATTTTGAATATTTTTATAAGGGTTTGAGAGGTAAAAACACTTGGTTTCCAAATATTGTTGTTGTTGGAGGATGGAAAAGGCTCACAAATGAAAGTTCAGTTGTCAAAGAAAAGGAAAGTGGATGGTTAAGAGATGTTTACAAAGATGCAAATTCTGCGCTACGAAAACAACTGTTATTTTCGTAGCGCAACCATATCAACTCTCTTTATCCTCTTTCAAAGGCTTAATTTTTGTACAGGTGGAAAGGCATGGTTTCATGGAAGTGATAACACATATCAATTATCTAAAAAAATCAATTTTGTCAGCAAAAGGGTTAGAATATCATCAAGGAAGGTAAAAGCTAAATTGCAGAAAACAAGTTTCCTGGTTTTTAGGGCAGATAAGACATGACTCAGCAGGGTTCACAATAAGGTTGGAGGCATCACCAAATTCGACCTCATGTTGTCAAAGGAAGTATTTAAGTCTTATATAAGGTTTTTGAAACATGTTTTAGGAGTTTCACTCCTATTTGTATTAGGACTCCTAAAAGACAGTTAGTTGTCTGTTTGCAATTAAGAGTTTGTTTCAATGAATAGAATAGGTGTCAAAGATAGAATTTGAATTCCTCTAATGATGGATCATAGAATCCAAGGTTGTAAAGACTCTATATGTAGCATGAGGTCTAATTCCTCATGTTTGGAATTTTTCATTAGCAAGCAAACTGTGTTATTGTAGCAGATTGTATGTTTTCATGTTAATAGAGATATTGGCTTTACTACTCAGGATTCAAAAAGAGTTTTTGGTGTTCGAGCTTCCTATGGTTTTCCTCAACTACCTATTTGCAGTGGTATGAACATATGTTACTTAGAATTCATTGGAAAATTCTCTAACTTCCTTCATATGTTTGTAAACTGTGTTTGATTCATTGTGTTACTGTTTTGCTGATACATCTAAAACTTTGAAATGCCCTGACTTCCATGTTAAGCTAATTTTGATGTTTTGTTGAAACATACCTTGACTCCATAGCCCAATAGATGTTTGTTGATTATTAATTCAACCAATTATACACTTTCATCCATTTTATTCCTAGAGTTAGCCATCTAATCCTCAATTCAAAATCTTAAAACTATTGAGAGAGCCCTCTCAGGTTGAGGAGGCTAAGCCTCAACTAAAAGTTTGGTTTGAAATAGTTACACAGAGGTAGCCTGATCAACAGCCTATCACGGTCCTATTTTGGTGATAAAAAAATGGTTCAACAAGGAGTTTACCCGTCAAAACATTTTATTAAGTCCTATTATTGAGGATCTTTGAATACTGAAAGAAAATTTTACATACATTGCTATGTGTCACATTTACAGGGAACGTAACGCTGAGGTAAACCTCCTTTTTAAGGAGGGTTTACAGCAAGATTTGGGCAGCTTGAAGATTCGAGAAATAGGGCCAGAAGCTCCTCTGTAGATAGAATGCCCCCCATTTGTATAGAAAGTTTTATAGCATGCTTCAGACATCTTGTTTATGTACATTCTGTGCTAGTTATATTTCAGGTTTATATTCTACGACTAACTAAACTATTTTTCTTGTACTTTCTCAAAATATAATATTGCTCTAAAAATGTATATATCAGTATCATAGTTTTTACTACACTGTTTCTATTTGGGCTGGTTTTTCCTCATAAGAGGAGGCCCAAGAACATGCGTGGAGGTAAACAAGCCATATTTTTGGCATTTTTTGTATGAATGGGAAAATTGAACATATGGTTTTTCCTGGTTTTGGAAAAGGCTGTTAAAATAACGACCATATGCTCTGGAGGGCTATGTCTCAGACAAAGGAATGCTTCAATGCATGTGCAATGTAACTTTTTTGTTTCAATATAAAAATTTCGATTTTTTTCTCTGGAAAAAATCTCATCATCATTAATGGAAAATTGAACATATATCAATATTGTTTATATTTAACAATTAAGTTATTAAATTTTATTTATCTCTAATGTTATTGAATAAGAAAGTGTTTCTTACAATTTAGGTAATTGAAATGTGTAAACTATATTAAAAAATATTAATATATAATTTATAATTGTGCCAAGAGGCACTCTCTAGCCCAGTATAGAAAAGATGTTGTAATGTCCCGTCTTGTTATGTTATGTAAACAAAAATAATAAAATAATAAAAATAAAAATAACCATACGTTAAAATAAAAATAATGTATTGACCCATGGTATTCATATGGAATATAGCCTATTTAAAGGGGGAAAGACCAGCCTAGATCCATATTAACTTGGAAACTACCAATCGTCGAGAGAGATTAAATCTCTTCACTCTAAAAGAGGTTTACACCTCAAGAGATTTGATCCCTCTGAGTGGTTGGTGGATCTAGAGTTAAGATGGATCTAGGCCGGTTTATAATACAAATTCACAATTATATATATATAAAGGTAGAAATATTACCTTGAGATAATCTTGAATCAATCATTAATATTTTATTGTTGGTGATTTAAAGACTCATGACATTGGGTAACCCGGGAAAAAAACATTTTTAACTATTATGTTAATATTGGACTATGATCTCCCCCCATCATTGCCTGCATCTTCAATCCTTCTCATAATCATTTTCTTCCATAAGTCTTGTAGCAGATGAAGCTTCATTATTAAAATTTATGGAGTTTCATGTTGAATTTTGTATCTATGTTCTGTCTTCATAATTAATATTTTAACTCTTGTTGCATTTGAAATAAAAATAAGGCATGTTCTTCATGAGCTTCTCAAAATACAAAATATATGACATGTTCTTCATGTCGGTTTTTAAAAGAGAAAAGTTGAATTTTTGATATTTGAATTTTTGGCTCTAAAGAAGCCAAGTAGATCCTCCTCCTAGTCAGGTCAGCCCAGTCATAAAGGTACCCATTCAGCCATTCAGTCTACTATAAATATGAGGAATTCAACCTCCCGCCAAAGAAAGAATTCAGATATCTTCTATTGAAAGATAATTTAGATCATCTTAGATATGAGGATGAGGAAAATTTGAGGCACATGTTCAGCCATTCAGCCATTCAGCCATTTTCTCCATTAACCATATTGGATTTCACATTATTTTTCTAGATCCTCATCCTAACCTACTTATGGAAACAATTGAGTATTTTTGTCTCTAGATTTAAGACACAAACTCTTGGACTTAAATATTTATAATTCTTCTTCATCCTTTAAGGATGAATGAAGTAAATTAAATGACGTCTTTTCTTCCTAAAAAATTCCCTATGTGGTAAGTTTGTGTTCCAATTACTGGTGCAATTCTTCTAGATTCATTTTTGGGGCACCCATTCAACCATTCAGTCTACTATACATATGAGGAATTCAACCTCCCGCCAAAGAAATAATTCAGATCTCTTCTATTCAAAGAATGATGAACTAATTCGAGGTAGGACCAAGCTGGGGTAGAACCAAGGAAACACCAAACCTAACCAGACCAAGATCAATGGGTAGATGACTTGACTATGAAGGATTTGAACTAGGTGGTGAGCTTTGGTATTGCACCAAGAATGCTACAACTCCTAGAGGCTACTCTACTTTACTTTATCAACCTGGGGTTTGTACAAACTTGGAGGTGACAATGCTATATACACAACAAATGCATTCTACTCATGTCATCCTCTTTTGAGTCCTACGAAAGGGTGCTATTTCTAGGGTTTCTAAGTGAAGTCTGTCACACATATGATTTAGACCTAGAACTACAAGTGACTTAAAACCATTACTATATTAACCATCAAATGACTATTCTGAAGCAAGAAAATGCATCTAGCTATTCCACAAAGAAAGAAATCTACAATTTAAACTATGGCAAGAAATAGAAGAAAACTAGGCATCTTCATGAAGTAAATGGTCAAATTGAAGTTACAGAAAGAAGGCTAATCTATTCACACATTGCTGGGCCAAATGGCTAAACACACTCTGTCTACTTCATGCTTTAACTATCATGATTTTAATCATGCATCTAATCATGACCTAATTATGCTTGTCAATGCACTGTTTTACAGCAAGGAGGAGAAGGCGCTAAGGTGGCTTAGGAAGGTTTTGAACTCATGGATGCAGGGCTAAAGGTGTCTTGATGGTTTTGGAAAGTATGCATGAGGTTAATGATGATTTCTGGGCTAATGAGAGGCCCACTGGTGCTACTACTGGTTCTGCTACAAGTTTCTTGTAGTGCTACAAGAAAGTCCTGAATTACTATAGGAAATAGTCTGAGGGCAATACAAGGCCAAAAATGATGAAGAAAAGTGTAGGTGAGGTGGAATGAAGGTGTACTTGGATGAATGGAAGGTGGAAAACCCCTTGGCCAAGCTTATAACCTCTTGAGAATCCTATCTTGCACTTCTATTTTTGCTCACGGTGTGAAGGTGAAAATCTCAAAAACAAAGCTTAAGGGGATTTGATGGAAAAAAGGCTGATGGTGGGTTAGAAATGAAGCTAAGGGTGCTGGTGAAGTCCTCCTTTCTTGTGCTACTTGAACCTGCATGAAAAATACATGTTCATGCAACAAACATTGGCAAATATATGATGAAGGAAATGGACAAGATGAGTTGAATTTGGAAAACAAACCTACTTAAGCATTAAAACAAAAATCTAACTCAGTATTCTAGACATGTTCATGACACTTCATCAACCTAACTATTATTTCCAAGAAATCATAAGCTAAATATAAAATTTGGGCCTGTGGTGAAGATCTGCCCTCCTCAAGCTCCAACGAAAGAGATGAAAGAGAGAGGCTTGACACACAACTTTATGAGTTTATAAGCTCTTCGATCAACATTTATCCAAGCTTAACTACAACAAAGACAAATGGAAGCAAACTATAAAAAATGAATT
Source organism: Pinus albicaulis (assembly GCA_034641835.2). Classification (NCBI taxonomy): domain Eukaryota; kingdom Viridiplantae; phylum Streptophyta; class Pinopsida; order Pinales; family Pinaceae; genus Pinus; species Pinus albicaulis. Next base: position 1,524,693,800 of record CM076584.1, on the reverse strand, counting down.
GAAATATAGACAAAGTAAACTTTGAAACGTGAACTATAAACTCAAAATGGGAACTCTAGCCAAAATACTAAAAAAAAATTGTGAAAAACAACCTAAAAATGAAAAATGTTGATGCTGGAATAGTAGAATGCTGGAAAACCTTAAAAATTTGACAATTTTTCAACCATGGCATTATGGAAATTTTTTCGACTGAAAAAACTTTCAAAATGAACACCTGATTCGAGGAGTAGTTTCTTTTTTAAATGTTAAAAATACGATGACTTTAAAATCTTAGCCTAAAACAACTTGACACATTGTAACAAAAATTTAAAATGGAACCATCAAATTGACATACAGTGTAGGCAAACTCGACCCATTGAAATGAAAACTTAAATATCAACCAGGAAATTGACACATTGTGCAGGTGGACTCGATCTTTTAGAACAAAAACTTTAAAATCAACAATCAAATTGACACATAATGGGATCAACTTGCTAGTCGAGGATCGACACAAGCCTATATAAAAAAATAAAATAATAAATAAATATATAAAAATGAAAAATATAAAAGAAAACAAAAATTAAAACATTGAAAAAAATAAAATAAAATAAAATAACACTAAAAGTTTAAAAAATATTAATAAATAAATAAAGTTCAAGGGGTCTTGGATATACACTGATTGGGTGGGTTGTTAAAGCACTTCTTGATGTGAACTCACTAGTTCAATTTTTTGCGCCGATTGGGTTGATGTATTTTAACATGACGATGAAGATGAAGTCCTATTCAGTGTAGAAAAAAAAGTAAATTAAAATATATATTAAAACATAAAAAAATAAAAATAAAAACATGAATATATATATATATATATATATATATATATATATATATATATATATATATATATATATATATATATATATAAAACGAAAGAAAAACATAGAAAAATTTAAAAAATAATAAGAAGTAGATAATAATATATATAAGAACATAAAAATATATAAAAAAGGGCAATATATATATATATATATATATATATATATATATATATATATATATATATATATATGTAAAGCTTGACAAAAAACAAATCAAACATAAAAAAAAAATACCAAAAAACAAAATTAATTAAAATCAAACATAAAAAATGTCAAAAAACAAATATAAATTTATATATAAAAAAGACAAAAAAAAAAAAACATTAAAAATGTACCCCAAATTTTTTTTTTTTTTTTTTATAAAAATCTTTCGGTGAAAATCACATCAGAATAGATTTGGTCGACGCGTTTCGAACCAGCGAGTGTGGTTCAAAACAAACATAATTTAAAAAATAACAATAAAAATATGTAAAAAAACAAATATAAAAAAAAAACAAAAACAAAAACAAAACATAAAAAGTGTATAAAAAAAAAAAATAAATAAATAAAAAATAAAAAAACTAAAAAGCTAAAAAGACTAAAAAAATAAATAAATAAAAATGAAAAAAAATCAAAACAAGCATAATTAAAATAAAAATAAAAATTATAAGATAAACATTAAAAAAAATAGAAACATTTTTAAATAATTATAAGAAAAATTAAGAAAAAACCATAAATATTTAAAAAAAAACATTAAAATCAAATAAAAAAACATAAAAAATATTATAATAAAATTAAAAACATAAAAAAATTAAAAAAATAAGCATAATTAAAAAAAATTAAAAACAAAATAGGAATAAAAAAAAAAAAATTGATATAACCTAATTTAAAAAATAATAATTTAAAAAACCAATATGAAAATTAAAATTAATTTTTTTAAAGAAAATTTACCCCACCGAGCCAGCGGCTGAGTGGCCCTGGGCTGGGCGGCCGTGGGAGCCGTGCACGCAGCTCCCACGACTGCCCATCCCGACAGCTAAGCGCGACAAGGCCGATTCTCAGAATTGTCTTGCCGCCCTTGACCGCTTCGCCGCCGTGCTGGGTGGCCTTGGGAGCTGAATGCACGGCTCCCATGACTGCCTAGCCTAGCGGCCGAGTGGCCAAGGGCGGTAAGATCGATTCTCAGAATCGGCCTTGCAATCCATAGCCACTCGGCCGTCGGGCAGGGCGGCCATGGGAGCTGCTCACGCAGTTCCCACGCCCGCCCAACTTGACGATACAGCGGCCATGGTCGGTCGGCCAACCCCGTGGGTTGGCCCACCAGCCAAGGCCGCTTAGCCATCAGGCTGGGCGGTCGTGGGCGTTGTGTGAGCGGCTCCCACGGCCGAGCGGCCAAGGGTGGCGAGGTCAATTCTCAAAATCAGCCTTGTCGCTCTTGGCCGCTCGACTGTCGGGCTGGACGACCATGGGAGCTACGTGCATGGCTCCCACGACCGCCCAACCCACTTGCCGAGCGACCCTAGGCTAGGCAGGGAAATTTTTTTTTTTTTTTTTTTAAATTTTAATTTTAATAATGGTTTTTAATTTATTTTATTTTATTTTATTTTATTAGGTTATATCAATTTTTTTATTTTTTTATTTATTTAAGTTTTGTTTTTAATTTTTTTTTTTAAATTTTATGTTTTCAAACTTTATTATGATAATTTTTATTTATTTGTTTTTAATTTTAATGTTTTTTAAAAAAAAGTTTATGGTTTTTAAAAATTATTTAAAAATGCTTCTATTTTTTTTGTTTTTTTTTTTTATATCTTATATATATATTATTTTTATTTTTAATTCTGCTGGTTTTGAAATGTATTTTTTCATTTTTATTTATTTTTATAGCTTTTTTAAATTTTTAGTTTAGTTTAGTTTAGTTTTTTTTTTGGTACAAGTTTTTTTTAACGTTTTTGTGTGTTTTTATATTTGTTTTTTTACATATTTTTATTGTTATTTTTTTTATAAAAAGAAAAATGCAAAAAAAAACAAAAAAAACACATACTTGGAAAACTCTTAGAAAAATAATATCCTAGGACGAAAAACACTAAGAGACATAGGACAACTTGCAAATTTGTTAAATAATCAACATTCAAAAAAAAAAAAATTATACTTTGGACATAAGAACACTTAAAGTGTCAAAAATGTCCTTAAAAAAATAAATGTTAATGCTTTTCAAAACAGGCATGTAATTAATATCCCAAAAGGGAGAATGCTGTAATACAAAAACACAATAGCTGGAAACTACATCAATGAAAAAATAATCTAAATACACCATAAAAATATACAGAATAGTTGAGCCATTTTATTATATGGAGGTGGATAAACAAGTACAACCGTTCTTAAAATATGAAACACTCAAGCCAAAGAAGTGGCCTATAATGACCCTGAAGTGCTCCCGCAAGAGGGACTGCGTAACTGTTAGACTACTGGAAGGAATAATTGTTTGTCCCTGCTGCAAATGCTGGGACTGCAACTGACAACAAAATATAGAAGTGTAGATCTCGTAATTCCGAATCTCAAATGATGTCGGGATTTCAGATCTGGGATCTATGATGAATACCCAAAATAACCCAAAAAGGATTTCCGGATCTGACAATATTGGAAAATCACCCTCTTAGGCCCTTCAACTATATGACTGTTGGGTATGCAGATCTACCGCATTAGCTGAATATATGATGGCTGCAATAAGGCACAAACAACTCAATTCATAGAGGGTTGATCCTTCCTTCAGATCCTTAAGACAAAAGTTCAAGATCTGTCTCCTCCAACCTCCTCCAATAGATGCAGCTGCTGAATACACAACAACTGAGTAAAACTGCGCTATTAGGGATGGAGGCTCTATAACATGCTATTAGATTCTACAATGAAGCTCCTGAATGATGGAAATAATGTGCCCAAATTGAGGTGATTTTCCCTCACAATATTTCCAGCTGAAATATTGGAAACTTCCTTCCTGCTTCAGATATGCAAGACTGGACTGCGCAGTCCCTTAGGGAATTGTTGCTGCATGGAGATTACAAATGATGGCCTGAATGCAAGATATGAATATCCTGCTCCTGAAAGACTGATCTTGAAGCACAAGGTGAAAGGATGAATCCTCCACCGGTACCCTAGTTGAAATTCTAGAAACAAACTCCTCGTCTTAAACCCTCAAGCAGGAATGCGTAATTCTGAGACTGAATGTGCATATGAGAGTGGCTGAATGTGGTACCAATGCCTGATGATGTATGGAATCTCAAAGAAACCTTCCTAGAGTAGGCACTCGAAGTCCCCCATGGGTAAGGGTGGGATTTCCGCTTGGAAACACCCGTGTGCTAAACAACACTGCAAACTTAGCTAAATAGCTTAAGCGTGCATAGAAATGTCAAATGAAAAATCCAGATCTAAACAGATCAAAAATAATAATATAAATCCTACCTTCTATTGCTGCCTTCATCTCCCTTATATGCTTTGTGAGCCTTCCATAGCCCTGGACCACCTCATAACTGCGTTGCACATGTGGCCACTAGCCTCCATGAAGACTGCGTTGTCTCTCCATGTTCTCCACCTTCTCTGCATTTAATTCCCAATCTCTCCATCATGTGTGCATTAGATGCACATATTCCTCCACTATCTCATCATTATTGCTCTATGATCTTACTTTTAATGCACCATGATCTCATTTGACTTCCTCCATGATCTCCATGATCTTATCTTTAATAATGCATGATCTCCACTCCTACATTAATGAGCTGCTCCACTACTCCATAATGCATATCCAACTCTAAATTATCCACATACACACATAAAACGTGGATTTTATTCATCTGTGAGGTTTATGGGTCCCTCCACCCTCTTAATTAATTAATTAATTAAGAAAACTAAGAAATCTAACATTCCAATTATCTGATGGAAAAATGGGAATATTACAGTCCTTCCGGCCAAAATGTTGCTTGTCCTCAAGCAACTGCAAAAGTGGATGCTACAACAATCCATCTCCCTCCAAATGGCATCCTCATATGGAAGGCCTCCCCATCTGCTACAATGTGTAATGCATGCGCAACTCCAAAATTGCCTCTCTAGAATGTCTAGAATGGCCTCCAACTGAAAAGTTAGATGCCTCTCCTCATCAATAAGTCTCCAAGTGGCAACCATATTTTGTCCAAAGATCTCCTCTATGCATGAGATACATGAAATGAAGTGATTTTTTCCCAAAGTGGAGAGTCTCAACTCATGAACTGTCTCTCCAACCCATGCTTCATAGAGTAGATTACATCTCTCCCTACTCTCATCATTGGCCCTGTTAGCCTTGTTCGATCCAAGCATCATCCCAACAATGTGAAAAATAAGAAGTAGAGATATATGGATGGAAATGTACAATGTCAAACCATACTCTCCTAATAAAAACCACCGCCGAAAATCCTTCTACTGCCATGCCAAATCATCATTAAACCAAGTAAGAGAGCCATGCTCTCTCAATAGAAGCCACCACAACAATGCCTCTTGCTACCATGCCAAATCAGCATCAATCCAAGAATGAGAGCCATACTATCTCAAAAGAATCCACCTCAACAATGCCTCTTGCTGCCATACCACATCATCATTATACCAAGTACAATGAGCATAATCTCCCAACAGAAGCCAACGCAGTAAGGCCTCCTGTTTCCATCCTCTATCATCATAATGAAATGTATGGGGAAAAGTGAGCCCATTCTCTCCCAAAAGTAACCAAAGCAACAATGATTCTTTTTGCCACCTTACATCATCATGATGCAAGTCATGGAGCAACAACATACTGATTGACATGTGGAATGTTACATCAGAAAAATACAAACAATCTCCCCGCTACCACATCATGTGAGAGTTATGCCATGTCCCAAACCCAAGTACATACATCAACATAAGATATATCCCAAACAAAATTACATTTATGGACATGAGACATATCCTAAAAAAAGTAAATACACGGACATAAGATATATCATGTGATGGCCAAACTCTCTCAGCAATAACTAGCGCAGTCATGCCTCGTGTTGTTGCATATCATCAGTGATGTATATGGCATGGACCACAAAAATGTGATATTTTGGGTAGTAACCATACTCACACAAAAGCAACCAGCGCATCCATGCTTCTTGCTTCCCTGTATCATAGATCTGCAAGAAGGTTGGCAACCCCTTGCTCCTCATCTGGATCCATTCATCCCAATGTGGACGATGAACCATACCAAGCTCAATCTTGGTATCCACCCAAGGTAGAATATAATCCTCCTCCAACTGATAAGATTTGCACTCCATGATATGTTGAAGTGCACCTCCTTTGAGGTCTCTCCATGAGATGCTCTCATCAATGGCCTAATAGAACCCATAAGGTTCCATGCATAATGCATGTAGAAATTCCTCTTTGAGCTGTGAGGTGATCAACAAGGAAACTCCATCTTGACAATGGGGAATGCTCTCCATCATAAGATGTCTACCATCTATCATCTGTCCCTCTAGTGCTTCATGAGTGAAGCTGTCTTCAGGATGCTCCCAGAATAATGGGGCCCTCATCTCATCACTGCTGCCTAGTGACAACACTGTAGATATACATGGTGATACATCTGTTGTCTCCTAGCCATATACAATGCTGAACTCATAGTTTGGCATTGTACTGAACAGAACTTTGCTCATACCATCCTATGCAACTACACAGCTCAACACAAAGTGTTGGGTGTAGCTCAACCATGATAAACTGGGATAGCTATACATCTTATCCTTGATCAAGTCAAGGGTCCTCTGTGCAGTGATAATTTTCTACTCCAAATCAGCAAGGTGCTCTAATCCTTGGTTATGCAATTTCCCTGATGGCATGGTCTCACAAATCTCAATATGAGGTACTGAAATAATATGAGATGAAAGTGTTTACAAACCTTGGATAAGTTAAATCTTGGGAACATCTTGCACATCTACAAGAGTTCCTCCAACCGGTGCAATGTCCTCTCCAACTAATGGTAATGGTGATAACTGTTCTTCTTCAACTGTACCATCGCTGGTATCTGCCTCCTCGTCCTCATGCATTTCCCGAATCATGCATGGGGCTCCCACGGTCAAGATCTCAAGACCATCTTGCAAAGATGCAAGTGTTCCTCCTCTTGATGTAAGTACATTTGCAGTTGGTGGTGATGGTAGAGACTCCTCTTTCAGAGTGATAATGAGGACATCTTCCTTGGGCTCTTCATGTAATATCTCATCAATGATGGGATATGTCTCTATGAATAATGTCTCTAGTTTCTTTCTACCAAACTTCTTCTTCAGTATTTGAAAGAAATCTACATAAGCAGTCACTTTTCCATGTGAAAAATGAATGAACCACCAATATTTTGCTTCACCCTCTAGGTGCAGCGCTGCAATCTCAATAGCCCTGCAATCTCAATAGCCTTTATTTATGCTACCAGGTATAGCTGAAATAATGTTGCTAACTCTTCCTTCCAAGCCTTCAATGTGCTTGTCGATGACCCATCAAATGTAGGCAAGAAAAATCTATGCCTCTTTCTTCTATTGCTGTTGCATGATCTCCTTTCTTCTTTGAGTTGTAAAAAACGTTGGAGAGTTAGAATCTCCTTGAGTGCTCTAGGATGTGATTTGTACTAAGACGTATATTTACATAGGGTCTCATACTCCAAGTCTCCTTCATATTCACCCAATTCCCCTTCCTTCTCAAATAAAGTAGATCTAGTCGAATGTTGTGGAGCTCTATGCATTGCCGACCTTTTTTGCTGTTGATAGGAAGTGCGGAGACCTTCTTGATCTTTCTGAACTCTTCTTGGATCCTCCTTGTTCCTTTCTCTCTTCATTTGATTGACCTCCTTAGAGAGATATTGCATAGATATAAAGAGAAGAGTGGAAAAAATTAAACCCTCCGTCATTGTAGATCTCTACTTTTTGCTTCTTCTTTTGATGTTAAAGATGAAGTGCCCACAAGCTGAGCCAAAGATCATGCTCTGATACCACTATAATATCCCAAAAGGGATTATGCAGTAATACAAAAACAATAGCTAGAAACTACAACAATTAACAAATAATCTAAATACACCATAAAAATATATATAATAGCCGAGCCATTTTATTATATGGAGGTGGATAAACAAGTACAACAATGCTCAAAATATGAGACACTTAAGCCAAAGAAGTGGCCTAGAATGACCCTGAAGTGCTCCCACAAGAGGGACTGCATAACTGTTGGACTGCTATAAGGAATACTTCGTTGTCCCTGCTGCAAATGCTGGGACTACAACTACCAGAAAAATATAGAAGTGTAGATCTGGTAGTTTCAGAGCTTAGATGATGCCAGGATTTCAGTTCCGGGCTCTATGATGAATACCCAAGATAACCCATAAAGGATTTCCAGATCTGAAAATATTAGAAAATCACCCTCTTAGGCCCTGCAACTATATGACTACTGGGTATGTAGATCTACTGCATGAGATGAAGATATGATGGCTGCAATAAGGCACAACCAAATCAATGCTTAGAGGGTTGATACCTCCTTCAGATCCTTAATCCAAAAGCTCAAGATGTGTCTCCTCCAACCTCCTCCAATAGACATAGCTGCTGAATACAAAACAACTGAGTAAAACTGCGCTGTCAGGGATGGAGGCTCTATACCCTGCTGCTAGATGCTGCAATGAAGCTCCTAAATGATGGAAATAATGTGCCCAAAGTGAGGTGATGGTCCCTCACAGGATTTCCAGCTAAAATACTGGAAACTTCCTTCATCCTTCAGATCTGCAAGACTGGACTGCACAATCCCTTGGGGAATTGCTATTGCATGGAGGTATGAAATGATGTCCTGAATGTCGGGTATGAATATGCTGCTCCTGAAAGGTTGATATTTAAGCACAAGGTGAAAGGATGAATCCTCCACCGGTTTCCTAGTTGAAATTCTAGAAACAACCTCCTCTCAAACCCTCAAGCAGGAATGCGTAATTCCTAGACTAAATGAATATGGGAGTGGCTGAATGTGGCACCAATGCCAAATAATTTATTGCAACTCAAAGAAACCTTACTAGAGTAGGCACTCGAAGTCCCCCATTGGTAAGGGTGGGATTTCCACTCGAAAACACCTGTGTGCTAAACAACACTGCAGACTTAGCTAAACAGCTTAAGCGTGCATAGAAATTTCAAATGAAAAATCCAAATCTAAACATATCAAAAATAATAATCTCAAGCCTTCTTTCTATTTCTGCCTTCATCTCACTTATACGATTTGTGAGCTTTCCATAGCCCTGGCCCACCTCATAACTGCACTGCACATGTGGCCACTAGCCTCCATGAAGACTGCGCTCTCTCTCCATGTTCTCCACCATATCTGCATTTAATTCCCACTCTTGCCATCATGTGTGCATTAGATGAAAATCTTCCTCCACTGTCTCATCATTAGTTCTCTATGATCTTACTTTTAATGCACCATGATCTCCACTCCTACATTAATGAGCTGCTGCACTACTCCACAATGCAGATCTAACTCTAAATTATCCGCATACACACATCAAAAGTGGATTTTATTCATCTATGGGGTGTATGGGTCCCTCCACCCTCTTATTTATTTCAATAATTAAGAAAATTAAGAACTCTAATATTCCAATTATTTGATGGAAAATTGGGAATATTACAATGCATGAAAACTCTCAACATTTGTGCGCTCGTCACCTTATGTTGGAGTGCAAATTTGCATCAAAAATCTAGATTGAGCTGTTGGGCAGTTGGAACTCCAATTTCGCACTCCCCAGTACCATTCCTGAGTTGTTCGCAAATTGGTTGAAAATATATCCTGGCCCCCTCCCAAAAAACAAGGTGATCAAAGCTGCATGGTCCTCCCTTCCAAAAATCATTTGTTGGCAGATTTGGCTCGAGAGGAACAAAAGGATCTTCAGAAATAAAGAGTAGGATTTCAAGTTTGTAGGGGTCAAGATAAAATGTCAATTGAAAGACTATTTGGGAGAGCAAAAGGATGATTCAAACTTATGCCAGCAAGACATAGAGTGGGGTGCTTCACTTGATCTTCAATTCCAAAAATCTGTTAGTATCATATCCCTCCCCAAAGAATGGCAAATAAGAGAAAAAGAAAAATATTTTCAAGACTGGATTTCCAACCAATCGAGGCACTCTCTATTCTTTGACGCGGCTACCAAGGGCAATCCAGGAAGAGCTGGTGCAGGAGGAGTCATAAAGAATTCATATGGAATAATGATTCACAACTTCACCTGGGGTCTGGGCCATACTTCCAGCATTCAAGCAGAGGCATTGGCACTTTTCCAAGGCCTCAAGTATCTCAAATACTTGGACATCAGTGAGGCAAACATATTTTGGGACTCACAGACTATCGTAAAAAACTATAGTGACTAATTCATCTCTGTTGGATTTAAGATTTGCAAGGCTCATCTCTAGAATCAAAGTTCGGGGAAATTCATTTCAGAATTTGAAATTCTTCCATGTGCTGAGAGCAAACAATAAGGACGCGGATCTAGAAGTTAATAAAGCAGCCCTCCTTTCTGCTGGGTCCATACTAGGGGAAAAAGATGAAACATGGGATCCAATTCCTTAATTAGCTCATTGACATGTTCTACTGCTTTTTATTAAAACAATTCGTTTGTATCCACAAGCTTGGGAAAATCTCAGAAATTGATTCCATTGTTGCATGTAAGAATATCTAGAACATAAGCATAAGTGCTATGATTCTCCTTGTTGGGGAGGTACTCTGGGTTTTTCTTCCAAATTTTGTAACCCAAATTGAGGCATTTATGCCAAGTCTCTAATATATTTCAATAATCGTTCCTATAAAAAAAGGAAAGAAGACTCTCAACATTTAGTAAAAAATATTGACACTTAATAATTAGAAAATTTAAAGTGTAAAAAATAAGCCCTCTAAAAAAAGAGGTCGATGTTGCATCAACACTTTTCAAAATAAGCATGAAAATCACAAACATTTAAAAATATATACATATATATACTTGATATAAAAGAAAATTTAAAGTGTCAAAACTATGCTAAAAAAAAAAAGTATTCTAGATGAGCACTTTTCGAAATCGGACTACTTTTTTGCTACCTCAAAAAAGTGGGTACTCATTTCCGTTCCCATTCCAAAGTTTACATAATTTGTAAGAAAACTAGCTAAAAATCATAAAGCAAACTAGCTACAATGTCATAAAATAAAAATGAATACACAAGAGAGACTAAGGCTAATGGATTGGGCCCTAACCCACAAGTCTAGCCCTTTGAAACTAAATCAGTGAAGGACAATTTGAATGCTCATCTTATTGCATAAAATAGTCTCATTACATAATCATAAAAGTATCAAAAACCTATTACAAGAAATAAGAGTCTATTATCTTCCTTCAAAGTTCGAATCCTAATGAGCTCTTTCTTAGCCCTATTTAACCTAGAGGGTAGCTACCAACAACTCCCTAAAAATTAGGTGATGTGTCCTCTTTGAATACAAGAGAAGTGGAGCTTTGGTGCACTTGATTTCCCACTTTCTTGGCTTCCTTTGATTTCGAGTTGTTGGAGGGAATCTCGAGGATCCCTTGGTTGCCTTTGGGAGTTAAGGAGGTGGAAAATCCCCCTAGAATATCTCCTTGCTGTCTACTCTGAGCTTTAATTGCAAAATCTCATCAAAAGTGCAATATCTTCGTGATTATCCTGCATTTAACCCATATTAGGCATTCAAAGTATGACAAGCCTTAATCACCATCTAAACTAGCATCATAAGACCATAATATAATTAAATGTGAGAAAGAGAGACTTAATAAGTCTAAAAAGGTGACAATTAACCCCTCCAATTATACCTAATAATGGAGCTCAACATCACCCCCCTACCCAATGGTTTCTCATCCTCTGAGCAACTTAGTCCTCCATTTGAATATCTTTCAAAGATTTAATGGACCCTTTTAATTCCCAAGGAATAAGTGTGGTAGTCCCTTGACGAGGGTAAAATCCATCATTCTTTTTTGCTTCCTCCCATTCTATGTTTTTTTCATCTTGGTCTTTTCCATCACTCAGTCCCAACAACAAAGGGGGACTGAGTTTCAAACCAAGCCATTGAATCTTCCTGGCCTGCATGGCCTTCTTGTCTAGTGGTGCCCTTTCTAGATCACTTCTAAAACTCTCTAGGGTGTGATATTCCATGTTTCTGAGACTGTGAGGGAGGCCATTCCATCTCCCTTGACTAGCCATTATGCATTCATCTCCCAAAAACCTAGAAACATCATCAAAATGGGCCATGACTTATGCTTGTGTGCTGAGGTACTTTTTTGCAAGTGCAACATCCTTTTCTATCTTGAGATGGTTGTTGATGGCTCCCCTAGGGATGAATAGTTCTACCCTAATGTGTAGAGGCTCCCTATTTTCTCTCCTCATTTCCCTCCTTACTTATTATGCTCTAGCTTCCTCATTAAGCATCCAAGAGGCTAATTCCATTAACTGCATGTCTCCCATTCTAGGGTTAGGGTACCAGATGTTCAAGTTTGTAAACACAAGATAGTGCATTTATAATTCTGCCATATTTGCCTTGTCTACCATACTTGACTGGTTGCAAAAGTCAATGAAGTGTTTGCAGTTTTGAAAAGGTAAGGAACCGTGAGAGGCTAGTGTCCTGATTTGAAATAGGAGCCATTGTTCTTTGAGGTAGGTTGCATAGGAGTCTGATGGGTATCTATGTTGAATGGTATCCATGCACAAATATGCCATGGTGTCTATTTGCTTATCTTTTTGCTGAAGTTGATCTTGCAATATTTCTTTCTCTGCCTGGGCTTCCTGAAGCTGCTCTTTCAACATGGATTCTCTGAGCCTAACATTAGACAAATCCATTCCCAACTCAGTGAATTTTTCCTCCATGACCCCTATGTGATGCACACATTTGGTTGTAGCAATATTCATCCAATGATGAGTGCATGCCCTCTCCTCTTTCAAATGATAGAATAAAGGAACTACAAACTTCTGAGGAATCAATCTGCCCCCTTCAATAAATGTATAGTAGGAGCTAAGATTTGGATGAGGGCTAGGGTGTGACACTATTGACATATCTTTGGGGATAGGTTTTGGTGAGGTAGGCTCCTCCTTTTCATCTTTCTCTTCCTCCCCTTTCATTAGGGGAATTTTGAGGTCTAAAATGGGCCTTCTAAGGAAATTATAAAATAATAGTGGAAATAATAAAATAATATTTGATGACATCATCAAATTTTAGAGGGAAAAAAGAAAAAACTACTTTTTCAACTCGTATTTTCAACTTATCTCCCAAAGTTTTTACTCAATTTTTGAGTGGGGGTACTTGTTGGATGCAAAATTTAATTGATCATCCAAGGAGTACCCATGTTGCATAGTTTCAATGGACCCTGCTAAATGAAAAATGAGAAATACATGAAAATCGTTATTGCAATCACGTTTTTCATGTATTTCTCATTTTTCACGTAGAAGGGTCCATTGAAAGTATGCAACATGGATACTCCTTGGATGAGGAATTAAATTTTGCATCCAATGAGTAGTCTTGCTCGAATTTTAAGTAAGAAATTTGGATATAAGTTGAAAGTAAGAGTTGAAAAAGTAGTTTTATTATTTTATTATTTTTAAATATTTTTACCCTTTTACTTAAAAAATGGTGAATCATCCCCCATGGTTGACATCATCATCTTGAATCCTATTGGTTCTTATAAAGTTTTTTTGGTTGTACATTTTTCTTAGGAGGCCCATTTCAGACCTCAAAATTCCCCTAATGGGAATCTTGCCCTTCATTTTTTGGTTTTTCCTCAACTGGTTGGGCCTCTTACCCACCCATGGGTGTCTTTTCTCCCTCATCCAAGGCTTATTTATTTGATTCTGGGCCCGCTGGAGTTTCCTGTAGCAAAGATAGAGTTTCCAGCAGAAAACTTTATTTTTCCTATGTCATACCCTCTCTTTCTTGTTTTTCCATTTTTTCTATCTTTTGAGGGTCTGTGGGGGTTGGTAGCTGTGTAGGGGATGCTAACCTTGTTGAATGTATTCTTATGTAGGTCACAGGGGTCCTCACAGGTGAGGTGACCTATTGAAACTTTCCTTCTTCTATCCTTATTTAATCGTCTTTCTTGGGTGACTCCTCAATGGTAATAGAGATTTTAGTTTGAGTTTGTGGTTTCCCCTACCTCACCCTTTGGCTCTTCATAGTCCTGAAGTACATGGGAGTTTGTCTCTTCCTCTTTTCTTTCACTGGTGTGCTCAAAGTGGCTAGGGTATCAACCACTTCCTTCTCTGTTATCTCAAGTGATATGTTGGTTTGTTGAGGAGAGGTATCGGTGCCTAGAATAGGGTCCAATATTTCCTTATCCTATGTCTTCTCTTCCTTCTTCCCCTCAGTATCTTCCTTCTCTGTTTCATTTCCATCTTTTTATTTTTCTTTTCCTTCCTATGGTTCTAATATCTATGTGTTTTATGTTTCAACCTCCATCTCTTCTTCTTCCTCTTCATCTTCAGCCTCCCCCTCTTCTTCTTCTTCTATCCCCCTCTCTCTAAGATTAGAGGCAGAGGTTTGTCTTGGTTGGGTGGCAATGAAGGCTTCCTTGTACATGTATATGAATGAGGACCAAGACATGGGGAGTTTTAATCTACTTAGAGCATCACTCACTATCAGTTTGATAAGGCTTTGATAAGCCAAAGGCTAGTACTTCCTTTCTCTCACCTTTTTTCTCATGTTCGTTATTGAGTTCAAGAGGAAATGAGGGATGCTCAATCTTTGTTCTATAGGGAGTTCTGCTTTAAATCTAAGTTAAGTCAACAACCTAAAATGGTATCCATATACTACACTAAGTCTTCCCTCATAGGAAATGAATTTCAGGATGTGGAAGGCTACTTCATCCGAGGGGTATGGAAGACTTTATCTCCTCACTCCATTCTTGTGCTCAATGAACTCTTCTCCTGACAGAAAGAATATTTTCTTGGCTGTAGTGCTTGGCATCCTATCTATCTTAATCCACTTGAATCCTAAGGTAAAAGTGATTATTCTATTGATTAGTTCAGATTAAAGAGTGATGGATAGGCCTCTAACCACAATGGTGGCTCTCTCCTCTGAGTGTGACTGCAGAGCCATTGCAAACTCTTGAGATATCTCCTCATCAAAACCCTTGAGAAGCTTGAAGAAACCTAACCATTGGTGGTTCTTGAAAATATCCATTACTCGAGGATGCAATCTTATTATTTTAATATTAGTGGGCTCCCTTCTATTAAATCCCCCTGCCATTTTTATGGCTGTGATAGGAAGGTGGTAAGATGGTTTTTGTTTGAGAGTTAATTGTGAAGAGGTCTTGAAGATTATGGTCTCAAACAAATTCACATTTCACCATTTAATTCCAAAATTATAACTGACTGTGTGTAAATTTCACGAAGAAATTGCAATTATGGAGGGTGGAAACTACTTCCCTCTGTCCTCTAGTGTTTTTCCTTGGGAGATGGTGGCCTTAGGAGGTAATATCACCCAAGAGTGGCTCTGTTCTTCTCTCCTTATCCCTGTTGATCTTCCTGTGTAGTTTCCTATAGCACTTCACTGTTTCCTGTAGCACGAGGGTGCATGCAAGCTCAGACTCGATGATCTTCTATTTGATTTCTCCTTTGACTTATTTTGCTCCCACTGCTCTCGAAATGCTCAAAGGAGTGGGTATAATGAGCCAGATTTACCTTTATGGAATTTTTAACTGATTTTGGAGTGGAGTGCTGACTTGTACTAGGCATGAGTTTTCCTCTTTGGGACCATTTGTCCCACTCCAGTTAATCATTGCCCCAACCTAATAATCACCTCGTTTTCCTTGTTCACTCTCCCTTGATTGATTTGAATTTCCCAGGTGGCATGTGTTGGACTATATAAATCACTTATTAAATGAATGAACAAAACACATTTAATTATCAATCCAGGGACGTCTATTTATTTCAATGACAGTTGCACTGTCTGTGCCGATAAACCAACCAGAAGTAATTTCAAAGAAAAGAAATCATTGAGGAAGTAAATGCTGGAAATAAATCACTCATGCAGAAATAAAAGAATCTACAAGATTGAAATCACACTTAAATTGATCTGTCTAGCTTGCCACACAATAATTACCCAACTGGTATCTCTATTATCACATGTGTAACAACAGATAAATCTTAGGTTTTAACCCTGAACAGAAATTATCTACACACAAATCTTATAACAAAAAATAAACAATAACGAGAGCATAAAACATAAAACAGATAAACATAGAGATTTTCCCCTGGATCCAAAATCGGGACAACCAGCTTGATTTTTCATTATATTACTTTTAGTGTTACAACACATATATATACATGCCGAAGCATACACAAACCCCAATCCATTAACCCTGGATTAGAACATAACCGTAGTTCCCTTGATCGGATCTACAAAATACCAGGGGCCGAAAACCATCGTACCCCAAAACCATGTGCAAACTCATGCACAAAACATGGGTGGGTCCACACACCAAAAACTTTTTCGCCGGGACGCTGCCCTGGACCCCAACAGTGGGGGCTGCCTCCCCCCTTATGATCCCCCTGCTGCGCCCGACGCAACGTATAGCGCGTGGGGCTAGTCGTGGAAAGAATATAACACATACCCAACATTTTCCCACTTGTTGTTTTCTTTCCACGGGGGCCACAGGAGAGCTTAGTCATTGGGCCAATTCTTCAACACCCATTGTTTCTCTACACCAAGAGAACTTCTGAGTGCTCACAGACTTCGTCAATGCATCTGCAACATTCTTCAAAGTGTCCACCTTTACCAGCAACACCCTTTTAGCCTCAACCATATATCTAACAAAGTGATATTGAACATCAATGTGTTTTGTCTTTGAATGGTAAGCAGGGTTCTTAGCCAAGAAAATTGCACTTTGGCTATCACAGTCTATCCTTATAGCTTGCTGTACCAACCCCATACTTGAACACAATCTCTGCAACCAAACTGCTTCCTTGCTTGCATGAGTGGCTGCTATGTATTCTGCCTCTGTAGCTGAAAGAGCCACTACAGACTGTCTTTTACTCATCCAACTGACTGCGCCTCCAAATAGGCTAAACACATACCCACTTGTAGATCTTCTTTGGTCCAGATCTCCAGCCCAGTCTGCATCAACAAAAACACGAATGTCCAACATTCTTTCCAATCCTGGTCTTCCCTGGTAGCACAAGCCATAATCACTAGTGCCACGTAAATATCTAAAAACCCGCTTCACTCATCATCCAATGCTCCTTCCCGAATTTTGATATAAACTCGCTTCAATACTCCTAACGTATGTGTAATGTCCGGGTCCAAGATGTACCATTGCATACACTGATCCCACCGCACTTGCAAGAAGGGAACACGGACATATCCTCCTCTTCTCTTCTTGTAGCTTGGGACACCGTTCTCAATCGTACAACTTGGCTAACTCACAGAATAGGAACACTCACCGGTTTACTATCCCGCATATTGAACCTCTGCAATATAGTCTCGACATACTTCCTCTGGTTTAACCAGAGCTTCCTCTTTGCCCAATCTCTCTTAATTTCCATGCCCAAAATATAGTTTGCAGCACCCAGATCCTTCATGTCGAATTTGGAGAACAGTTGGGCCTTCAAATCTTGGATGATTTCTTTGTCATTTCCAATGAACAACATATCATTTACATACAAGACCAAATAAATAACACGGTCACCAATTAATTTAAAATAAACACAGTGATCCTCCTTGCTTTCTGTAGTTTGTCCCCAGATAGTAAGAACTTCCAAATTACCACATCCTTGCAGGACTGCTTTTTAACTCCATACAGAGACTTTCAACCTCTTTGATCTTTCGCTTCTTCTTACTTATTCACCATAAAACTTTCAGATTGCTTCATGTAGATCTCCTCTTCTAGATCCCCTTTAAGAAATGTTGTCTTCACATCAATCTGTTCTATCTCAAAATCAAGTGTAGCAGCAACAGATAAAAGTAATCTAATAGAAGTAACTTTGGCAACAGGAGAAAAAATATCACCAAAATCAATTCCCGGCACTTGGGAATAACCTTTTGCTACCAACTGAGATTTGTATTTCTCCACCTTGCCTTCTACATTCATCTTCTTCTTAAACACCCATTTTCTCCCAATGGTCTTCCTTCCAGCCGACAACTCCACCAGATCCCATGCCTCATTTTTGTGCAAGGATGCCAATTCATCAACCATGGCCTCCTTCCAGTGTTTTCCATCCTTGGAATCTACTGCCTCCTTGATAGTTCTGGGATCATCATCAGTTATAGTTAAGGCAAAACCTGAATAGAAAGCAGATGGACTATACCTTTCTGGTTTCCTTCTTTCTCGAACTGATCTTCTCAAAGCTAGAGTTTATGGCTCTTCCTCTTCTGAATCTTCGTTTGCTGTAGAGTCTGATTCATCCTCCTTTAGCTCAAAATATATCTTCTCAGGTTCCTTTGGTATGATTTCATGTTTAACAACATCTTTAACCTCTCTAAAAACCACATCTCGGCTGTACACAACCTTCCTTATTTCCGGGTTCCAAAGCTTGTAACCTTTTAAACCATCCTTATACCCAATAAAGATGCACCTTTCAGAGTTATTATCCAACTTGGTCGTTTTCTCCTTTGGAACATGTATATATGCATCACATCCAAATACCCTTAGATGTGAAAGAGAGGGTTTCTTACCAGTCCATACCTCATGTGGAGTCTTATCCTCCAACTCTAATGAAGGTGATCTATTAACTAAGTAACATGCAGTCTCCACTGCCTCCGCCCAGAATTCTTGTCCTAACCTGGTACCACTGAGCATGATTCTTGCCTTTTCCATCAAATTTATATTCATTCTTTCTGCAACTCCATTTTTCTGAGGTGTGTATGGAGTAGTCTTTTGTCGTGCTATACCACACTTCTTACAGAACTCTTCAAATTCCTTCTTGCAGAACTCCCCACCATTATCTATCCTCAATGCCTTTATCTTCTTCTCTGTCTGGTTTTCCACCAAAGCCTTAAATTCTTTAAATTTGTCAAAGACTTCAAATTTCTTCCTCAAGAAATATATCCATGTATTCCTTGAGAAATCATCTATGAATGAAACATAGTACACAGACTTTCCCAGTGATGGAACTGACACAGGCCCAAACACATCACTGTGCACAAGTTCTAATATCTTGTTTGCCCTCTTAGCACCATAAGGAAAACTCACCCGATTCTGCTTCCCATATACACAATGTTCACAGAAATCGAAATCTAGAGAGAAATTAGACATACCTTCTACCATACCATTTCTATGTCGTATCCGAAGGCCCTTCTCTCCAATATGTCTAAGCCTTTGATGCCATAGCATGGTCTTTTCTCCAGAGACAACTAGGCTTTCCACTCCTCTTTCAGGAACCACAGAACTATTACACCCATCAATAACAGTGCTACCTTGTAGCTTGTACAAAGTTCCAATCTGAACTCCCCGCATTAATACCAGTGCTCCTCGAACCATCTTGCAGGAATATTTCTCGAACACTGTTTTTACACTTGCATCATCCATATTGCTTACAAAAATCAGATTTCTGGCCAATGAAGGAAAATGCAGAACACCAGGAAGTGTTCTAATCCTTCCACCTTGCAGATTTAGCTCAAAATTTCCACGTCTGACGATTCTGGCCTTCCTATCATCCCCTAGGAAGACATCACCACCATCATATTTCTCATACTCGCAGAACCACTCCCTATGGGGAGTGAAGTGAAAGGATGCACCTGAGTCAATCAACCATGACTCATGATCTACATGTGTATTTGAAGAAGAAGCTAAATACACATCCCCACCTTCATCCGAGGTGGTTTTTGCCTCTGCAGAAGGAGCATCATCAGATCCCTTTCCTTTCTCAAGAGCTTTAGATCTGCACTCCTTTTTGTAGTGCCCTTTCTTTCCGCATTTCCAACATACATTTACAAACTTTCCAGGAGATTTAGATCTCCCTCTAGATTTGGTTCTCCCACTCGAAACCTTATTCTTGTTTCTGTTTTGGGATCTTCCTCGTACAGATAAGGCATCTCCATTCTAGCCCTCCCTATTTCTCCGTCTCATTTCCTTTGACAGCAAGGCTGAGACAATGTCATCAAAATTCAAGGTAGTTGTATTGCTACCTATTGCAATAACCAGACTATCCCACGAGTCCGGTAGAGAACACAGCAAACTAATGCACTTATCTTCATCTGGGATTTTAATATCAACAGATGAAAACTGACTTACCACATTATTGAAGGCGTTCAGATGCTCTGTCATCGAGTCTCCATCCTTCATCCTCAGGTTATACAGCTTTTTCCGTAGGAACAACTTATTCACCATAGACTTAGATTGGTACAAATTCCCAAGTTTTTCCCACAAATTCTTCGCCGTAGCTTCCCCAGATACATTCAACAATACTGAATCTGAGACACACAACCGTATTATGCTCTTAGCCTTTCGATCCAGTTTCTTCCAGTCTTCATCTCACATTGCCGTTGGTTTAGTACCTAGATCTACCATGATCCACTGATCTTTATCCACTAGCAGATCCTCCATCTTGAGCTTCAACAACTCAAAACTCTGACCATTAAATTTCTCGATCTCTATCTTTCCGCCGCTCGCCATCTTCTTTCACCGCAAGAATTGATCTCGCAGATCTCCCACTGAATAGGGTCTACCTCAGGCTCGAGCAAAAAGCCCTCAGCAACAAAGGCGTCCCCTTGAAGCCGAAAAAACTCTGATACCAAATGTAGTTTTTAACCCTGAATAGAAATTATCTACACACAAATATTATAACAGAAAATAAACAATAGTGAGAGCATAAAACATAAAACAGATAAACACAGAGATTTTCCCCTAGATCCCAAATCGGGACGACCAGCTTGATTTTTCATTATATTCCTTTTAGTGTTACAAAACATATATATACATGCCGAAGCATACATAAACCCCAATCCATTAACCTTGGATTAGAACATAACCGTAGTTCCCTTGACCGGATCTACAAAATACCAGGGGTCGAAAACCATCGTACCCCAAAACCATGTGCAAAATCATGCACAAAACATGGGTGGGTCCGCCTATGAGTGGGTCCACACACCAAAACAATTTTCGCGGGGGCGCTGCCCCAAACCCCAACAGTGGGGGTTGCCTCCCCCCTTGTGACCCCCTTGCTGCGCCCGGTGCAACGTACAACACGTGGGGCTAGTTTTGGAAAGAATATAACACATACCCAACATTGCTGCGCCCGGCGCAACGTACAGTGCGTGGGGCTAGTCGTGGAAAGAATATAACACATACCCAACATAAAGTATTGAAATTGAAGCAGATATATTCTCAGCTGAACAACAGTAACAACACTCTATTGATACATAAACTGAAATACAATTAGAAACACACAACTACTTTAATCATTGAAATCCCTGCTAAGAAGGAGGGCCCTTCCTCCCTATCAGGGCGAAGGTAGAGAAGGAAATTTAATGAAAACTAAATAGAATCATGCATGTAACATCAATAATAGGATATTATGTATTAATCTGAACACAATTACAGAGCCAAAACAACGATGTTCTCCGCTAACCCCTCGACCTCTAGGGCCGAGAACTATATAGTAGTTACATCACAAAATACAAGGATAGATCAATCATGAGAATATTATGATTCTCATGCTGATCGAAATAGAACAAATACAATTATAATCACTTCCTAATAAATTTCTGACTAGAAAATAAAAGATTACAATCAGAACTTCCCTTAGGCTGTTATCCCAAAAATACAACGCTAACAACTCCTACAACTATCATAATGAAAACACAACTGTAGTGCAACCTATAGAGAATAGATCAACAACAATATTGATGAGATCAGTCAATGGTACAACTGTATCATTAGTTCACCGACAAGCTTGTAACAACAGTTTGCCGACGGGTCTGTAACAACAAGGTGTAACAACATCGCTTTGCTGTAACAACACTATCCGAACTGCTCCTGTGAACTTCATATTCAGGATCTTTGGTGTTAAAAATGACATCTGAAAAGACAACACAAATACCATCAATACTCTCTAAACATTCACCATCAATTAGTCATAAAAAGGTATAATCGATCATAATAATTGGTGAATTAGCACAGTAACAAAAGCAAGGTGAAACAACACAAGTTAGGGTAAAAAGGTAGGAAAAAGGGGTAAATATACTCCCATTGATTATGGTCATGAGGAAAAATAAGGAAGATAAGTGTAGGAAAAATTTACAAAACCAGCAACCAACATCTCCCCCCAACTGAAATACTTGCATGTCCTCATGCAAACTCATCTCTCATGGGAATATCTTCGATGTAGGTCGGTGAGATCATAAGCACCGGCCGTCTCTTCGTCTGCAGACCTGTATCCCTGATTGGCCATCAACTGTCGTACCTAGGATTCTGACTCATACTTACTTAATTCGTAATTGATTTGGTAATCCTCAATGGGCAACAAAATCAAAGGAAACTTGAAATTCAATCCCAACCAAAAAGCACCAAGGGATTATACAATCTTTGCGTAGGCTGGTACATGGGTAACAACCACCATGAAATTCTGGAATGATAATGGGTCTCCCTTCAATAGCTCAGCACTGCTGGCTTCCGTGTGTTTTAAGCACCCTGTGAAAGCTCGGCTCTTCATCATTGAAAACTAATTGAGGTAGAAATCCACAATTCTTCTTCTATAAATCGTAGCTGGTTCTTTAATCCCAGGGGTACTCAACATTCTCTTGAATTCTCGTCTCAACTCAGCAGCTTGTCCTGGTTCTTCCCAAACCCACAATGCTATCTTCTCCTCATTAGTATCCATAGATTTAATGCCAAGATGCCATTCAATCTGATTTCTCATGAAGGACACAAAAGCCCTTAATTGAATATCTCCCATATAAGAGAATACTTTCACAACCATCTGCATACTCACATGTTCACAAATAAAGTTGTGTAAAAATAATTCACACAACAAAATTTGCTCATCAAAATCAGAGGCATGGAAAATATCCAGAAACGTATGAGTGGAGGAACATAAATAAGGTTTGTCATCCATAATGACTTTTAATTGAAACAAGAAGTAATGTTCCCATAGAAAAATAGGATAGGATGGAGAAGGCCGCCTACAACCTAGCAAGTTGAGGCCGAGGTCATGAATTTTCTGCTTATCTACGGTGAGGTCTCGAATCTGCTCCTGTAACAACAACATATGTTCTTCTTGTTTCTTCAGAGCTTCTTTCTTCTTGTAATTCTCCCACCATTTCTTCACCTCTACTTCCGTCCATCTTTCATGTAAAAATTTTATTTCTTTATGATTGTTCCTTTAGAAAAATCATCCCATCCCGAAGGGAGATTGCTTCTTGTTTCCTTTTTTGTAACTTAGAAATTTACAGGAGTTTCTCAGAATTCCATCCCGATTTGGGACTCGACGTTCTCCTAAATTCAATACCTTCCTCAAAAATAGGTGTACAAGCCTATGCTTCATGGGGTTGTTCCACATTTGCTGCTGGTTCTTGTGTAACAACAGCCTCTTCAGTGGGTTCTTGTGTGTCATCCCCTTTGTTTTTACCTAGAGTCGCCTCTATGTCCATTTTTGTTTCTTCTAAAATAGGAGTGTCCTCCACAGGTTCTTGTGGGTCAGCTTCTAGGTCAATTATTACACAAGGCTCTGGTTTAACTACTAGTTCTTGTGTAATAGCCTCCTGCTATTCTGTTTCTACTTCCATTGGGATGATATTTTCTCTACGAGCCTTATATATTGTTGATGTTAAGTTTTGAAAACATATCATCCATACTGACACTGGGATTTCATTCACCTCAGATAGTTTCTGCTTCAATTTTTTGTTTTCCTTTCTTAGTTTTTCAATTTCTAACAACAAGGCATTGGTTTCGTCCTTACCTGACTAGAAAGGTTGCCTTTCTTCTTCTAAAGCCTTTGCTTCTGTCTACTTATCAGTCGTAGGTAGGGGTTCTGTAGGTATGCTGAACTTCACTCTTTGTTTCGGTCTTCTGTCCCCAATTGGTTCATTAATAGGCTTCTTCCCAATCCTAACTCCAATAGGCCGAGTCTAGGTCTCCACCTCTGCCTGAATTTCTTCTGAAGTCGTGGTCTGTTTCCCCCAGCTTGTCCTTGGTATTTTTCTCTTGAATTATTCCCAAGTTTTTCCATGTTTTACTAGGGTATCCAAAAAAATTAGCTTAATGAGTCTGTGTTTAGTCACGCATGCCTTCGGGTTTGTTGTTGTTTTCACTGCTGCCGCCATGTGCTTGATGTTCCCTAGAAAATAGAATGAAAGATTGATTATTTGTTGGTGTCGAAGGTGGTTAAGTAGAGGACAATAATAGTTGAACACTATCGTGGATCTCCCTTCGCAAGTGATATATTTGATCAAGCTCAAGGAAACGTCTTCCCAAGGATGAGGAAGTGACAATATGTCAATTCCTCTTCCTTTCTTCTCCAGTTTCTCCCCCCCTACTAGGAAATCCTCTTTCAAGGAGGGGTCATTGATTTTTCTGTTAAACCACCTCCGCCCCTCTACTAGCAATGAAGTTACCCGGGCAATTACTTCTTCAGTTAGCTCCACTTACATGTCCCTTAATCGGGTTAGATTATTGTTCAATTTTTGAGAAAATTCAATTGCCACTGCCTCTTCTGAGCCTTTAATCTTCAGGAAAAACTCAACCCATCCATCATCTCTAAATATATGGTAAGCTTCTGGGAAATTCTGCAGAGCATCCATGGAATCCGACTCATGCCTGACCGCTGCTCCACCCATCTCTGCTGTTTGTTTCTAAATTTGCTTCTTAATGTTTGACAACACTGTAATATCACTAAGTTTATGAGTTCACTTCTTTCCTGTTCAGTCCTGCTGTAACATCACTGTGTCTCTGAACTAGCTGCTGCTTGGCACCTCTGCTTATCCCAATCGACGAGTTTACAATGAGAATGCAAGGTTTCAGTCAAGGAGGTTGATGGAAGGTGACGAATTTCACAGATTTACCGAATTTTACCCTACACTAATATTCATAAATGGCTTATTATGGATAGTAATGGGATTTCGTACACACACTCTTTTCCAACCGGATTTGGTAATCATTAGAAATTATGTTATTGATTATGTGCATGCGAATTTAATAGATATTTATGATTACAGACCTTTTACAATGATTTAAATTCATATCCCCTCCCCCACTTTAATGGTGATAGCCGCCCACGGCTGTCACTGAAGCATCATTAATTTGTCAATTAATCACTGAATCATCAATGACAATCATTTACCCTTTTGATGACATACCTGAGGTGACGTGGATGAAGAATTGAATTGACAACATCCTGCTTGCAGCGCTCGTGTTGTTGTGTTTAGCCAGCACGGTTATTATTGTTTATGGAATGAATCACAAAGAACAATATTCGTGGCTGTCGGCTATTACATGTGTAACCGCCAAGATAAATTTTAAATTATTCTCAAAAAACATAATAATAAGAAGGAATTGGTATAGAAAAGGAAATTACATGAATACCATCATCCTATGACATAGATCAGAAAGGGAAGATGATATTATAGGAAGAAAAACATGGGTGTAACAATAACCACAAGAGTGGTTTTCAACTGTTACTGGCTGTCTCACTGCGCTCCTGAAAGGGGTTTTCGCAGTTAGATTTATTTTTGTTTTTCTTTTATATTGTTATTTTATTTTTATTTTTATTTTTTATTTTTTATTTTTAAACAGGTGTAACAGCTGCCACAAAGGTGGTTTTCAAGTGCTGCACTTATTGGAATTTTAAATTTTAAGGGTGCAGTGTAGAATGTTCCCTTGTTGATGTAATATGAAGATCAGAGTACGCGACAATGTTGAAAAATGATACCTTTGAAGCGAGTTGATGATATAACATTAGACGGTGCCCATTAACCAGTAATGACGTGTTAGCATTGTGAATGGTGACCAATTGTACAGTCCTATTGTCAAAGACCGTATCCACTTCGTAAGGACCTAGCCATCTGGTGCAGAGCTTGCCTTTGAAATATTTGAACCTTGAATCATACAAAAGAGCCCAATCTCCTTTCTGGAAATTTTTCTTCTTAATAAACCCATCATGCCATCTGGCTCTTTGCTGCTGAATGATTTCTATCTATTGAATGGCAGCCAACCGTTTCTCTTCCAACTCATTGAGCTAGTTCAATCTTTGAGTCTGTCCTGTACTCAAATCCATATTGACTTGCAATGCTATTCTTAATTTCTTTATTTCAAATTCTATGGGGAATAAGGGATTCTTACACACCAGTTCATATGGTGAGAAGCCTGTAGTATTCCTCCATGTTGTCCTGTAAGCCCATAGTAACTCTAGAAGTTTCTTAACCCAGTTTCTTCGGTGGCTGGCTACTGTCTTTGTTAAGATTCCCTCAATGAATTTATTGGTGCTTTCTACTTGACCGTTTTCTTGTGGATGATATGGTGTGGTGATTCTGTGATGGACTCCATACTTTTCAACCAACTTCTTGGTCAAATGAAATGTGAGTTGAGGACCCCCATCTGTCACTATCTCTCTGGGTATCCCGAAGTGAACAAAAATATCTTGAAACAGGGAGTCTGAAACAGCCTACTCCGTTGCTCTAGTTAGTGCCCTTGCTTAGACCCATTTTGTGACATAATAGATGCAGACCAATATGTATGATTTTTGCTATGATGAAGGATTAATTGGCCCCACAAATTCTAGGGCCCATTTCTCAAATGGTTCTATTACTATCTGAGGCTATAATGACATCTCATCCAATTTTAGAGGCTGGCCCATCCTTTGGAAACTATCACATCCTTTCACAAAATTCGTGGCATCCTGGAATATAGTTGGCAAGTAGTACCCCGTTGAGAGTACTTTATGTCCCGTCCTCTTGTCAGCGAAGTGTCCTCCACAAGGTTCCTCATGACAAGCATTTAGGATCTCAAATACCTCATCTTATCTAACATATCGCCTAATCTAGAAATCTAGCCCAGTGTGATAGAGATTGTCTTCTATCTAGGAGTAGATAGCACTTTGTTGTATAATCCTCCTTATTTCCTTGGAAGACAATTGGTGTGGGAATTTTACTGCAGCAAGGTAATTGGCTATATCTGCATACCATGGTGAGTGAGTATAAATGTCAAAAAGGTACTCATCTAGAAAATAATCCTCAGTACAATTGCAGTCATCACTTATAGTGAATCTATAAAGGAAATCAACAACTACATTATCTTTTCCGGGTTTATCTAAAATAGTAATATAAAATTCTTGTAACAATAATAACCATCGTGTAAATCTACCATTAGTAACTAGATTTTTCATTAAAAATTGAATTGCAGCATGGTCAATGTGTACAAATACTTGGTACCCAGTGATGTAGTGCCGGAATTTATTGATAGCATGCACTACTACTAGGAATTATTTCTCAGTAACATTGTAGTTAAGTTTTGCTAGTGTTAATTTCTTGCTGATGTAATAAATGGCATAAGGCTTCTTATCCTCCAGTTACCCCAAAACAACACCCATAGCCATGTCAGATGCATCTGTAGCAATATGAAACGACAATTCCCAGTTTGGTCCTAAAAAAACAGGTGTTGCTGTTACACATTTTTTCAACTTTAAGGCCTACTCACACTTTTCTGTCCACACAAATTCCACATATTTCATCAGTAGTGAAAATAGAGGAGATGCAATCTTTGAAAAATTCTCTATAAACCTCCTATAGTATCCTGCATGCCCCAAAAAACTACATATCTCTTTAAGAGTCTTAGGGGTCGGGATTTTCGAGATTACCTCAATTTTTGTGGGATCTACCTTGATTCCATATGCTGAAATGAAATGTCCCAGCACAATTCCCTCAGTCATCATCATGTGACATTTTTCCGTGCTTAGAGAAACATTTTTTTGTTCACAACATTCCAACACTTTCTCCAAGTTAGCTAATTCTATCTTAAAGCCATCCCCGTAGGGTGTAAAATCATCCATAAATATTTCAAGGCAATCATTCAAAAGATCAGAAAAAATACTTAATATTTCCCTTTGAAAGGTTGTTGGTGCATTGCAGAGACCAAAGGGGAGGACTCTGTATGCAAAAGTACCCCATGGACAAGTAAAGGTTGTATTGTCTTGATCTTCTAGAGAAATATGTATTTGATTATAGCCATTAAACCCATCTAGAAATGAAAATAATTTTTTTCCAGAAAGAGTGTCCAGGACCTTATCAATAAATGTTAAGGGAAAATTATCCTTTTGAGTGGCCTTGTTAAGTTCTCTATAGTCAACACAGAACTTCCATTTTCCATTCTTCTTCGGAACTATGACAAGCGGAGACACCCACTGACTGTCAGAAATGGGGTAGATGAAATTATCATTAAGGAGTTTCTGCAATTCTTCTTTTACTATCTCCTTAAGTGTGGGGTTCATTCGGTGCTGAGGTTGCTTAACAGGTTTGCAGTCTTCTTTAAGGTAAATGCAGTGAGTTCATAGGGTAGGATGGATTCCTTTCATATCGGTATAGTCCTACGCAAATGCCTTTTTGTATTTCTGTAACAACTGTATCAACCATCTGTTTTGTTCAGCAGTCAGGTTAGGATTGATGTTAAACATTTTCTAGGTTCAATTTCAACGATATTGCTGATAGTAAGTGGAGTTGTTTTCAAATGTTCAATAATTACATCATGTTCCTCATCTTCTTCTCCCAAATATTTAATGGAGGCGATAGGGAGTGAACTACTGATAAAACCATTAAAAATATCGTCCTCTGTTTCATCCTTAAAGTATTGTGCTTTTCCAAGCGTGAGAAGAGGTAGGGAAAGATCAGATTCAGGTGCAAATTCATCCCACTAGGGTCTATTCGAATCCATATGAGGTTTTGCTGGGGGATAAAGATTCAGGTTCTGAGTGGCCTGTCCATCTAAGATCACCATAGATACAGAACTACATCCGATATATACATATGTAGTGGCTAGTCATGGACTTCCCAATATTAAAGGATGACCCCTAGATTGGATTTGGTTTGTAAAATGAGAAAGTCAGCCGGATAGTTCTAGGAGGCCACAATGATAACCACATCTTCAATCATTCCTTCAGGCTTAACACGGGACCTATCTGCTAGTTCAAGCACCGTAGGTGTAGGTCTAAGTCCATGAAGTCCTAGAGAGATGAATAGGTATTTAGTCATAATGTTAATAGCTGCCCCTATATCAATCGAGGTATTGGTTATAGGATGATTGTCAATCTGGACAGTCACTGTGGGGTTCCTTGGGTCATTATATTTGGTCAACAAAGGCTGATCAATCATAAGATCAAACAATTTTCCCATGACATGGATAGTATTAGGGTCTTTAGGTTTCCTCCAAGGTCTTTTGATGCATAGATCCCTCACTGTTTTAGCATAAATAGACACTTATTTAAGAGCTTGTAACAGCGAAATCCGTACATATAAATTTTGCAGCTCCTTAAGGAATTTGGCTTCAGGTTGTAAGACCTGTTAGAGACTAAATCTACCTTAGGCTGAAGTAAGGCAGAAAGAGGACAACACCAAACCACGCTCAGCCTCGTAGCTAGCCCTACGAGGACAGGAGAGGGCTCTCTCCGGGTCAATCTCAACGAAAATATTCAAAGGGGCTTGAGATGACCCGGAGAGAGCCCTCTCCTGTCCTCGTAGGGCTAGCTACGAGGCTGAGCGTGGTTTGGTGTTGTCCTCTTTCTGCCTTACTTCAGCCTAAGGTAGATTTAGGCTCTAACATAGTGGCGACCATAGTAGGGAAGAAAATGGTTTGCTTGTTGATGTTACTTGTTTTATGAGCTACAGACGGAGCCTGAAGTTATGCCAGGTAGCCTTCGAAATGCTTTTGCTTTGCATTAGCGAAAGTAGATAAACACTGCTTCAGTCAATCTCCGCTCTAGCTTGTGAACGTGACACTTGACTTGTAGATTGTCTTGCCCCAGTACATCTATCAAGTTCAGATCTGATGGTTGATGGTGGACAACGATCAGACATAAGAAGACTGAAATCATTCACTTGGTGACTCCAACTCAATATAGAGACTCCACTGGAGGAATGAATCTTTCTCTGAGAAAATGGAAGGATCTTACACAAATTTCAGGTATCCAAAGTGGAATGTTATTCATGATCTAGTCTGCTTTCTTGTAAATTTCTTCTTCGCTGTTCTTGAAGCTGTCTTGAAAGTTTTTCAAAATTTTTTGTATGATAAAGGTGATCAAAATATTCACTCGACCTATTCAAAAAGGGTAAATACTGAGTTTCCATTTGATCCTGGCCTCCTTACTTTTCCCACATCTTATGATGACTCTCTTCAAAGTGATGAGCGTAAAGAAAACCAAACTGATCCCGTATCTCTTGTATATACTCCTACACCTTGTATAGTCCCAGATAGGTATAAAACGCTTGTTTTACCTTCTGTTTTCCATGCTTTCCCTAAAAATTATTACCTATATCTACCAAGATTTGACGGTGAATGTAACAACGTCAACGCTGAGCAACATGTGCAGAATGTTGAGACTTTCCTAGATCTTTTTGAAGTTGATGAAGAAGATGTTAGTATTAGGCTATTAGCTCTTTCTTTGCAAGGCCAAGTGAAGAGTTGGTTCAAAGCCCTACCTGATTCGAGCATCTCAGATTTCCAGCAGTTCATCAAAGTTTTCCTCGACAGGTGGGTGATCGGACAGAATCCTTTCCTTATTATAGAAGAGTATAACCACCTGAAAAGACTGCCAGGGGAGACAATACAAAAACTTTCTGCCAGATTTAACCAAGTTTATTATTCGATGCCAGCTGATATAATACCTTCTCCTAGATCTGCTCTCTTGCACTACCCGGGTGCCTTTGATCCGGAAATGGAGTTTCAGCTGAGAGAAAGGAATATTGCAACACTCCACGAGATGCAGAATAGTGCAGTAAATGTAGAGGCTCATTTGCTGATCCGAAGGGCAAGGTTGAAGGAAGAAGAGATGAAAAACGTAGATCTGGAGAAATAGATATCTCTAGAGGTAAAGCTATACATGTTGGTAAGTGCAGTAGAAGAGATGATGCAAAATAAAACCACAAAGAATGAGTATAATGTTGAAGCCCAGGGCTTGCTGATTGAAGAAGAACAAGTGGCTGATCCAAAACATTTTGTTTCTTGTCCCAGTTGTCATAGTGATTGTTTTATAGATCATTTTGAAGAAGAGAGAGCTGTTGATATGACATGTATGCTTGATGATGTGTTGTATACTGATGATTTTCCTCAGTTTGATCAGTATGATGATGATTATGTTCTCCAAACAGAAGCTAGCCTTGCAGACAAATCAACAACTAGTTTGTGGAAGGAGGAAGAAGTTCACTTTCAGCAGCTTGTGTACAATGATCAACCGATACATATAAGCTATGACAATGATGAGGAAAGTGCAGAAAATTTTGAAGTAAGTGAAAGATATTTTCCTTTTTGTTTTGACTCATTTCAGTTCATGAGAGATAACTTCCATGCTATCAGAAATCAACTGTCGACAAGTCTTGATCTGGACCATCTTGAGGGCAATGAAAACTTTGTTCAAGATTTCTCATATTCATATTTGCAATCCCCGAAAGCCATTGATTTTCAAGTTGCAGATGAGGACATGGAAGATGGCACATATGATCAAATTCTACAAGGTGAATCCGTACCATTTTGTTTTGAATCATTCCAGTTTTTGAAGGGTAAATTGCATAGTAAATCTTCAAATGAGCAGCCTGTAAGAAATCAACAATCTCTCAATGTTAATGTTGAGGATGAGATAGGAGTGAAATTTTTGAACATGTTGTTGATGAGAAATCTTCCCCTGAAACGACTGATGAAATCATTTTGGATACAAAACCCTCCCTAGCTCCAGATTTGCAGCCACCAAACGAAATTGAAGGTCAGATTACAGATGAAGGTGTGGAAGATGAAATACATGATTTAATGATGCAAGAGGATTCTATACCCTTTTGTTTCGAAGCATTTCAGTTTATAAGGCAGAATATTCGTAATATCTCTAAAGAAAAAGATGAACAACCAGTAGGATGTCATACAGTTTCAATGGATACATCGCAGCAGTCTTCTCAAGTTTTTGATGATCCTATTGCTCGTGTGTTGGATGGTGTTTTCTGTAATAGTTCTTCTCCATTGGCTAACCATGTGCCAGAAAAGAATGTTGATAATAATCTTATTCAAAAGTCACCTTCATTGTCTCGTCTAACAGATTTTTCATTACAAAGCCCATATCAATATTTGCAGTCATATGAGAAGATTGATAAAGGAGACTTTTGTTCTATTTGGAATCAGCAACAGAGTTTGGTTATGCATGAAATTCATGATCCTTTTGACAGCTTGCTGCTGTCACCAAAGAAAGACAACACAAATGTGAGGAAAATCTTAATATCCAGCTATGAAGATTACTTGGACCAGAGCAGTAATGTGTTAATGGAAATAAATAGCTATGTTTATGAAGATCCTTTCGTAGTATTCTTGAAGTCATCCAATCAATTCATGTTTTGCAAGTTTATCAGCAGTCAACTTGATTCCAAGTTTCCATGGGAGTTGCCTTTCGATTCTTCTCTTTTCTTGCGTATCAGAAAACATTTGGGAAGAAATAAAATAGTAGCAGCCAGGATGCTTACATGGTTGCATTGGTTGTTCCATTTTACTTGATCGGGTGGTGAAAAGAACAATTAGAGTAGGTTTGATGAATAAGCTCAATTGTGAGCATATTTCTAGTTTGTCAGTTTTGTTTTAGTCATGTTTGGTTTTATTATGGTTTTCAGTTTTAGCCTTGAGTCAAAGTCAGTCTGTGTAATGTCAGTTTTTGTGTTTTGATCCCATTGCCCAATGGATGAAGGCATTGTCTGCTCTCCCAAAGATCTACTGTTCTTGGCACCTCCAAGGAGCTGGAGCTACCATCCCCATTGGAGCCAATGTTAGAGTCGGTCTTGACATCCCTCCATCAGAGATCAAAACTCTTTGTTGCATTTCATTTTTAGGTGTCCCATTCAGTCCATTCATCTGCATTCCGTTAGGGGCATGCCATTATCTGACGGAAGGGCCTTCTCAGTCATACCCCTCATGCCTTATCCTACTGGCTTAGGTCTGTTTATTGAAGTTCATTAAAATCAATTTTACAGTCATTCATAGTCCTGTTTCGTCTCTTGGTCAGAAAAGAGTTATTTTAGGCTTTTCAGTCACTACGTATAGGGTTTCATCAATTTAGTCTTCAGAATGTCCAATAATTCCAGCAGGTACACG
This sequence comes from Pinus albicaulis, assembly GCA_034641835.2. NCBI lineage: Eukaryota > Viridiplantae > Streptophyta > Pinopsida > Pinales > Pinaceae > Pinus > Pinus albicaulis. Next base: position 1,524,660,695 of record CM076584.1, on the reverse strand, counting down.
AGGGAGGTTCAAAATCAGTTTTTCTTTGCAGAATTTCATCGTCATATTGCTCGATCATGACTTTTCTTCAAAACTCTGTTTTGAAAAAAATCGTCATTTTGTTCTGTGTAATAAATTTCCATGTATATTTTCAAGGTTTTTCAGTTCTAAAGTTCTTTAGGTGCGGCCCTGGTCACCTTTGCCAAATCAAGCCAACCATCCCTGCAAAAGATCAACAAAGGATTCATCGTCAGCTCAAAAATCAGTGGAAACAAAGAACAGAGTATGTATTAAAAGTGAAAAGTGTCAAAGTTTAAAATATTGCAGAAATGGGTTTGTCAAAAGAAAGAATAAAAGTCCTTTGTATACATGAGATATTTTCACATTCAACGATCCATATGCACACCAAAGACATCAGCAAAAGCCAAGACAAAACAAGGAAGTGAAAAAATGAAGTTTTGAAGCCAAACTGTGTGTTGGATCAGTGCGCGGCACGTTGGGTGACTGGCGCGGCGCACTGAGCAAGCGCGACGCATTGGGCGCCTCTGCACAGTGTAAATTTACACAGGCGCGGTGCACCCACACGACGCGTCGCACTGGGCAGCCTGCGCGGCGCATAGGCCTGAGACCGAAATTTTTGTTGGCCTTCTCCAAAATTGCATTTTTTGGTTGCTCCATGCTCAAGTTAGTTTGTACAATGGTTCATAACTCATGTTTGGTGTTGTTTGGAAGAAGGTGAAAGTAAAAACCATAAATCCTATCACCTTATTTGAAATTTATTTCTTAGAATTTGAAATGGGTGTTTTAAACTAGTTTTGTGTCACATTTTCTCTTCCCTACCTTGTTATTTTTCTCCCATCACTGTTAATCACTAATACACCATATTCTTACATCTTTTATTCCTAAAACCCTATTACCCCATCCCAAGTCATTTTATTTCATTTTCATTTTTTTCTTCCCATTTCATTTGTAGAAATTCCCAAACCCTAACTCTCCCAAACAGTTAAGTGACTGCCCCTTATCACTACATTATCAAATCTCACTTGGCAAACTCCATTTTCCTCACTACCATGTTTCCCACAGTTCCTTTGACTTTGACACACATTTGGCACTTGGAGACAAAGACACCAAGTCCTAATTTATCATTTTCAACCATTCAAACATAAAGTTTTCATACACATTTCAAACACTATGACGGACACAATTTCATCCTATGAACAAGACAGTGATTCTGCCACGGAACTACATGCACCAGGAGGGCACTGAAACGTCGGAAAAGGCCTGATAGACTCCGAATCTTGGAAGAAGATTCTTTGGATGAGCATGAAACTTTATGAGGGACCTTCACTCCAAATTTCAGCAATTTTGGGGAAAATTTTGTCATTTTTGAAATTTTGGTCACAAAACATATTTTTCTGCCCGACGCGTCGTGCCACTTGGCGCGCGCTTATGATTGGGACATCTTCTGGAGGAAAAATTGATATTATTGAGTTTTTTATGATAAATTATGCATGCTCAGGAATGGCTGAGATATTTCATCAAGTTCTGGGTGGTTTAAAGGGTCAAAAACACCTTGAAAATGGCCTTTCTGCCACCTTTTGCACCAGCAGGAACCAGTCTTGGGAGATTGCAGTTTTGGATGGGAAAATGACATCCAAATCCAAAAATTCCACTTGGGTTGGATAGAAGACAGATAGGGCTTTCCAACGAGCTATCATGAGCTCGATTTGGACTTCCGGAAGTGCCTCAAAAATAGGCTCAAAGTGGCGCGGTGCATTGAGTTTTCTGGCGCGACGCGTAGAGGATTTTGGTCCAATTTTTACTGTTCAGCTCAGAAATTCGGCCAGTTTGACTAGTTTCACTTTGTGATGTAATTATTGATCTATATTGATGTAATTTTGTGGCTATGATGTAATTTTGGCTCATATTTACTTGTTCTAGAGGATTCATTCACTAAAAAGTGAAAATTAAATGAATGAATCAGTTTCCTTCCTTTTAGAGGCAAGTTGTTTGGCTGCCTAGATTTCAGTTCCTTGTTTAGAATTCATTGAAATAGCTCCTAGAAGGATGAGCTCGACCCATAGAGGCATGGGAAGGGGTTAGAATTGTCTATATATTGTATTTTCTGAGACATTTTCAGGGTTGGACTCTTGGGAAAAGTTTGGCACCTCATTGTATATTCATTTCAGCGTTTTGGCAAAGGAAAGACCAGAGTTTTGCAGCACTTGTTGGGATCCTTGTGGCTCTGATTTTTGATGATGTTGTTCTCCATGTATCAGTAAGTTTCATTAATGTTATATGTATGCCATTTCCATTCTCTTTGCTTCTGAATTAAACAAATGAGTAACTAAGGTAGAATTCATTAGTTTGCTGGTGCTCTGCCTTAAACTTTTGTTTAGTTTTATATGTTTTCTTCCGTTTGAAGAGGATCCTTGCACCTTCTTTCCCTCTTCAGCTCCTTAGTAGTCTTTTCTATCCATTCATTGAATCTAAGACATCAAATTCATTTCCTTCCCTGCTCCAACTTGAACTCTGCAATAATTTGGCCTCATCCCCAAGCCTGAAATTGTCTTTCCCCTTTTTCCAACAAAATCCCAAAAAATCAAAATCAAACCCTCCTATTTGTTTACCTAGCCTAAAATTAGCACTCATTTCAGTCATCTCAAGCCCTATTGATACATTTTTCCTGAGATTGACCAGGAGAGAGCCCTCTCCTGTTCTGGTAGGGCTAGCTACCAGACTGAGCGTGGTTTGGTGTTACCATGAATCCCGCCTTCCTTCAGCCTAAGGTGGATTTGGGCAATAACAAGACTAGCCCAGTTTCAGTTAATCGTTGAGGGTATAGGGGATTCTGAATGCTAAAATTTGAGTCAGATACTACAGATGTACGAGCCTTGGATTGGCTGCTGTAGGAACAACAGACCTTCCCGAGCTGGCTGTTACAGATGTAACATCGGGTGCTGTATCAGCTGTTACATGTGTAACAACTGCCTTAGAATTGTCCGTATCCTTCCTTGGTGATTCACTTTCTTTGATAATAATGGGAGTGTGTTCAGATCTGATTACCTTCCCTGACTGAAGCTGAACCTCATTAAGTCCGATAGGAGTAATAAGATAATTCTAGAGGGTAATTGAAGCATCCATGCTCTGGGTTGCCTTATTATATGGATTGGGGTTAGGTTGTACAGGTAATTGGGGTCGAACATAAGGTGTAGCATTCTGAATAGAAGGCAGTTGTAACAGCTACTGTTGCATTGGTATTGGAGGGGATACTGGACCTTGGCCATTGCTTCTCCAGTTCCAACCCTAAGGATTGGGTTGTGATGGAGTATATTGCATAGGTGGAGGAGATGGCCACTAGTTCCATGGTGAAGGAAATTGTGTTGAGGAAGGAGTAGGATACTGCCATGGGTATTGCTGACTATTATAAATATTATTCCAAGGATAAAAAGAAGAAAAATCTGAAGGCATACCTGTAGGTCGCGGCTGCCATGGTCTCTTTGATCCGATAAAATAAGAAGATTAAACATCCTCGCTTGCTTCTTGGAGTACCTCCTTAAGTCTGGGAAACTCAGGACACTGATTTGTAGAGTGCGCTAACTCACAAATGTTTCACAGGCTGAAACTATTCAGTCTGCATTCCCTTTCCAAATTTTCCTTTTTGCATCGGGGATAGAATATTTCTAAGGCTGCTTCATCTTCTGCTTGTGCCTTCTTGACTTGTATTGTAGTGATCTAGGCAGATAGAGTGCTAAGGAGATTGGTTTTAAAATTCTCGAATAAGTTCCCGATCTCTGCTCTGGTTACTCCTCCACTTGAGGACTTCTGTATCCAAAGTGAAGGGTCTCGAACTGAAACTTTCCCCTTGACTGATCCTCTTGAGCTACATAGGAAAAAATTCATTATCTCATCAAATGTTTCGTGCGATATGTCTCCTTTTCCTATTATGTTTAGGTGTTCCAAACAATCATCTCTTAATCCTCTTAAGAATATTGGCTTTAGAATCTTTGGATCTAAGTTACTGAACTTAGACCTCTATAAATTGTAGTGGAATTGCTCTAGATAGTCTTCTAGGTTTTCCTCCTCCTTCTTTGCAATTATGAAAATTTTTGTCCTTCAAATCCCTGGTTCAACAATAGTCCTGATACTTAAAGAGGAAGGCTTCTCTCATATCATTCCATGTTCAAATTGTGCCAACACCCAGTCTCATGAACCATCTTAATGCTTCTCCTTTTAGAGTAGTAGGGAATAATTTTAGCTTCTAGGCGTCTGAAGTATACTCATAACCTCTACACAACACATCGAACTCGAACAGAAAGGTATCAGGATCTTCAACAAACATCCCTTGAAAGTAAGGTAGGGATGATAAAGGGATGTTCTTCATAGGAGCTTCGTCCCGTGTTACTACTATTGGGAATTAAAAAGTAACATAGCTATCTGTTTTGACATTCTCATCCCCCATGGTTGATTCTTCTTGATAGGATGAACTAGCCTTGGAGTGCAATGGAGATTGAGAAATAGAAGGATCAAGCTGCTCCAGGATCAATTGTTTAACAACACTACCAACGTCCAATTGATGATCAACTGATCTTTGTTCCTCAGGTTTCTGATGATCCCCACTGGTCTCTCCGTGTCCTTCAATTCTCAGATCTTGATCAATAATTCTCCACTGTTGTTTTGAATATGGAGTTTTGATATCAAGAGTGGATGGTGAGGTCCAAACATGGAAGACACCGATGGTCCAAGCCTTGATATGGTAGCTGCTTTCTGTGGTCCTATCTTCCTATTATGTCTGTATGACGTGGACTGTTCCTTTTCTGCCCTTGAAATCAAATCTCCAAAGAATGTTTTCCTTCCCGAATCTGCGCTCTTATTTTCCTTCTTACGACCCGTTTTTCCTGTAGTTAGTAGAGTGGGGGGTGTTTGTAGATGTTGATGTTTTCCTACCAGCACACATGGGCCCTATGCGTATCAATTCATCCTATAAGTGCTTCAGTTTCTACAGCAGTGAGCCCACTCTAGCTTGTTAGAGCAATCCGTAGGTTCTTACCTATCATCTTACCACCCAATTTCTGTATAGTTGAAGGCACCCTAAAAAAACACCCAAAAATCAATTCCCAAGTGTCCCAGTAAGACATTGGCGAGCCTGTTCAAGCCTGTTAGAGCACTGCGCAGGTTCTTACCTCTCATATTACTGCCTAGAAATCGTGTTGTTGGAGACACTCTATGAAAGCACACAGAAATTTCACTTCTTAGAAACAACTCTGATTGATTGGATTGTCACTGCCATGCCCAGAAACGGCACCAAAATGTTGGACTATATAAATCACTTATTAAATGATTGAACAACACACATTTAATTATCAATCCAGGGACATCTGTTTATTCCAATGACAGTTGCACTGTCTGTGCCGATACACCAACCAGAATTAATTTCAAAGAAAATAAATCGTTGCTGAAGTAAATGCTGGAAATAAATCACTCATGCAGAAATAAAAGAATCTACAAGATTGAAATCACACTTCAATTGATATGTCTAGCTCGCCACAAAATAAGTACCCTGTTGGTATCTCTATTATCGCATGTATAACAACATATAAAGTATTGAAATCAAAGCAGATATATTCTCAACTGAACAACAACAACAACACTCTATTGATACATAAACTGAAATACAATTACATACACACAACTAATTTAATCATTGCAATCCCTGCTAAGAAGGAGGGCCCTTCCTCCCTAGCAGGGTGCAGGTAGAGAAGGAACTTTAATGGAAACTAAATAGAATCACGCATGTAACAACAATAACAGGATAATCTGTATTAATCTGAACACAATTACAGAGCTAAAACAACGTTGTTCTCTGCTAACCCCTTGACCTATAGGGCCGAGAACTATATAGTGGTTACATCAGAAAATCCAGGGATAGATCAGTTATGAGAATCTTATGATTCTCATGCTGATCGAAATAGAACACAGATAGTTATAACCAGTTCCTAATAAAGTTATGAATAGAAAATAAAATATTACAAACGGAACTGCCCTTAGGCTGTTATCCCCAAAATACAATGCTAAAAACTCCTACAACTATCATAATGAAAACACAGCTGTAGTGCAACTACCAGAGGATAGTTCAACAACAATATTGACGAGATCAGTCAATGGTACAACTGTATCAGCAGTTCGCCGACTAGTCTGTAACAACAGAGTGTAGCAGCAATTTGTTGGCGGGTCTGTAACAACAAGGTGTAACATCACCGCTTTGTTGTAATAGCACTATCTGAACTGTTCCTATGAAATTCATATTTGGGATCTTTGGTGCTACAAATGACATCTGAAAAGACAACACAAATACCATCGATCTTCTCCAAACATTCACCATCAATTAGTCATAAAAAGGCATAATATATCATAATAATTGGTGAATTGGAAAAGTAACGAAAGCGAGGTGAAACAACATAGGTTAGGGTAAAAAGGAAGGAAAAAGGGGTAAAGATACTCCCATTGATTATGGTTATGAGGAAAAATAAGGAAGATAAGTGTAGGAAAAATGTACAAAACCAACACCCAACACCTATCATGCTATCTTTCTCTTTGCTGTTGAATGATATTTGTTTGCTGAATGGCAGCCAGTCGTTTCTCTTCCAACTCATTGAGCTAATTCAACCTTTGTCTTTTTGCTGTACTTAAATCCAAATTGACGTGTAATTCTATTCTCAAAATTTTTATTTCAAACTCTATGGGGAATAAGGGATTATTACCATACACCAATTCGTATGGTGAGAAGCCCATAGTATTCCTCCATGTTGTTCTGTAAGCCCACAGTACCTCTAGAATTTTTTTAGCCCAATTCCTTCGGTGGTTGGCTACTGTCTTTGTCAAAATTCCCTCAATAACTTTTTTGATGCTCTTCACTTGACCATTCGCTTGTGGATGATAAGGTGAAGTGATCCTGTGATGAATTCCATACTTCTCAACCAGTTTCTGAATCAAATGAGATGTAAATTGGGGCCCCCCATTCGTCACTATCTCCTGGGTATCTTGAAACGAAAAAAAATATCTTCGAATAGGAAGTCTAAAACAACTTGCTCTGTAGCTCTAGTTAATGCCTTTGCTTCGACCCACTTTGTGATGTAATCTGTACAGCCGAATATATATGATCTCTGTTGTGATGAAGGATTGATTGGCCCTACAAATTTTAGGGCCCACTTCTCAAATGGCTCTATCACTACTTGAGGCTGTAATGGAATCTCGTATGATTGCAGAGGCTGGCCCATCCTTTGGCAGCTATCACACCCCTTCACAAACTTCTTGGCATCCTGGAATATAATTGTCCAGTAGTACCCTATCGAGAGTAATTTGTACCTCGTCCTCTTGTCCATGAAGTGCCCTCCACAGGGCTCCTCATGGAAAGCCTTCAAGATATCAAAAATCTCGTCTTCTCTAACACAACGTTGAATCTGAAAGTCCGGTCGAGTGTGATAGAGATTGCCCTCTATCCAGGAGTAAGTGGCACTCTTCTTTATTATCTTCCTTTTTTCTCTAGAAGATAAGTGGTTTGGGAATTTGCCTGCAGCAAGATATTTGGATATATCTGCATACCATGGTGAGTGAGTATGGAAAAAATATACTCATTTGGAAAATAATCCTCAGTAGGAGTGCAATTATCACCTATGGTTAACCTAGAAAGGAAATCAACAACTCCATTATCTTTTCTAGGTTTATCTAGAACAGTGATATCAAATTCCTGTAACAACAATAACCATCATGTAACTCTACCATTAGTAATAGGCTTATTCATTAGAAATTGAATGACATAGTTGTCAGTGTGTAAAAATACTTGATACCTGGTGATGTAATGCCAAAACGTATTGATAACATGCATTACTGCTAGGAATTCTTTCTTGGTCACTGTGTAATTGAGCTCGACTGGAGTTAAATTCTTGTTGATATAATAGATGGAATAAGGCTTATTTTCCTCCAGCTGACCCAAAACAACACCCACAACTATGTTAGATGCATCTGTATAAATATGAAATGGCAGTTTCCAGTTTGGTCCTCGTAAAACAGGTGTTGTTGTTACACAGTGCTTCAGCTTCAAAAAGGCTTGCTCACACTTCCTTGTCCACAAAAATTCCACATCTTTCATAAGAAAAGAAAACAAAGGAGATGCAATATTTGAAAAAAATTCTATAAATCTCCTATAGTACCCTGCATGTCATTTTGAGTCTTGGGATTTGGGATTTTCGAGATTACCTCAATATTTGCAGGGTCTACCTTGATTCCATCTGCCGAAATGAAATGTCCCAACACAATCCCCTCAGTCATCACCATGTGGCACTTCTCAGTGCTCAAAGAAACACTAGTTTGTACACAAATTTCCATCCCCTTTTCCAATTTAACTAATGTAGTTTCAAAAGCATCTCTGTAGGGTGTAAAATCATCCATGAAAATTTCAATGCAGTCATTGAACAAATCCGAAAAGATAACCAATATTTCCATTTGAAAGGTTGCAGGCACATTGCAGAGGCCAAAAGGAAGGACTCTATATGCAAAAGTACCCCATGGGCAAGTAAAGGTTGTCTTGGTCTTCTGTGGAAATTTGTATTTGGTTATAGCCACTGAATCCGTCCAGGAATGACAAAAATGGTTTCCTAGAAAGAGTATCTAGGACCTGGTCTATAAATGGTAAAGGAAAATGGTCCTATTGGGTGGCCTTGTTAGGTTCTCTATAATCTACACAGACTCTCCATTTTCCATTCTTTTTCGGAACAATGACGAGTGGAGACACCTATTTAGTCAATTTAGTGTCCTAAATTGCTAACATAGATTATCAACCAGGGCTAGTAAACTGATGAAGTGTGATGCACTATATGTGCCTAAGTATCCCTTTTTCTTACTTCGTTGTTTTTAGTGTTTTATTGATGTTTTGGGGTTTTTATGTTTGAATCTTAGTATGCTACTCTATGCTAAAAATATGAAGTTAGATTTATGTCAAAAGGGAGAAAATGAAATGTTGATAAATGAATTAAAACAGAGTTTATTTGCAAGTTCTATTCCTAACTAGAAAATGATGAAAACAAAAAGTCCTAATCCATGGATATTACAGCTTCTAAATGAACATTCATCAAATTAAAAATAACTCAAAACACTACAACTTAATCTGATTCATTTAGTTAGAGATTTGTTGGAAGAGCTTGTGAAAAAGATTAATTCTAATGCAATGAGGATCTCTTAAAACATAAAAGAAATGTTGAAACAACTTATAACATTACAACTAAATCTCATTCATGAGTTAGAGGTTTATTGGAAGAGCTTTTTGAAAGAGATTAATCATAATGTGATAAGGATCTTCTATGAAGCAAAACAATCAATAACTCACAATATTACAAATTAGTCTCATTCGTGAATTAGAGGTTTATTGGAAAAGCTTTTGAAAGAGACTAACTGCAGTACAATGAGGATCTTCTTTTTAACTAAATAACAGAAAATGAAATTCTAATAACTCAAAATATCACAATTGAATCTCATTCATTTAATAGAGATGTATTGGAAGAGCTTGAGAAATAGATTAACTGCAATATCATGAGGATCCTTTATCTAAGCAAATGACATGAAACATAATGCTAAAAGCTATGATTTCAGAAAGCAATATAAGTAAGGAAATATGACAAAATAGAATTGAAAATGACTTATCTAGAAAACATGTAAAACCTCCTTGAATAGCAGGGGCCCTCTGCTATCAATTTGGTGAAATTCTTCAGCTCCTTAAAGTTGTAATCAAAACAACATCAAAGAACTTCTTTATTGAAAAGCTCACAAATCTACATCCCATTGCATCTTAAGCATTGTTACAAAACACTCTCTATTCCTTTCTCTTCTTCTCCTATTTTTTTACTAATCATGATAGGAGAAAGATTCTCCTATTTATACAAAATATGAGAAGTTATCTCATTAATGGGAGTCCATGAATCTCTCCCTCCATCTCTAGAGTTACAATCAAAATAGGAAATGATAAGACACATGTCTTTTTAGAGTTTCAACACAAAAAGGAAATGAGACACATATCTTCTTAGAGTTTCAATACAAAAAGGAAATGAGACACATGTCCTCATGATCCCATGATCTTCTCCACTCAAATTCGAATTTGGTTATGGGAGGCCACATAAAGGTCTTTTAGAAGCTTCCTTTTGACCTACACATGTCACAAAACTCATAACAAATATATAGATATATGAAACTATGTTAATTTTCTAGTTTTTAATCATAAATTCACTTTAAATACATAAAATAAATAACTTTGGAAGACAAGGATCCTAACCCATATATTTATGAAAATGGTTACTTGATGTAGGGTTTTAGGTTAGATGACTATGAAATAAGAGCTGAATGGTTATGAAATAATGGGAATATGTATGAATATGGGAAACACTTTTGAGACTCAACAACACCCACTGACTGTTAGAGATGGGATAGATGAAGTTATCATTAAGGTGTTTCTATAATTCCTCTTTCATTATCTCCTTAAGTGAGGGATTCATTTGGCATTGTGGTTGTCTAACTGGTTTGTAGCCATCTTTAAGGTAAATGTGGTGAGTGCACATGCCCGGATGGATTCCTTTCATGTCAGTGTAATCCCATGCAAATGCATTTTTATACTTCTGTAGCAGTTGTATCAACAATTTTTTTTGTTCAACAATCAATTTAGGATTAATGTTTAAATATTTTCATGGATGAATTTTGATGAGACTGCTGTCAGTATGCAAAGTGGTTCTCATATGTTCAATATTTACAGCATCTACCTCATCCTCCTCCCCTGAATCTCTAATGGAAGCAACAGAGAGGGAGTTTCTAATAAAACCGTTAATAATGTCATCCTATGTTTCATCTTTAAAATATTGTGCTTTTCCAAGTGTGAGGAGAGGTATGGAGAAATCAAATTCAGGTTCAAATTCATCCCACCAGGGACTAGTCAAATCCATGTGTGGTTTCGCTGGGGGGTAAAGGTTCATATTCTTAGTGGCTTGCCCGTATGAGATCATCATAGATCATGATATACATCCGATAAATGCATCTGCAGTGGCTAGCCATGGTCTCCCAAAAATTAAAGGATGACCCCCCAGGTTGGATTTGGTTTGAAGAATGAGAAAATCAACTAGATATATCCAGGAAGATACAATAATCACCACATATTCTATCACCCCTTCAGGTTTGACATGAGACCTATCTGCTAATTCAAGTATTGTAGGTGTAGGTTTGAGTCCATGAAGTCTAAGGGAGATAAAAATAGCCTTGTTCATTACATTAATGGCTGCCCTCAAATCGATCAACGTATTATTTATGGGTTGGCCGTCAATATGAACAGTAATTGTAGGATTTCCTAGGTCGTTATGTTTAGTTAATAAAGGATGATCAATCATTAGTTCAGACAGTTTCCCCATAACACACTACTACATTTGGCAGAAATCCCGACACTTGGTTCCGACGCTTTTGACCAAATGTCGGAAATTTCCCCAAATTTTTTCCATCCCACCCGAAACCGTCGCTATACCAATGTTTATAGAAAATTTTCACAATACCGACACTTAGAAACGTGTCGCAATTGCGACGTTTTGAGGAAGACGTCGCAATTGCGACACTATGGCCCAAAACATCGCTATTGCGAAGACTGCCTCCAAACGTCGCAAGTGCGACACAATGTCTAGGTGTCGCAGTTGCAACGTTTGGAGGCACCCGTCGCAATAGCGACGCTTTTTCCGCCGTCGGTATAACGACACTTATATGCATGCTACATAAAAATACGAAACTTATATGCGCGCTACATAAAAATACGAAACTTATATGCGCGCTACATAAAAATTCGAAACTTATATGCGCGCTACATAAAAATGATTTTATTGTTTCGTATCCATTGCAATAGCTACATTAACGTCTGATATCACGCGCGCATTCGCCCTCCGCTCTTGCAGAACAACATTTTCCCTCAGCTCTTGCAGAACAACATTTGCCCTCAGCATTCGCCCTCAACGTTCGCCCTCAGCTCTTGCAGAACAACATTCGCCCTCAGCTCTTGCAAAATGGTAAGTTCTTACTGCAGGCCCTTCCTCCTATAGTAGGGTTGACTCTATTTTGGTTTTTTTGGTCAATTCTATTGGATTGTGTTAGGCTGTATGGTTCTCTCTAGATGTCAAGAATCAAGATTCAATACCCTCTATTATCTTCATCACCCAATACAGGATTTAAATTTTTCCCAAAGAAACGCTTATTAATTTGGCAGCCATTATTTCTCCCTGCTTTAAAAACCCTACATTTAAATGAAAACAAGCATTGCATTTCAACTACAAAATTATATTAGTGTTCAAATGTACATGTGTGCTACATTAACGTCTGATATCACGCACACATTCGTCCTCCGCTCTTGCAGAACATCATTCACCCTCAGCTCTTGCAGAACAACATTCGCCCTCAGCATTCGCCCTGAGCTCTTGCAGAACAACATTCGCCCTGCATTCGCCCTCATCTCTTGCATAACATCATTCGCCCTGCATTTGCCCTCAGCTCTTGCATAACAAAATTTGCCTTCAGCTCTTGTAGAACAACATTTTCCCTCAGCGTTTGCCCTCAGCTCTTGCAGAACAGCATTCGCCCTCAGCTCTTGCAAAATGGTAAGTTCTTACTGCAGGCCCTTCCTCCTATAGTAGGGTTGACTCTATTTGGATTTTTTTGGTCAATTCCATTGGATTGTGTTAGGCTGTAGGGTTCTTTGTAGATGTCAAGAGTCAAGATTCAATACCCTCTATTATCTTCATCACCCAATACAAGATTTAAATTTTTCCCAAAGAAACGCTTATTAATTTGGCAGCCATTATTTCTCCCTGCTTTAAAAACCCTCCATTTAAATGAAAACAAGCATTGCATTTCAACTACAAAAATCTATTAGTGTTCAAATGTACATGTGTGCATCACTTGTGTAGGGTATTCCTTTTCCACTTTCACATTATCCATGAATGTGTGCAGTATAGTTCATATTTTTTGTGATTTAGATTATCTTGAAAAAGGAAAGGTAAATTATTTCCCATGGAAAAAGAAGGTTTTCCCTTTTTATAGGTTGTTTGGACTTACGTGGAAAAATTTATGGTATGCCTTTCATATTATGTAGTTTAAATTTGAATTAACAGATTATTATATGTGAAAATATAATTACCTATGTGATGTCCTTCATCACTAATTAAAATTATAGGGTTTCAATTTCCTAGACTCTAACTCATCTGATGCTAAATTCTAGGTTCTCATTGGTGGATCACTCTTCCATTGATTTCTTTTCCCTCTGGATCTTGTCATACTTTAAAAGTCATCAATGATACATATATTATTTCAGGTATCCCAAAAGGCTTTATAGTAGAACATATTGTGAAGTTTTTTTGACACTTGAGGATTCTTTTTAGAACTATTCTTTTTAGAACTACAACGCGGTCTATGCTATCAAGTTATATACCAAGAAACTTGTCCTTAATAACCACACTATGAGGTAGTTTGAACTTGTTGGGACATAGCATATGAAGTTGTGTGATGAGTCCATATCACAGGTCTATTATGGTGACAAAAGTGAAGACACGTAATGATAGTTATTATGTTAACATTACTAGAAACATTTTCGAAATTATCCATGCTATCAAGATGTCAAAATTCCAGGCATTAGGTGTCAATACTCGTAGCTAATAGATAATAATAATATAAAAAAATCACAACTTTATTCTTGAAATATGATTGTTACACATTGGTAACCTAGTTCATGAGTTACTATCACCCAAAGATTGCAAAAAAAACTTAAAATATAAATTAAACCAACATGAGAATCCAACTAAGGGTTTCTCGACAAAATCATGCCATAACCTGGCATTTTGAAACCCAAATTTGAATCTATCATAAGTAATACAATGCAAACTCAGATGGATTTTCAATGCATGTTTGCATGCTACACTTATTCTCTGTCTAGATATCATTTTTTAAATGGAACCATTAGTCAAGCCCACAGTCCTTTTTATGTGAAAAATTTCAGCTCTATTTGAGCTCTTTTTGCTCCACCACCTCCATAAACATATGCAAACATATATCATGATCTTGGAATTCCATTACATATGTATGTGCCAATGTTCCATAATCATGCCCCATCATCAATTTAAGAAATTTCCATTGAATATCAAATTATGGAGGGGGGGAACTTTTTGTTGCAACATTTGGCTCAAAATCAGGGACCATCTCCGTATGAGGTGAATGAGAACTATAGATATTTGAAGAAGTATATTAGTGACTTTTCCTTTGGCCATGAAGTCATATACAGTCATCCATCACAAAAATTTGACTTTCTTCATTCTCACCTTGAAAGTTACAAAAATTCATGCCCTAATTGAAACGACACAAAATTTGAAAGATATAATAAAAATGCAAGCCAAAAGTGCCCTATTAATACAAAGGGAAAACATTCCTACCTACCCTAACTGAGATAAATTTTTATTGAATAGGAAACATGATATTTCCAATGGAGTTGATCCAACAACTTGTTAAATGTATGGGACTAAATCATGCATTTGATTTCCAGGGAAACATGCGAATGAAGAGAAAAAGTGCAGAATTAATGGAAAATCCATACATGCCACTTATAAAAACTACACCGAAAGGTCAAAAAATACTTAAGGCCTTAACTTAATTTGAATCCAAAAATGACAAACAGGATTAGTGAAAACACGAGAGTGGTGTGGGTGAACAACATAAATAAAAAGTGAAGATACCTTTCCCCAAGATGCCTTTGTCACCGTTGTATGAAAACATATTTTCCTTTCCCTTTATACATGCAAGTGAATGCATTATAGGTATGGTGTTTTCCCAGAATAGGAGAAGCCTACTTAAATATATCATTTGTGGATTGAATGTTTGGGTGCCTTAATGTGCAATGACATGTTTCCAGGACTGAATTCAATGCAAGGCATATTTGAAACTCTAACTCTGTCTTCCGGTGTCTTATTAGAAATTATTTCAGTTTTCATTTTGTTTTTTCAAGTTAGATATTGTTTTCAAGTTTTTGCATTTATAATTCTATTGCAATGTGGCAAACTGATCAGGGCAGTACAGGAACAACCTCGAGACGGGATGATCGCGGAAAGAGGCCAGCAGAAGAACATGTAAAGTGCCAGCATTGCTCTATCTTCAGGTATTTTAGTTATTTACATAATTGAAATAATATTAATTTTGTTCAAATATGCAGACACCTAGCCATGGTACGCCTGATGATTCCCTCTTTGAGGAAGAGCTTTCTTCATCCCTATCTCCATTGTTCTTGTTGCAAAAAAAGGCACGAGATGCAAGGTCGGAATTTAATACTTTGATAGACGCGCCTCAAACACCTGAAACAGAAGAGAGGATAAAACATCTTATGAGCCAACTAGAAAGATATCAGGTAATAATAAAAAGTCAAAAGGGTATTTTTTTTGTTCTGCATGAGATGAATTGTGATAGTTTGATTTTTAATTTTTACATTGACTAAACTAACAAAAAGTTCTTTTGTATGTAGCATTTTCTGGCACTTGCTGAACCCGGTGTTGGTGGTAGTGGGACACAAGGGCAAGAGATTTCCCAACAACCCTATCGTACACCTTCTACTCCTTTAGGTGCCAGCCAAGAAACACACCCTGCCCAAGCAGACACCCAGCCAACCGCTGAACGTGTTGGCAATGATGAGGCTGATATGGCCAACTACATTATTGCGTTCCCTGGAGCTACACGTGTCAGCTCCACAGGGACCATTAATGGCACGTTGTTGGTGAACGATGAGGGTGTCCCTATAAAGCATGTACAACTCCCAGGTAAATTTTAATATTTTAACTATTTCATGTACTTTATCTAAAACATATTTATCATGTTTTTTATTTTTAAATTAATGATAATATCTTCTTCTTCTTCTTATTCTTCTTCTTTTTTCTTTTTCTCTGTAGGAAACAACGAGTTCTACAGGTTTCTGGAGAGCCATGCGTTGGTAATTTTTGGCCCAACCATACGCACAGGGTGGAATTCCCAGAATTCCAACCTGAAAAAAGAACTTCTAGATTATCTAGAAGCCCTTTTTGGGGTCGGCACATTTGACAGAACAGCGGTGGCTCGGGTAGCCGGTAAATATTTGAAATATACCAGGGACACCTATAGGACGCAATTGAAATTTAACCCTAGATATGAGCGTCCTCTCACAGTTCCAGAGAGTGAGTGGAGAGCACTAATCCATGACGGAAAAGAGAAAAGGGCAAAGAAAGAAGGAAAAATGCCAACTGGACCCGCAAGGTAAATTACAACTTTAATTCAATAGCTTTAATTTTCTTTATGTCTAAAATAAAAGTGTGCTACGTCATATCTGACTTCAATCTTTTGATGATAGGTTGCCTGACACCTCGAAGGCAACCAAAGCTAGGATTGAAAAAAAAGGCCATCACAAGCTAGGCCAGGGCGGCTACTTGAAATTAGCCGCAAGAATTGTAATTAAGTAGCTAAACATCTTATAATTAATTGTATCGCCTTCCAACGTTTTTTTAATCCTATCAAATATGATTAAAAATACACAATCATATGTAATGTAGGGTGATGACTTCGGAACAGAAACTACAGAGGAAGATAAAAATATCACTTTCCGTTTCGGCTATCAAGCTGTAGTTGAACGTCGCAGAAGCTTGGGGCAGGTCCCAAGATCCAGAATGCCTGATAAGGTAAAACATTAACCTTTCAATATTTTTGTTTTCATCCATAAATTTAATGTCTAACAACTTTGTTTAAATCAGGGGAGCAGCACTACTGACGAGGAAAATAACCCAGTTTTAGAGCCAGATGTAGATGATCCTCATGTGCAACCTGATCATTGTAGTGGGGACCAGGCCGAAAATGCTACTATCAGTGAGGGCCGTGACGGTAATTAATTTACACTTATAATTTTTTCTAATTATACCTTGATGGTTGTCCTTATAAAGTTTTTTGTTTAAATGACAGAGAATGTTTCCCTTGAGGATCTTACCACCAGAGAGGAAGACAGGGCAACAGTCCAAATGACGACAACTGGTGCACCAGGTAAATAATCTCATTGCAATTTTTTTTATTAGTATTACCGAACTATTTCAATGATATTTAAAAACTGACAATTAAAATTTAATATTATCTATTTTTGTAGGCGATGCCCCGTCACTGGATGAGACCAGACATCGTGACAACGCAACTAGGTCAGCGACAATAACTGGTGCACCAGGTAAATAATCTCATTGCAATTTTTTTTATTAATATTACCGAACTAGTTAAATGATGTTTAAAAATTGACAATTAAAATTTAATATTATCTGTTTTTGTAGGTGATGCCTCGTCACTGGATGAGCCCAGACATCGTGAATACGCAAGTAGGTCAGCAATGCGGGTTGAAAGGCACGAAACAGGAGCAGAGCATGATGATATTGATGATGTAATTAGGAGCTTTAGAAATAGGAAGAAGAAAAAGAAAATTTGATAATGTAAAATATTGTATTATTATAAGAAAAACGTTACCATACTTGGAACGTTTTTTGCGTTATATAAAAAACTCATTTATCATACTATTTTTATGTCAAGCATTAATTGCAATGTTTCCTTGCGTACTTTTTGTTGAATTGTTTTTTTATTAGTTATTGAATATTATTTTTTATGCTCTTGAAAGTAAAAAATGAAATATAGATTGGGTATTGGGGAATTGAGAGTGATGTGAAGGGGGGGGGGGAGGAGGGGCCATAAGAGCTTCCACCTTCATGTGGTTGGCCCTGTTTAGTAGAGAATAATTTATTGGAGTGATTTAATCTTGGAGCAAACCTCCCTCGATCCAGTGTAGCAACAAAAAAGTCACTGTTGACTTAGTTGCTACTCTTTCAGATCGTGGGAGGCTTGTTCCAAGTTCATGCGAATCCAATAAATTGTTCTTGAAACGAAGAGGAGCTTATTCAGGTATGTTTTGACATTTTCAACATATGTTCTAACATTATCATAAGAATGCATCTTAGATTAAAAAATACTACATCAATTACTTGTATTTATTGTATAGATAATGATGGATTTTGATTGACTTGGCAGTGCATGTACAAATCCTCTTGCATCATGAGCAATACAACTTGTCAACCAGGGTCATGTCCAGGATATTTTTGCTTGTGCGCTTGACCAAGTTCATAATGTCACATTTTGTAAGTTCCTTTACAGTTCATAATTCAATATTAAGCTTGTTCATGATTATTATCTAGGTTTTTTGTATGTGTTTTTTCATCTATTTGATTGTAAGCAACTCTGCATGTTTCCTATTGTTCACTATGATTTCTCCCATTACCACTCCAAGGATGAATCCGACTTTATTGTTACATAGGTTACTTTATTGTTACTATGATTTCTCCATTTATGATTTCACAGGTTACATCATGTAAAGTTGTCAATATCAGGTTGGTGATGAGCTTTAGTTCTCCAGATTTGGGGCTTTTCTGATATTTTCTCCCTCATGTCATTCCTGCATCACCTCGTTGTTTGAGCATGCCAATTTTCTACCACTTGTACCAATTGGCACATGTCAATCTCTGAGTGGTTCCACATTTCACCTATTTTCAGTGAGAGTTTAGGGTTTCTCTAACATAGCTTCAGAAATCTGATTCAGTGCCTGCTTGAATATTGTCACATAATACTCATGGTTTGGATTGATGAGCATGTTCTGAATGGTTGGTTGATTCATAAGAACCACCCATATAGTCATCTTGAGATATTTCAGAAGGTTTCTCGGGTTTCCTTTTTCACCATTTCTAGTGGGTGGGATGGTGTGGGGAGATCCATCAATACTGGTGCTCTTGTAGTAGGGAATTTGTTTTTGGGGATATAAAGGAGCATTTGATGTAGATATCCCATTGGATGCATTCATAGATGGGCACGAGAGGTCAAGAATTTAAATTAAAAATATGCAACCTCTAGCATGGCAACTTGAAGGCCGTGAGAGACATTGGTTAAAGATTGTTTTGTGCTGGCATTAATATAGTCGTGATTTATTTCTATTATCTTAATGAAAATATATAGTCCGGTCTCATTAAAATGAGGATTGTGGTTGTATTTCTCTTTGGTTTTTTCTCTCTTAATG
The DNA here is from genome assembly GCA_034641835.2 of Pinus albicaulis. NCBI lineage: Eukaryota > Viridiplantae > Streptophyta > Pinopsida > Pinales > Pinaceae > Pinus > Pinus albicaulis. The sequence goes on along the minus strand of CM076584.1, from coordinate 1,524,641,557 downwards.
CTCCAAAAGTTGCCAAAAGTTGCGATAGTTGTTTAGTTTTCCTGTTACAACTTAAAAGTGGTTTTTAGCAATGGGAGTCATGTTTTTTAAGGTTCATACTAATATGAAGATCTTGTAATTCTATATTCAAGATAAGAGAAGATGGCCTCTGCTTTGGGAAGTATGACAACAATTTCCACATCTACCTCATTGGGTAACAATGGAAAGGGGAAGAAGTTGGGTGCAATGTTTGATAATTATGGCAGACAATTGTCTTCTCTTTCAGTTTTTTCACCCATTTCCTTTAATCGCTCAAGCAGAAGAGGGACTCTGAGATTACGCGATAGAGAGAAGGTAGTTAATACAAGAGCTATGGAAAAGGAGTTGCACTTCAACAAGGATGGCTCAGTGACAAAAAAATTGCAGGTCAGAGAAAAAATTATGTTTAAAGGAAGGTCACCTGCACGTGAAACTTCACTGCGGTGGATCTTTCCTTGTCCACTTATATTCCATTTTAATGTGTTATTTTAATTTTTCATGGAGGGTTGTTTTGGCATATGGTCTGGCATTCAATTGCACACTTACTGAAAGCATTGTCAATTTGTCTTGCAGGCGGTGTGAACAAACTTACTGATCTTGTTGGAGTCACCCTTGGGGCGAAGGGAAAAATGTTGTCTTGGAGAGCAAGCATGGTTCTCCGAAAATAGTTAATGATGGTGTGAAAGTAGGTAAGGAGGTAATTTGTAGATGTGTGCTCTGGTTTTATTTTTAACGTTGTATTAGTTCCCCCTCTTAAATGTCTTAGATTTGGTAGGCATAATTTGAAAACTCAAAGGTGAAAGGAAACATATTTGTTACCTAGTGGTATACTTGGCCTATGAACTAGCCACATTAGAGTAATGCATAAAGCTTTTCACAACAATAAAAGAAAAGGGTTATGGCTAAGTCAAATTTTATTGTTATTGACAATGTAATGAAATGTATCTCAATGCTATGGTTTTGGCCTTTTTATTGGTTGAATTAGAGGACCCAGTTGAAAATATTGGGGCTAAGTTGGTAAGGAAAAATGCGGCAAAGAAAAATGATTTAGCTGGGGATGGAACCACAACATATGTTGTTCTTGCACATGTTGGAATATTGAAAAATTCCAGAACAATGAATGGAGAATAAATCTTCCTTCCTCTAACACAGAGAAAATAAAAATTTCTTTGACAGGAGACAGAGTTTCAATACTTTGAAAACAAACTTCTATTCCCTTCAATAACTCAAAAAAACTATTACACTTCTTCCTCACTAAGAGGGATTACAAAATTATGACTGCTACAAAACGCAGTGCATAAAACCAACTCACTGTCTGTTCAAAACAAACATACTTTGTCTCTAAAACACTATGTTGTGTTTTTCCCTTTCGCACTGTTGTGCATACACACTTAAAAAGTTACACTCAGTCTTTCACTTTTTACACACTGCTGTGTAATAAAAAATTTACGTATTGTCTATAAAAAAAACTACCAAGCTTTTTGTCCTTTTTATTTTTATATGCCGTAACATATAAAACATATTATAATAAACCATCCTTTAAAAAAAATAAAATTAAAACTAAATTCTATGGCCCACCTTTCATTTTTCATATGATATATATATAACATATGTATATATTAAACTATCAAAACATTAAAGAACCCTTTCCGTCGGACTTCAAAAGTCTGAATAGATTGAATTTCAAACCAAATTCGTGTTCCAAAATGGGATGTTGACGTCTGCCTAATTTTAACTCGAATTCTCAATCCAATGTGCCCTATAAAAAATTCGGGTCTGGTTTTCAGATTTTCAGATTCCCTTCAATTTCATGCGATCCAATATTAATGCTCCATGTGTCCTCCTTTTGAATTTACAAAACTGTCGGGTAAATTTCTGTTTGTTTAATTTCTGGTTGGTGAATTGCGTTAATGTTGGTTGTTGTGTTTAAATACAATCCTGTACAGAAATATGGTTGCGGTCGTCTACAAAAAAAACTTGCAGGAATTTTAAATGCTGAATTAAATTTCTGGATGGCATGCAAGCAACCTCCAAAAAAAAATGTTGCTGCTGCATCCGTCCTTCTGTTGCAGCAGTTGAAGTTAAAATTCAACAACACAGGGTTTAATAAGAGAGGGTGTAAAGGTAAGTTTTTGTCGATAGTACTGGATTAAGATTATCTATTCATTTTTGTAGGGTCTTATGGTGTTTGGTTTTTTAGTTTTGGGTTGGGATTATTGAGTCTAAGATAGTTTTGTTGGAAATATGATGCAGAGTGTTGTCCTTGATGGCAACCCACTGAATGAAGATGAAGACATGTGACAGTTGACATGTGTTTTCCTTGATGGCAATACACCTGATGAAGTTATGCTTGACTTGATGGTCTTGGTAATCGATGTAAATCTGATGTGATATGATGCTAGTTAGCAAGATGATGCTAAGTGTTGTCATTGAATGACAACTCACTTGATGAAGTTGTGATTGATAGAATATGTTCTTGATGAAGAAAATTTGATGTATCAGCAGTGTGTACAGAAGGCAGTGAAGAAAAGAAGCCGAAAGCAATCTATGTTAAAAGAGTATGTCTCTTGGTATACGCGGATTGGCCTAGGGGAAGTCGCGTATACACGCGGAAAATAACGTTCCAAGTCGCGTATGGGCAAAAGCGCTCAAAAGTGCAAACCCAAGGGTAACCACCATGGTATTAATCCATTGTATTGGGTAATGATCTGCCTAATTGACCCCGTCCAAGTAGTTTTGGGCTTATGGTATTGTTTTGGTCCATGGTATTGAAAAAGGGGCTCATGGTATTGACAAAGGGTAAACATATATAAGGAGAAGAATTTCATTGTGCATATTATGAGTGTGGTGCAAGATGTCTGAGCTTGAATGAATACTTCTCTATGAAGTATATCTGAATGAAAGGGTTACACTTGAATGATAGATCTGAATGTATGATGCACCAATAATGAAGAAGGGGATCTAGATCTGAATTGCTCTTGTATTTGCTAGATCTGATTATGGAAGGCTTAGATCTATGATGAGGCGAACATCTGTTTGAAGTGAAAGGGTAAATATGAACTGAATATCTGATCTGAAGAAGTATCCTGCTCTGTAATAATTGAAGATCTATACGCTACTTCAACGCGGAGGAAGCGCGTATATACGCAAGCTTCGCCGAAGAGAAAGCGCGTATGCGCAATAAATTATACACTGAGGTATACGCTGGTTTGTGTGGACGGAAGCGCGTATATACGCGACATCAGTAAAGGGAAAGCGCGTATGCAAACTAGGGTTTGCTGAAGCAAGGGATATGAAATATCTGATCTGTTCTGCTGTGTTTCTGCTATCTGATCTGTGTTGATATGTATCTGTTGGTGATGTATGTGTGTGCTTAAAAATATGGAAAGGGTCCAGGATGAAAATATGATGAAATGTGGCCTGCAAGTTGTGTTCTATTGAAGTTGTTGGATCCAGTGTGAAAATTGATGAAACGTGGTCCAAGGTGGTGCTGAGGGTTGTAGCCTTCAGTCAGGGGGTCGTAGCTCCTTTCCAGGTGAGGCTGGTAAACGAGATCGGGGGGTCGTAGCTCCCTTCCAGGAGAGGCTGGTAAACGAGTCAGGGGGTTGGAGCTCCCTTCCAGGAGAGGCTGGTAAACGAGCGCAGGAGTGCCTCGCGTGTCGTCAAGTTCCAAGGCCAAAGACATATGTTGTAAGATGTTTTCTCTATAATAAAATATTGAAGGCTGAGCAACCGCAGCCGTGGTTTTCTCCCCGATTTGGGTTTCCACCTAAAAATCCCCGGTGTTCATATGTGATGCTTTGTGTGATGGTTTATTCCCTGGGTTTCCCATCGCACCCGTTTAATGCTTATTGAATATCCGAAGAATACATGATGCAAGGATCTAAGTAATGAATTAATTTCATATTAAGATCTCTGCATATACGCGAGTTTTTTGAAGGGTATTCGCGTATATACGCGAGTCTGATCAAGTAAAGTAGCGTATGGGTTTTAGAGCATGAAAAAGTAAAAATATTTGAGTATGCCCTAAACACTGATTCACCCCCCCCCCCCCTCTCTCAGTATTTTTCCCAACAATTGGTATCAGAGCAGGTCCTTTTGGCAGAAGCTTGATCGCTTGAAGGAGATCCGTCGCAATGGGAAGTCATGAAGGAGTATTGTCTTTAAAGCCACCTCTATTCACAAGGAAGCAACTGATATTCGAAGGTACGTACAAAAGCATATCCGCAAATCTTGGTGCGTATGTATGGGCAATCGTGGGAAGAAGGTTATCAATACCCATAAGTATTCCCACTGATGCAATGAAAAGAAAGAAGTATGAAATCAATGCTGCAGTGAATGTCTTATCGGGAAGCATGTTCTGACCGACTTGCCAAAGTGATGCAACTACATTCCTATGAAAAGACATATGGGACAAAATCATTCTAAGCTATGTATGAGACACAAAGGTAAAAGTGCAAAACTCCAAACTCTAGAATTGAATATGAAAATTTGAAGATGCATAGTCATGAAAGTGTTGCCACTGTCTAGACAGATATTGTAAATCGGATGAGAAATTGGGTGAAACCATGGTCGATTCACTGTAGAAAAGGTCTTAAGATCTTTGACTTCAAAATTTGACGCTAAAGTTTCAGCTATTGAAGAAAGGCAAGATCTGCAATCGCTTACTATTGTTCAATTACATGGTACTCTGACTGCTTTTGAAATGAGACAAGGAGGTCCTTCTCAAGTAAGAGAACCTGCTTTTAAGGCATCTACAAAAGGAAAGGAAAAGGAAGTTGTCAAAGAATCCAGCCTATATATCCGATGAAGAAGAAGCAAATTGGGTGGAGAAATTCCAACTAGGTACCTGGAAGATTCAAAGGTAAGCTTCTCTTCAAATGTTTTGAGTGTGGAAAAGTTGGTCATTATGTCGCTAAATGTCCTTATAGAGAAAAGTATGGTAAAGGGAAACAATTTGAAAAGAGAAAGAGAGTTATTATGCAAAAGAAGATGATGATGAAGTGTCTGAAGATGAAGAAAGATTCTCACCAAGATCAAAGTGCTCATGGCTAAGAAGCCAAAGAAGAAGGTTACTCGAGGAAAGGAGATATCTCAGAAATCATGTATAGCAAAAATTGAAGAAGATGAAACAGATTCTGACGAAGATCTACAAGCACTCATGGAGAAAAGCATGGTAAAGAGAAACAATTTGAGAAGAGAAAGAGTTATTATGCAAAAGAAGATGATGATGAAGTGTCCAAAGGAAGACACATGATTCTCGACCAAGATCCTTCGAAAGTGCTGGGTGGCTACAAAAGAAGAAGGTTACTCGAGGAAAGGAGATACCCCAGAAATCATGTATAGCAAAAATTGAAGAAGATGAAACAGATTCTGACGAAGATCTACAAGCACTCATGGAAAAGAAGAAAAAGGAGAAGGCCACTTGTAATACTCTTCTTTGTGCAAACAATAGTAAAGATAGTGAAAGTAAAGTTGTGGATCTAGAAGAAGCTCTCAAGATTAAAGAAGAAGAACTACAAAGTTCATACAATAAGCAAGAAACTATCTATAAAGAGATGATCTCACAAATGAAAGATCAAATAGAAATGTCATGATAACAGTGGACAAGTATCAAAGGTTTCATACTTATGCATCCAATCGACCAAAGATCTAGAAGCAGCATCTTGGAAAATCAAGCAAAAAGAATGAAGGACTTGAAGCTGCAATCATCTCTCTGCAAGCAGATCTTGAAGCATCAAGTAAGAAGAATGAGGAACCTCTACAACCATTTGAAAAGGAAGGCCTTGAAGCAGAAATCATCTCTCTCAAAGAAGATCTAGAAAAATCAAATAAGAAGAATGAAGAGCTGGAACAAACATGTGAAGAAAACGAAAATTGGCTGAAAGAAGAGATTCTAAATCTGAAGGATCAAGTAGAAGATGGAAGAAGGAAAGAAGAAAGAATGAAAAAGCAATGTCAAGCCTTGGAGGTTGAGGTAAACATTCTCAAAGGTAAATTAGAAGAAAAGGTAAAACTTTTGAGGTTTCATGATAGTACTAATATTTTGGACAATATTCTAAGTAATCAAAGGTCTCCTGCTATCAAACATGGTCTTGGTTTCCATGAAACTATTAAAGGTGAATCTAGCTCACAAGGAAGTGCTAAAAATTCAGAGGTAGTCAAGGCAAAACCTGAAGTGTTGAAAGAGACAAAAGCTCAATCAACAATCATGAATTCTCAAAGGAATTCATTCAAGAACGTTGAATGTTTTAAATGTCATAATTATGGGCATGTTGCAGCAAATTGCAGGAGCAGATCATTTCAGCCTCAAACAAACAGTTCCTACATAGAAAGGTACTCTTGTTTCTTCAAGGGATATTGTTTTTCATGTAACAAGTATGGACATAAAGCAGCTGATTGTAAAAGGAGGAAGATTAGAAATACTCATTATGATTCTTATGCTTATTTCTCTGGACACATGAGATGTTATTCTTGTAACAAGTATGGACATGTAGAAAAGGAATGCAGGTTGAACAGATCTGAGAAAGTGGACAATTTTCAACACACAAATAGAAAGTTCAAACAAATCTGGAAAAGGATGGAGGACCGATCAGAAACGTAGGGAATTCTGACCCTACTGCAGTCATCCGCTTCTGAAGCTTACTTCTCTGATTGACTGCAGGAATGATGTGGGATACATTAGGATATTTAGTAATGTATCGTCACAGGGGGAGCAATGCATGATGACTCTCATGGTTGATTTGATTATTCTAGTTATATGTATTTCTGACAGTGCATCGGGTGTGAAGAAAAGACAGGAACAGAAGGTAAATTTGCAGAAGGAGATGAAGGTGTGAAATTTTCTATATTACACTTTCCATACGCGGGTTATATGAAACAAAGTCGCGTATACACGCGAGTTCCAGCTGACACAGCCGCGTATGCATTGATGATAAGAGAATTTATCTGGAGCAGAGGTCCAGGGGGAGCATCAGTCTGACTGCTGATGATTGCACTATTAGCATTATTCTGGTTATACTCATAATAATGAAATGATACATGCGTTCTTGTGTTGAACATTATGGATGAAGCCTGGTTGCTTTATGATGAAGAGCATTCATTGTTGAGATGAAAGTCTTATAGTTCAGAGATGAGGATAGATCATGCAGAGATTGTTGTTGACGACTTGCTGTTGAAGGTGTCTCAGATTGCACAAGTTAAGGAAGAAGCACTGGTTTAGGGGGAGTAGCAGGTTGAATTCTAATGGTTGCATTGTTGGAAATATGACTGCTTATTCTTTGGTCTTGGAGATACTCATGCTCAAATGATGATGATTTGGTACATGGATTATTATGATGAGATTTTGAGCCCTGGTTGCTGATAAGTATCTTTGTGTGGATGAGTTGGATATCGTTTGTTTCAGATCATATAGAGTTTGGTTGCTATGGTTGAGATCTTTTGCTTACATATGTTACTTCATGTTACATCTTGAAGATCATGGTGATTTTGGACCACATGGATGATTGCTTGACACATATCTGAAGATGCTGTTCTGACACAACTACACTATTCTGTTATATCTGTAGTCCAGGGAAGCAGTCAAATATCTCAGAAAGAAGCTGAACATTGTCTTTTCCTCATAGAGAATCAGATCTGCATAAATTTTTAGAAGATGGCTTGGGATACGCGGGTTTCCTGAAACACAGTCGCGTATGTACGCGAGTTCCTGCACAGAAAACCGCGTATGGTTGGTTGCTGACAATTTTTGGTTGGTTCAGCTCTCTTCAGCACAGCTGCAGTGCTGTTTGGTATCTCTGATACTGTTTGGTATCTCTGGTGGTGTTCCAGTTCTCATAATTCTGTTTCTAATGTTTTGATGAAGATTCCTTGATGATTTGTTGGTGGAAGTTTTCAGGATGCACAAACTAAGGGGGAGCCTTAGTCATTTGGAAAGATTTCTTGGTTGCACAGATTCAGGGGGAGCATTAGCTTTGCTGAGTATAATGCAGTGTTGGCATTATGATGGTTCTTAAATATGTTCTCTTTCTTGAGGACTTTCTCGGGTTGTGGAAGTTATATTTGTAGTTTGATGAAAGGTCATGTTGAGACCCATGATGTAAAATTGTAATATCTTACCATGTAAGGACTTGTCTAATTTGTAAACCCACTTGGTTGGGTAGTCAGAAATAAATTTTAAAACCCACTTGGCTTCTGGCACGGAGTCTTATATGTAAATCCACTTGGTTGGATATTTTGATGTAATTTTGAGTCTTTTGTGATAGAAATTTCAGAGTCATGTACTTCATTGAAAAATATGTTCGAAGATTCAGCATGAGCCTGGGGAGCTTGGTCACTTCAAGATACTCGATCTCGTAACGCTTCTTCTACATGAGGAGAAAAGGGGGTGAGGTTGTTGGTTTTGATCCGCCCTTTGCCCTTGATGTCAAAGGGGGAGAGTGACATGGTGTTTGAATGCAGATAATGGTGTCAAAGAATTGGGAGAGTGACATGGTGCCAATGTACTTATCTGTTGTGGTAACCAAACACCATCGTGGTTGCCATCAAGTCCAAAGGGGGAGATTGTTGGAAATATGATGCAGAGTGTTGTCCTTGATGGAAACCCACTGAATGAAGATGAAGACATGCGACTGTTGACATGTGTTGTCCTTAATGGAAATCCACCTGATGAAGTTATGCTTGACTTGATGGACTTCGTAAATGATGTAAATCCGATGTGATATGATGTTTCGATGATATGATGCCGAGTGTTGTACTGAAAGGCAACCCCTTGACAGTTGTGCTTGAGAGAATATGTTCCTGATGAAGAAAATATGATGTATCTACAGTGTGTACAAAAGGCAATGAAGAAAGGAATTCAGAATTTGCTCAAAATATGATGAAAAGAGTATGTCTCTTTGTATACGCGGATTGGCCTAAGGGAAGTCGTGTATGCACGCGGAAAAGAAAGTGCCAAGTCGCGTATGGGCTAAAGCGCTCAAAAAGTGCAAAACCAAGGGTAACCACCATGGTATTGACCCATTGTATTGGGTAATGATCCGCCTAATTGACCCCGTCCAGGTAGTTTTGGGCTTATGGTATTGTTTTGGTCCATGGTATTGAAAAAGGGGCTCATGGTATTGAAAAGGCAAACCTATATAAGGAGAAGAAATTCATTGTGCAAATCAAGAGTGTAGGTGCAAGAGGTCTGGGTGCAAGATGTCTGAGCTTGAATGAATACTTCTCTCTGAAGTATATCTGAATGGAAAGGGTTACACTTGAATGATAAATCTCAATGTATGATGCACCAATGATGAAGAAGGGGATCTAGATCTGAATTGCTCTTGTATTTGCTAGATCTGATTATGGAAGGCTTAGATCTGTGATGAGGCGAGCATCTAGGCGAACATCTGTCTAAAGCAAAAGGGTAGATCTGAACTGAATATCTGATCTGATGAAGTATGCTGCTCCGTAATGATTGAAGATCTATACGCTACTTCGCCGCGTAGGAAGCGCGTATATACGCGGCTTCAGTGAAGAGAAAGTGCGTATGCGCAATGAAATATACACTGGGGTATACGCTGGTTTGTGTGGACGGAAGCGCGTATATACGCGACATCAGTGAAGTAAAAGCGCGTATGCAAACTAAGGTTTGCTGAAGCAAAGGGTATGAAACATCTAATCTGTTCTGCTGTGTTTCTGCTATTTGATCTTTGTTGATAAGTATCTATTGGTGATGTATGTTTGTGCTTAAAAGTATGAAAAGGGTTCAGTCTGGAAATATGATGAAATGGGGCCTGCAAGTAGTGTTCTATTGAAGTTGTTGGATTGAGTGTGAAAATTGATGAAACGTGGTCCAAGGTGGTGCTGAGGGTTGTAGCCTTCAGTCAGGGGGTTGTAGCTCCCTTCCAGGAGAGGCTGGTAAACGAGATCAGGGGGTTGTAGCTCCCTTCCGTGAGGTTTACTCCAAGAGGAGCCGGGGTTGGAGCTCCCAGAGCTCCCTTCCAGAGAGGCTGCAAACGAGCGTTGTGGGTGCCTCGCGTGCTGGCCGGTCTGCGCTCAAAGACATATGTTGTAAGATGTTTTCTCTATACTGCACATTAGGCTTATAACTGCGGGGTTTGTGGTTTTCTTCTCGTATTTCAGTTTCCAAATTTTCCACCTAAAAATCCCGGTGTTCATGTGTGATGCTTTGTGTGATGGCTTATTCTGTTCTTACTGCACATGTTTACTATTTATTGAACATCCGATGAATGAATGATGGAATGATATCAGCAAAGAACTGTTGACATAACTAGATCTCTGTGTATACGCTAGTTGCTTGAAAGATATCCGCGTGTATACGCAAGTTTAATAAAGGAAAGTAGCGTATGGGTTTTAAGGAATGAAAAAGTGAAAAGTTTTGAGTATGCAGTAAATACTAATTCACCCCCCCCCCCCTCTCGCGCATTTTTCCCAACAATTGGTTTCGCAGCGTGGTCCTTCTCGCGTGCTTGATCGCTTGAAGGAGATCCGTCGCAATGGGAAGTCAAGAAGGAGTAATGTCTATAAATCCACCTCTATTCAATGGAAGCACCGATATTCCGGAAGGTACGTACAAAAGCAAGTCCAGAAACCAGCAGATGTGCAAGGTCGTGGAAGAAGGTTATCAATACCCGGCAAATATTCCTACTGATGCAGCTGAAAGAAAGAAGTATGAAATCAATGCCAAAGCAGTGAATGTCTTATTGGGAAGCATGTCTGAATCATAATTTGCTAAAGTGATGCAGCTACATTCAGCAAAAGATATATGGGACAAAATCATTCTAAGCTATGAAGGAGACACAAAGGTAAAAAGTGCAAAACTACAAACTCTTAGAATTGAATATGAAAATTTGAAGATGTATAGTGATGAAAGTGTTGCCAGTTTCTTTCTTCGTCTAGATGATATTGTAAATCGGATGAGAAATTTGGGTGAAACCATGGCTGATACTACTCTGGTGGAAAAGGTCTTGAGATCTTTGACTTCAAAATTTGACTCTAAAGTTTCTTCTATTGAAGAAAGGCAAGATTTGCAAACTCTTACTATTGTTCAATTACATGGTACTCTGACTGCTTTTGAAATGAGACAAGGAGGCCCTTCTCAAGTAAGAGAAGCTGCTTTTAAGGCATCTACAAAAGGAAAGGAAAAGGAAGCTGTCAAAGAATCCAGCTATATATCCGATGAAGAAGAAGCGAATTTCGTGAGAAAGCTCCAACTAGGTACTGGAAGATTCAAAGGTAAGCTTCCCTTCAAATGTTTTGAGTGTGGAAAAGTTGGTCATTATGCTGCTAAATGTCCTTATAAAGAAAATCGTGGTAAAGGGAAACAATTTGAGAAGAGAAAGAGTTATTATGCAAAAGAAGATGATGATGAAGTGTCCAGTGAAGATGAAGAAGACTCTGACCAAGATCTGAAAGTGCTCATGGCTAAGAAGCAAAAGAAGAAGGTTACTCGAGGAAAGGAGATACCTCAGAAATCATGTATAGAAAAAATTGAAGAAGATGAAACAGATTCTGACGAAGATCTACAAGCACTCATGGCAAAGAAGAAAAAGGAGAAGGCCACTTGTAATACTCTTCGTTGTGCAAACAATAGTAAAGATAGTGAAAGTAAAGTTGTGGATCTAGAAGAAGCTCTCAAGATTAAAGAAGAAGAACTACAAAGTTCATACAATAAGCAAGAAACTATCTATAAAGAGATGATCTCACAAATGAAAGATCAAATAGAAATGCTGAATGAACAGGTGGACAAGTATCAACGGTTTCATACTTATGCATCCAATCGAATTAAAGATCTAGAAGCAGATCTTGAAAAATCAAGCAAAAAGAATGAAGGACTTGAAGCTACAATCATTTGTCTTCAGGAAGATTTGGAAGCATCAAGTAAGAAAAATAAGGAACCTCTACAATCATTTGAAAAGGAAGGCCTTGAAGCAGAAATCATCTCTCTCAAAGAAGATCTAGAAAAATCAAATAAGAAGAATGAAGAGCTACAACAAACATGTAAAGGAAATGAAGATTGGTTGAAAGAAGAGATTCTAAATCTGAAGGATCAAGTTGAAGATGGAAGAAGGAAAGAGGAAAGCATGACAAAGCAATGTCAAGCCTTGGAGGTTGAGGTAAATATTCTCAAAGGTAAATTAGAAGAAAAGGTTAAACTTTTGAGGTTTCATGATAGTGCTAACATTTTGGACAATATTCTGAGTAATCAAAGGTCTCCTGCTATCAAACATGGTCTTGGTTTCCATGAAACTGTTAAAGGAGAATCTAGCTCACAAGGAAGTGCCAAAAAATTCAGAGGATGTCAATGCAAAACCTGAAGTGTTGAAAGAGACAAAAGCTCAACCAACAATCATGAATTCTCAAAGGAATTCATTCAAGAACGTTGAATGTTTTAAATGTCATAATTATGGGCATGTTGCAGCAAATTGCAGGAGCAGATCATTTCAGCCTCAAACAAACAATTCCTACATAGAAAGGTACTCGGGTTTCTTCAAGGGATATTGTTTTTCATGTAACAAGTATGGACACAAAGCAGCTGATTGTAAAAGGAGGAAGAATAGAAATACTCATTATGATTCTTATGCTTATTTTTCTGGACACATGAGATGTTATGCTTGTAACAAGTATGGACATGTAGAAAAAGAATGCAGGATGAACAGATCTGGGAAAGTGGACAATCTCCAGCACAGAATTAGAAAGTTCAAGAAAATTTGGAGAAAGAAGGAGGACCGATCAGAAACGTAGGGAATTCTGACCCTACTGCAGTCATCCGCTTCTGAAGCTGACTTTTCTTATTGACTGCAGGAATGATGTGGGATACATTATGAGATTTAGTAATGTATCGTCACAAGGGGAGCAATGTATGATGACTCTCATGGTTGATTTAATTATTCTGTATATGTATTTCTGACAGTGCATCTGGTGTGAAGAAAAGACAGGAACAGAAGGTAAAATTGCAGAAGGAGATGAAGGTGTGAAATTTTCTATATTTCACTTTCTATACGCGGGTTATATTCACAAAAGTCGCGTATACACGCGAGTTTCAGCAGACACAGCCGCGTATGCATTGATGATAAAAGAATTTATCTTATAACTGAAGATCTGGAGCAGAGGTCCAGGGGGAGCATCAGACTGACTGCTGATGATTGCACTGTTAGCATCATTCTAGTTATACTCATGATAATGAAATGATGCATGGGCTCTTGTGTTGAAGATTATGGATGAAGCCTGGTTGCTTTATGATGAAGAGCATTCATTGTTGAGATGAAAGTCTTATAGTTCAGAGATGAGGACAGATTATGCAAAGATTGTTGTTGATGACTTGCTGTTGAAGGTGTCTCAGATTGCACAAGTTAAGGAAGAAGCACTGGTTTAGGGGGAGTAGCATGTAGAATTCTAAAGGTTACTCTGTTGGCAATATGATCGTATTCTCTCGTCTTCGTGATACTCTTGATCAAATGATGATGATTTGGTACATGGATTATGATGAGATTTTGAGCCCTAGTTGCCGATAAGTATCTTTGTGAGGATGAGTTGGATATCATTTGTTTCGTATCATATAGAGTTTGCCTGCTATGGTTGAGATCTTTTGCTTACATATGTTACTTCATGTTACATCCTCGAAGATCATGGTGATTTTTGGACCATGGATGATTTCTTTGAAGACACACAACTACACTATTCCGTTATATCTGTAGTCGGGGAAGCAACAACATCTCAAAAAGAAGCGAACATTGTCCTGTTCTCACAGAGGATCGATCTCGCATAAATTTTAGAAGATGGCTTGGGATACGCGGGTTTCCTGAAACACAAGCCGCGTATATACGCTAGTTCCTGCAAAGAAAACCGCGTATGACTGATTGCTGACAATTTTTGGTTGGTTCAGCTCTCTTCAGCACAGCTACAGTGCTGTTTGGTATCTCTGATACTGTTTGGTATCTCTGGTGGTGTTCCAGTTCTCATAATTCCGTTTCTAATGTTTTGATGACGATGCCTTGATGATTTGTTGGTGGAAGTTTTCAGGATGCACAAACTAAGGGGGAGCCTTAGTCATTTGGAAAGGTTACTTGGTTGCACAGATTCAGGGGGAGCATTAGCTTTGCTGAGTATAATGCGTTGTTGGCATTATGATGGTTCTCAAATATGTTCTCTTTCTTGAGGAATTTCTGGTGTTGGTCTTAAAGTTATATTTGTAGTTTGATGAAAAAGGCCTTGTAGAGATCCATGATGTAAAATTGTAATATTCAGTCATGTAAGGAATTGATAAATTTGTAAACCCACTTGGTTGGGTAGCTGAGTCAATTTTTGTAAACCCACTTGGTTGGGTACTTGAGTCTCATATGTAAATCCACCTGGTTGGATATTTGATGTAAGTATGAGTCCTTGGTGATAGGAATTTCATAGAGTCATGTACTTCATTGGAAAATATGTTTGAAGATTCAGCATGAACCCAGGGGGAGCTTGGTTACTTCTGTATATATCAGATCTGGAGGAGAAAAGGGGGAGAGTATGTTGGTTTTTGATCAGCCCTTTGCCCTTGATGTCAAAGAGGGAGAGTGACATGGCGACATGGTGTTTGAATATGCAGATAATAGTGTCAAAGAATTGGAAGAGTGACATGCAGTGTCAATGTACTTATTTGTCATTGGGTAAACTGTTGTGGTAACCAAACACCATCGTGGTTGCCATCAAGTCCAAAGGGGGATATTGTTGGAAATATGATGCAGAGTGTTGTCCTTGATGGCAACCCACCGAATGAAGATGAAGACATGAGATAGTTGGCATGTGTTGTCCTTGATGGCAATCCACCTGATGAAGTTATTCTTGACTTGATGGACTTGGTAAATGATGTAAATCTGATGTGATATGATGTTTGTTGATGATATGATGCTGAGTGTTGTACTTGAAAGGCAACCCTCTTGATGAAGAGGATGACAACTTACTTGATGAAGTTGTGCTTGAGAGAATATGTTCCTGATGAAGAAAATATGATGTATCTACAGTGTGTACAAAAGGCAATGAAGAAAGGAATTCAGAATGTGCTCAAAATATGATGAAAAGAGAATGTCTCTTTGTATACGCGGATTGGCCTAGGGGAAGTCGCGTATGCACGCGGAAAATAACGTGCCAAGTCGCGTATGGGAAAAAGCGCTCAAAAAGTGAAAACCCAAGGGTAACCACCATGGTATTAACCCATTGTATTGGGCAATGATTCGCCTAATTGACCCCGTCCAGGTAGTTTTGGGCTTATGGTATTGTTTTGGTCCATGGTATTGAAAAAGGGGGCTCATGGTATTGAAAAGGGTAAACCTATATAAGGAGAAGAAATTCATTGTGAAAATCATGAGTGAGGGTGCAAGATGTCTGAGCTTGAATGAATACTTCTCTCTGAAGTATATCTGAATGGAAAGGGTTACACTTGAATGATAAATCTGAATGTATGATGCACCAATGATGAAGAAGGGGATCTAGATCTGAATTGCGCTTGTATTTGCTAGATCTGATTATGGAAGGCTTAGATCTGTGATGAGGCGAGCATCTAGGCGAACATCTGTCTGAAGCAAAAGGGTAGATCTGAACTGAATATCTGATCTGATGAAGTATGCTGCTCTGTAATAATTGAAGATCTATACGCTACTTCGCCGCGGAGGAAGCGCGTATATACGCAGCTTCAGCGAAGAGAAAGCGCGTATGCGCAATAAAATATACACTGAGGTATACGCTAGTTTGTGTGGACGGAAGCGCGTATATACGCGACATCAGTGAAGGGAAAGCGCGTATGCAAACTAGGGTTTGCTGAAGCAAGGGGTATGAAACATCTGATCTATTCTGCTGTATTACTGCTATCTGATCTGAGTTGTCTGAATTGGTATGTATCTGTTGATGATGTATGTTTGTGCTTAAAAGTATGAAAAGGGTTCAGTCTGGAAATATGATGAATTGTGGCCTGCAAGTTGTGTTCTATTGAAGTTGTTGGATCCAGTGTGAAAATTGATGAAACGTGGTCCAAGGTGGTGTTGAGGGTTGTAGCCTTCAGTCAGGGGGTTGTAGCTCCCTTCCAGGTGAGGCTGGTAAACGAGAGCAGGGGGTCGTAGCTCCCTTCCAGGAGAGGCTGGTAAACGAGTCAGTGGGTTGGAGCTCCCTTCCAGGAGAGGCTGGTAAACGAGCGCAGGTGGGTGCCTGCGTGCTGGTAGAGTCTGCACCAGCACATATGTTGTAAGATGTTTTCTCTATAATAAAATATTGAAGGCTGAGCAACTGCAGCGGTGGTTTTCTCCCGACTTGGGTTTCCACCTAAAAATCCTGGTGTTCATGTGTGATGCTTTTTGTGATGGTTTATTCTGTTCTTACTGCACATGTTTACTGCTTATTGAATATCTGATGAATAAATGATGGAATGGTTTAAGTGAAGATTTAATGACATATCTAGATCTCTGTGTATACGCTAGTTTCATGAAGGGGATCCGCGTATATACACTAGTTTACTGAAGGAAAGTAGCGTATGGGTTTTAAGGAATGAAAAAGTAAAAAGATTTGATTATGCAGTAAATACTGATTCACCCCCCCCTCTCAGTATTTTTCCCAACAATTGGTATCAGAGCAGGTCCTTGTGCAGAAGCTTGATCGCTTAGAGGAGATCCGTCGCAATGGGAAGTCAAGAAGGAGTAATGTCTATAAAGCCACCTCTATTCAATGGAAGCAATCTGATATTCTGGAAGGTACGTACAAAAGCATATCTGCAAAGTCTTGGTGCAGATGTATGGGCAATCGTGGAAAAAGGTTATCAATACCCGGCAAGTATTCCTACTGATGCAGCTGAAAGAAAGAAGTATGAAATCAATGCCAAAGCAGTGAATGTCTTATTGGGAAGCATGTCTGAATCAGAATTTGCTAAAGTGATGCAGCTACATTCAGCAAAATAAATATGGGACAAAATCATTCTAAGCTATGAAGGAGACACAAAGGTAAAAGTGCAAAACTCCAAACTCTTAGAATTGAATATGAAAATTTGAAGATGCATAGTGATGAAAGTGTTGCCAGTTTCTTTCTTCGTCTAGATGATATTGTAAATCGGATGAGAAATTTGGGTGAAACCATGGCCGATACTACTCTGGTTGAAAAGGTCTTGAGATCTTTGACTTCAAAATTTGACTCTAAAGTTTCTGCTATTGAAGAAAGGCAAGATCTGCAAACTCTTTCTATTGTTCAATTACATGGTACTCTGACTGCTTTTGAAATGAGACAAGGAGGCCCTTCTCAAGTAAGAGAAGCTGCTTTTAAGGCATCTACAAAAGGAAAGGAAAAGGAAGTTGTCAAAGAATCCAGCTATAAATCCGATGAAGAAGAAGCGAATTTCGTGAGAAAGCTCCAACTAGGTACTGGAAGATTCAAAGGTAAGCTTCCCTTCAAATGTTTTGAGTGTGGAAAAGTTGGTCATTATGCTGCTAAATGTCCTTATAAAGAAAAGCATGGTAAAGAGAAACAATTTGAGAAGAGAAAGAGTTATTATGCAAAAGAAGATGATGATGAAGTGTCCAGTGAAGATGAAGAAGAAGATTCTGACCAAGATCTGAAAGTGCTCATGGCTAAGAAGCAAAAGAAGAAGGTTATTCGAGGAAAGGAGATACCTCAGAAATCATGTATAGCAAAAATTGAAGAAGATGAAACAGATTCTGACGAAGATCTACAAGCACTCATGGCAAAGAAGAAAAAGGAGAAGGCCACTTGTAATACTCTTCTTTGTGCAAACAATAGTAAAGATAGTGAAAGTAAAGTTGTGGATCTAGAAGAAGCTCTCAAGATTAAAGAAGAAGAATTACAAAGTTCATACAATAAGCAAGAAACTATCTATAAAGAGATGATCTCACAAATGAAAGATCAAATAGAAATGCTGAATGAACAGATGGACAAATATCAAAGGTTTCATACTTATGCATCCAATCGAATTAAATATCTAGAAGCAGATCTTGAAAAATCAAGCAAGAAGAATGAAGGACTTGAAGCTGCAATCATTTATCTTCAGGAAGATTTAGAAGCATCAAGTAAGAAAAATAAGGAACCTCTACAATCATTTGAAAAGGAAGGCCTTGAAGCAGAAATCATCTCTCTCAAAGAAGATCTGGAAAAATCAAATAAGAAGAATGAAGAGCCGCAACAAACATGTGAAGGAAATGAAGATTGGTTGAAAGAAGAGATTCTAAATCTGAAGGATCAAGTTGAAGATGGAAGAAGAAAAGAAGAAAGCATGACAAAGCAATGTCAAGCCTTGGAGGTTGAGGTAAACATTCTCAAAGGTAAATTAGAAGAAAAGGTTAAACTTTTTAGGTTTCATGATAGTACTAACATTTTGGACAATATTCTGAGTAATCAAAGGTCTCCTGCTATCAAACATGGTCTTGGTTTCCATGAAACTGTTAAAGGAGAATCTAGCTCACAAGGAAGTGCCAAAAATTCAGAGGATGTCAATGCAAAACCCGAAGTGTTGAAAGAGACAAAAGCTCAACCAACAATCATGAATTCTCAAAGGAATTCATTCAAGAATGTTGAATGTTTTAAATGTCATAATTATGGACATGTTGCAGCAAATTGCAGGAGCAGATCATTTCAGCCTCAAACAAAGAGCTCCTACATAGAAAGGTACTCTGGTTTCTTCAAGGGATATTGTTTTTCATGTAACAAGTATGGACATAAAGCAGCTGAGTGTAAAAGGAGGAAGATTAGAAATACTCATTATGATTCTTATGTTTATTTCTCTGACCACATGAGATGTTATGCTTGTAACAAGTATGGACATGTAGAAAAAGAATGCAAGATGAACAGATCTGGGAAAGTGGACAATTTTCAGCACACAGTTGGAAAGCTCAAGCAAATTTGGAAAAAGAAGGAGGACCGATCAGAAACGTAGGGAATTCAGACCCTACTGCAGTCATCTGCTTCTGAAGCTTACTTCTCTGATTGACTGTAGGAATGATGTGAGATACATTATGAGAATTAGTAATGTATCGTCACAGGGGGAGCAATGTATGATGTCTCTCATGTTTGATTTGATTATTCTGGTTATATGTATTTCTGACAGTGCATCTGGTGTGAAGAAAAGACAGGAACAGAAGGTAAAATTGCAGAAGGAGATGAAGGTGTGAAATTTTATATATTTCACTTTCTATACGCGGGTTATATTCACAAAAGTCGCGTATACACGCGAGTTTCAGCAGACACAGCCGCGTATGCATTGATGATAAGAAAATTTATCTGATTGCTGAAGATCTGGAGCAGAGGCCCAGGGGGAGCATCAGTCTCACTGCTGATGATTGCACTGTTAGCATCATTCTGGTTATAATCATGTTAATGAAATGATACTTGGTTATTTTTGTTAAAGATTATGGACGAAGCCTGATTGCTTTATGATGAAGAGCATTCGTTGTCAAGATAAAAGTCTTATAATTCAGAGATGAGGACAGATTATGCAAAGATTGTTGTTGATGACTTGCTGTTGAAGGTGTCTCAGATTGCACAAGTTAAGGAAGAAGCACTGGTAGCAGGTTGAATTCTAATGGTTGCATTATCGGCAATATGATTGCTTATTCTTTGGCCTTGGTGATACTCATGATCAAATGATGATGATTTGGTACATGGATTATTATGATGAGATTTTGAGCCCTGGTTGCTGATAAGTATCTTTGTGTGGTTGAGTTGGATATCATTTGTTTCAGATCATGTAGAGTTTGTTGTCTAAGGTGGTATCTTTTGCTTACATATGTTACTTCATGTTACATCTGAAGATCATGGTGATTTTCAACACATGGATGACGTTCAAGACACAACTACACTATTCTGTTATATGTGTAGTCCAGGGAAGCAGTCAAATATCTCAGAAAGAAGCTGAACATTGTCTTTTCCTCATAGAGAATCAGATCTGCATAAATTTTAGAAGATGGCTTGGGATACGCGGGTTTCCTGAAACACAGTCGCGTATGTACGCGAGTTAATGCACAGAAAAACCGCGTATGCATGATTGCTGACAATTTTTGCTTGGAGTCAGCTCGCTTCAGCACAGCTGCAGTGCTGTTGGTATCTCTGATACTGTTTGGTATCTCTGGTGGTATTCCAGTTCTCATAATTCTGTTTCTAATGTTTTGATGAAGATGCATTGATGATTTGTTGGTGAAAATGTTCAAGATGCACAAACTAAGGGGGAGCCTTAGTCATTTGAAAAGGATGCATGGATGCACAGATTCAGGGGGAGCATTAGTTTTGCTGAGTATAATGCATTGCTGGCATTATGGTGGTTCTGATATATGATCTCTCTTGAGGTCTTTTTGGTATTGGTTATGAAAAGTCATTTTTGATGAAAAGGTCATGTGGAGACCCATGTTGTAAAATTGTAATATTCAGTCATGTAAGGACTTGTCATTTTTGTAAACCCACTTGGCTGGGTAGCTGAGTCAAATTTTGTAAACCCACTTGGTTGGGTAGCTGAGTCAAATTTGTAAACCCACTTGGTTGGGTAGTTGAGTCTCATATGTAAATCCACTTGGATGGATAATTGATGTAAGTATGAGTCTTTGGTGATAGGAATTTCATAGAGTCATGTACTTCATTGACAAATATGTTTGAAGATTCAGCATGAACTCAGGGGGAGTTTGGCCACTTCAGCACATATCAGATCTGCAGAATGTTTCTTCCACATGAGGAGAAAAGGAGGAGAGTGTTGGTTTTTTTGATCCGCCCTTTGCCCTTGATGTCAAAGGGGGAGAGTGACATGTTCTTCCACATGAGGAGAAAAGGGGAGAATGTTGGTTTTTGATCCGCCCTTTGCCCTTGATGTCAAAGGGGGAGAGTGACATGGTGTTTGAATAAAGAGAAGATAATGATGTGACATATTTGGGAGAGTGACATAGTATCTATCTGCTGTGGTAACCAAACACCATCATGGTTGCCATCAAGTCCAAAGGGGGAGATTGTTGGAAATATGATGCAGAGTGTTGTCCTTGATGGCAACCCACGAATGAAGATGAAGACGTGCGACTGTTGACATGTATTGTCCTTGATGGCACTCCACCTGATGAAGTTATGCTTGACTTGATGGACTTGTTAAATGATGTAAATCTGAAGTGATATGATGATTGTTGATGATATGATGTTGAGTGTTGTACTTGAAAGGAAACCCACTTGATGAAGATGATGACAACTTACTTGATGAAGTTGTGTTTGATAGAATATGTCCTTGATGAAGGAAATCTGATGTATCTACAGTATTTACAGTAGGAAATGAAGAAAGGATTTCAGAATGTACTCAGAGAATGATGAAAAAGAGCATGTCTCTTGGTATACGCGGATTGGCCTAGGGGAAGTCGCGTATGCATGCGGAAAGGAACGTTACAAGTCGCGTATGGGCTAAAGCGCTCAAAAAGTGCAAATCCAAGGGTAACCACCATGGTATTGACCCATAGTATTGGGTAATGATCCGCCTAATTGACCCCGTCCAAGTAGTTTTGGGCTTATGGTATTTTTTTGGTCCATGGTATTGTGGGTGCAAGATGTCTGAGCTTAAATGAATACTTCTCTCTAAAGTAGATCTGAATGAAAGGGTTACACTTGAAGATAAATCTGATTGGATGATGCACCAATGATGAAGAAAGGGATCTAGATCTGAAATGTATCTACTAGATCTGCTATGGAAGGCTTAGCTCTATGATGAGGCGAACATCTAGGCGAACATCTGTTTGAAGTGAAAGGGTAAATCTGAACTGAATATCTGATCTGAAGAAGTATCCTGCTCTGTAATAATTGAAGATCTATACGCTACTTCAACGCGGAGGAAGCGCGTATATACGCAGCTTCAGCGAAGAGAAAGCGCGTATGCGCAATAAAATATACACCGAGTTATACGCTGGTTTGTATGGACGGAAGCGCGTATACACGCGACATCAGTGAAGGGAAAGCGCGTATGCAAACTAGTGCTTGCTGAAGCAAGGGGTATGAAATATATGATCTGTTCTGTTGTGTTTCTGCTATCTGATCTGTGTTGATATGTATCTGTTGATGATGTATGTTCGTGCTTAAAAATATGGAAAGGGTTCCGTCTGGAAATATGATGAATTGCGGTCTGCAAGTTGTGTTCTATTGAAGTGGTTGGATCCAGTGTGAAAATTGATGAAACGTGGTCCAAGGTGGTGCTGAAGGTGGTAAGCCTTCAGTCAGGGGGTTGTAGCTCCCTTCCAGGCGAGGCTGGTAAACGAGATCAGGGGGTAGTAGCTCCCTTCCAGGAGAGGCTGGTAAACGAGTCAGGGGGTCGTAGCTCCCTTCCAGGAGAGGCTGGTAAACGAGCGCAGGTGGGTGCCTGCGTGCTGGTCAAGTCTGCGCCAGCACATATGTTGTAAGATGTTTTCTCTATAATAAAATATTGAAGGCCGAGCAACTGCAGCGGTGGTTTTCTCCCGATTTGGGTTTCCACCTAAAAATCCTGGTGTTCATGTGTGATGCTTTGTGTGATGGTTTATTCTGTTCTTACTGCACCTGTTTACTGCTTATTGAATATCTCAAGAATACATGATGGAATGATTTAAGTGAAGATTTAATGACATATCTAAATCTCTGTGTATACGCTAGTTTCATAAAGGGGATCCGCGTATATACGCTGGTTTACTGAAGTAAAGTAGCGTATGGGTTTTTAAGGAATGAAAAGTAAAAGGATTTGATTATGCAGTAAATATTGATTCACCCCCCCCCCCCCTCTCAGTATTTTTCCCAACAATGGTTTTTAAGGAATGAAAAGTAAAAGGATTTGATTATGCAGTAAATACTGATTCACCCCCCCCTCTCAGTATTTTTCCCAACAATTGGTATCAGAGCAGGTCCTTGTGGAGAAGCTTGATCGCTTAAAGGAGATCCGTCGCAATGGGAAGTCAAGAAGGAGTAATGTCTATAAAGCCACCTCTATTCAATGGAAGCAATCTGATATTTTGGAAGGTACGAACAAAAGCATATCTGCAAAGTCTTGGTGCGGATGTATGGGCAATCGTGGAAGAAGGTTATCAATACCCGGCAAGTATTCCTACTGATGCAGCTGAAAGAAAGAAGTATGAAATCAATGCCAAAGCAGTGAATGTCTTATTGGGAAGCATGTCTGAATCAGAATTTGCTAAAGTGATGTAGCTACATTTGGCAAAGGACATATGGGACAAAATCATTCTAAGCTATGAAGGAGACACAAAGGTAAAAAGTGCAAAACTCCAAACTCTTAGAATTGAATATGAAAATTTGAAGATGCATAGTGATGAGAGTGTTGCCAGTTTCTTTCTTCGTCTGGATGATATTGTAAATCGAATGAGAAATTTGGGTGAAACCATAGCTGATACTAC
Source organism: Pinus albicaulis (assembly GCA_034641835.2). Lineage (NCBI taxonomy): Eukaryota > Viridiplantae > Streptophyta > Pinopsida > Pinales > Pinaceae > Pinus > Pinus albicaulis. Next base: position 1,524,618,176 of record CM076584.1, on the reverse strand, counting down.
TCTGGTGGGAAAGGTCTTAAGATCATTGACTTCAAAATTTGACTCTAAAGTTTCAGCTATTGAAGAAAGGCAAGATTTGCAAACTCTTACTATTGTTCAATTACATGGTACTCTGACTGCTTTTGAAATGAGACAAGGAGGCCCTTCTCAAGTAAGAGAAGCTGCTTTTAAGGCATCTACTAAAGGGAAGGAAAAGGAAGTTGTCAAAGATTCCGGCTATATATCTGATGAAGAAGAAGCAAATTTCGTGAGAAAGCTCCAACTAGGTACTGGAAGATTCAAAGGTAAGCTTCCCTTCAAATGTTTTGAGTGTGGAAAAGTTGGTCATTATGCTGCTAAATGTCCTTATAAAGAAAAGCATGGTAAAGGGAAACAATTTGAAAAGAGAAAGAGTTATTATGCAAAAGAGGATGATGATGAAGTGTCCAGTGAAGATGAAGAAGATTCTGACCAAGATCTGAAAGTGCTCATGGCTAAGAAGCAAAAGAAGAAGGTTACTCAAGGAAAGGAGATACCTCAGAAATCATGTATAGCAAAAATTGAAGAAGATGAAACATATTCCGACGAAGATCTACATGCACTCATGGCAAAGAAGAAAAAGGAGAAGGCCACGTGTAATACTCTTCTTTGTGCAAACAATAGTAAAAATAGTGAAAGTAAAGTTGTGGATCTAGAAGAAGCTCTCAAGATTAAAGTTGAAGAATTGCAAAGTTCATATAATAATCAAGAAACTGTCTACAAAGAGATGATCTCACAAATGAAAGATCAAATAGAAATGCTGAATGGACAGGTGGACAAGTATCAAAGGTTTCATACTTATGCATCCAATCGAATTAAAGATCTAGAAGCAGATCTTGAAAAATCAAGCAAGAAGAATGAAGGACTTGAAACTGCAATCATTTGTCTTCAGGAAGATTTAGAAGCATCAAGTAAGAAAAATAAGGAACCTCTACAATCATTTGAAAAGGAAGGCCTTGAAGCAGAAATCATCTCTCTCAAAGAAGATCTGGAAAAATCAAATAAGAAGAATGAAGAGCTGCAACAAACATGTGAAGGAAATGAAGATTGGCTGAAAGAAGAGATTCTAAATCTGAAGGATCAAGTTGAAGATGGAAGAAGAAAAGAAGAAAGCATGACAAAGCAATGTCAAGCCTTGGAGGTTGAGGTAAACATTCTCAAAGGTAAATTAGAAGAAAAGGTTAAACTTTTGAGGTTTCAAGATAGTACTAATATTTTGGACAATATTCTTAGTAATCAAAGATCTCCTTCTATCAAACTTGGTCTTGGTTTTCATGAAACGGTCAAAGGAGAATCTAGTTCACAAGGGAATGCTAATGATTCAAAGGAAGACAATGCAAAACCTGAAGTATTGAAAGAAACAAAAGGTCAACCAACAGTCATGAATTCTCAAAGGAAATCATTCAATAATGTTGAATGCTTTAGATGTCATAACTATGGGCATCTTTATAGGTAGGTAAGTAGGTTGTTTATTACAAACAAACGAGATTCTACTCTCTAGAAGGTACTCTGTCTCTTGGCCTTTTGGAGATACATGGCACCTAGACATAACATGCTTATGGACATAAAGCGGTGATTGCAAAGGAGGAAGATTAGAAATGCCCTTGATTCTTATATGACACACTGCCACATGAGATGTTATGCTTGTAATAAGTATGGACATAGCAAAGGAATGCAGGATGAACAGATCTGGGAAAGTGGATAACTTCCAGCCCTCAAATAGAAAGTTCAAGAAAATTTGGAAAAAGAAGGAGGACCGGTCAGAAACGTAGGGAATTCTGACCCTACTGCAGTCATCCGCTTCTGAAGCTTACTTCTCTGATTGACTGCAGGAATGATGTGAGATACATTATGAGATCTAGTAATGTATCGTCACAGGTGGAGCAATGTATGATGTCTCTCATGGTTGATTTGATTAGTACGGTTATATGTATTTCTATGAGCATACGGGTGTGAATAGAACAGAACGGTAAATTTGCGGGAGAGAAGATGAGGTGTGAAATTTCTAACAACTCACTGTCAGTAGTTCATATGAAACAAGTCAGCATTATTACCATCAAGTTCTAATTACAGCACACAATCATGGTCATTGATGACTAGAAATTTATCAATATTGAAGATCTGGAGAAGCATTTCAGGAAGCATGAATCTGACATTAATAATTGTATTATTATTTCAGAAGCAACGTATTCCTCAGTCTTACAAACCAATGATATGACTAATATCCATGTGAAGATTATGGATGTGTCTTGTTTGCTTGTTGAATAAAGAGTATTCGTTGTTGAGATGAAAGTCTTATAATTCAGAGATGAGGACAGATCATGCAAAGATTGTTGCTGATGACGTGCTGTTGAAGGTGCTTCAGATTGCAAGCTAAGGAAGAGCATTGGTTTAGGGGGAGCAGCAGGTTGAATACTAATGATTGCATTATTGGCAATATGACTGCTTGTTCTTTGGTTTTTGTGATACTCATGCTCAAATGATGATGACTTGGTACATGATTTATTATGATGAGTTTTTGAGCCCTGGTTGCTGATAAGTATCCTTTGTACTCACACATGGATGACTTAGATGTCATTGTTACTATGGTTGAGATCTTTGGCCTACATATGTTACTTCATGTTAAATCTTGAAGATCTTGATGATATTGGACCACATGGATGATTGCTTGACACATATTTGAAGATGTTGTTCTGGTATGATAATCTCTCTTGAAAATATTGTATTGATGCTGCAAAGAATCTGAAGGCTTGGTTATTAATGTGCTTATGCTACAACCATTGGATGACGCTTGAAACTGCTTCACACTATTACGTATATACGTAGTCGGGGGGGGAGTCAAATATCTAGAAGAGATTGAACAACATACTTCCTTACAAAGAATCAGATCTGGTTGAAACTTAGAAGGTGTCTTGGGATACGGGGGTTTCCTGAAACACAGTCGCATATGTACGCGAGTTCCTGCACATAAAACCGCGTATGGTTGGTTGCTGACAATTCTTGGTTGGTTCAGCTCTCTTCAGCACAGCTGCAGTGTTGTTTGGTATCTCTGGTGGTGTTCCAGTTCTCATAAATCTGTTTCTAATGTTTTGATGAAGATGCCTTGATGATTTGTTGGTGAAAATGTTCATGTTGCACAAACTAAGGGGGAGCCTTAGTCATATGAAAAGGATGCATGGATGCACAGATTCAGGGGGAGCATTAGTGTTGCTGAGTATAATGCATTGTTGGCATTACGATGGTTTTGAAATATGTTCTCTTTCTTGAGGACTTTTTGGTATTGGTTATGAAAAGTCATATTTGTATTGTATGAAAAGGTCTGGTGGAGACCCATGTTGTAAAATTGTAATTTTCAGTCATGTAAGGACTTGTCAAATTTTGTAAACCCACTTGGTTGGGTAGCTGAGTCAAATTTGTAAACCCACTTGGTTGGGTAGTTGAGTCTCATATGTAAATCCACTTGGATGGATAATTGATGTAAGTATAAGTCTTTGGTGATAGGAAGTTCATAGAGTCATGTACTTCTTTGACAAATATGTTTGAAGATTCAGCATGAACTCAGGGGGAGTTTTGGCCACTTCAGCACATTTCAGATCTGCAGAATGTTTCTTCCACATGAGGAGAAAAGGAGGAGAGTGTTGGTTTTTGATCCGCCCTTTGCCCTTGATGTCAAAGGGGGAGAGTGAAATGGTGTTTTAATGAAGAGAAGATAATGATGTCAAATATTTGGGAGAGTGACATATTTGGGAGAGTGATATGGTACCTAAACTATCTGGTGTAGTAACCAAACACCATCATAGTTGCCATCAAGTCCAAAGGGGGAGATTGTTGGAAATAGGATGCAGAGTGTTGTCCTTGATGGCAACCCACTGAATGAAGATGAAGACATGTGACAGTTGACATGTGTTGTCCTTGATGGCAATACACCTGATGAAGTTATGCTTGACTTGATGGTCTTGGTAATCGATGTAAATCTGATATGATGCTAGTGTTGTCATTGAATGACAACTCACTTGATGAAGTTGTGATTGATAGAATATGTTCTTGATGAAGTAAATTTGATGTATCAGCAGTGTGTACAGAAGGCAGTGAAGAAAAGAAGTCAGCAAGTACTAAATCTATGTTGAAAAAGAGTATGTCTCTTGGTATACGCGGATTGGCCTAGGGGAAGTCGCGTATACACGCGGAAAATAACGTTTCAAGTCGCGTATGGGCAAAAGCGCTCAAAAGTGCAAACCCAAGGGTAACCACCATGGTATTAATCCATTGTATTGGGTAATGATCCGCCTAATTGACCCCGTCCAAGTAGTTTTGGGCTTATGGTATTATTTTGGTCCATGGTATTGAAAAAGGGGCTCATGGTATTGACAAAGGGTAATCATATAAAAGGAGAAGAAATTCATTGTGCAAAAAGAGAGAGTGGGTGCAAGATGTCTGAGCTTGAATGAATACTTCTCTCTGAAGTAGATCTGAATGAAAGGGTTACACTTGAAGATAAATCTAATTGGATGATGCACCAATGATGAAGAAAGGGATCTAGATCTGAAATGTATCTACTAGATCTGCTTATGGAAGGCTTAGATCTATGATGAGGCGAACATCTAGGTGAACATCTGTTTGAAGTGAAAGGGTAAATCTGAACTGAATATCTGATCTGAAGAAGTATCCTGCTCTGTAATAATTGAAGATCTATACGCTACTTCAACGCGGAGGAAGCGCTTATATACGCAGCTTCAGCGAAGAGAAAGCGCGTATGCGCAATAAAATATACACTGAGTTATACGCTGGTTTGTATGGACGGAAGCGCGTATACACGCGTCATCAGTGAAGGGAAAGCGCGTATGCAAACTAGGGCTTGCTGAAGCAAGGGGTATGAAATATCTGATCTGTTCTGCTGTGTTTCTGCTATCTGATCTGTGTTGATATGTATCTGTTGATGATGTATGTTCGTGCTTAAAAGTATGGAAAGGGTTCGGTCTGGAAATATGATGAATTATGGCCTGCAAGTTGTGTTCTATTGAAGTGGTTGGATCCAGTGTGAAAATTGATGAAACGTGGTCCAAGGTGGTGCTGAGGGTTGTAGCCTTCAGTCAGGGGATTGTAGCTCCCTTCCAGGTGAGGCTGGTAAACGAGATCGGGGGGTCGTAGCTCCCTTCCAGGAGAGGCTGGTAAACGAGTCAGGGGGTTGGAGCTCCCTTCCAGGAGAGGCTGGTAAACGAGCGCAGGTGGGTGCCTGCGTGCTGGTCAAGTCTGCGCCGGCACATATGTTGTAAGATGTTTTCTCTATAATAAAATATTGAAGGCTGAGCAACTGCAGCGGTGGTTTTCTCCCGATTTGGGTTTCCACCTAAAAATCCTGGTGTTCATGTGTGATGCTGTGTGTGATGGTTTATTCTGTTCTTACTGCACCTGTTTACTGCTTATTGAATATCTGAAGAATACATGATGGAATGATTTAAGTGAAGATTTAATGACATATCTAAATCTCTGTGTATACGCTAGTTTCATAAAGGGGATCCGCGTATATACGCTGGTTTACTGAAGTAAAGTAGCGTATGGGTTTTTTTAAGGAATGAAAAGAAAAAGGATTTGATTATGCAGTAAATACTGATTCACCCCCCCCCTCTCAGTATTTTTCCCAACAATTGGTATCAGAGAAAGATCCTTGTGCAGAAGCTTGATCGCTTAAAGGAGATCCGTCGCAATGGGAAGTCAAGAAGGAGTAATGTCTATAAAGCCACCTCTATTCAATGGAAGCAATCTGATCTTCTGGAAGGTACGTACAAAAGCTTATCTGCAAAGTCTTGGTGCAGATGTATGGGCAATGGTGGAAGAAGGTTATCAATACCCGGCAAGTATTCCTACTGATGCAGCTGAAAGAAAGAAGTATGAAATCAATGCCAAAGCAGTGAATGTCTTATTGGGAAGCATGTCTGAATCGGAATTTGCTAAAGTGATGCAGCTACATTCAGCAAAAGAAATATGGGACAAAATCATTCTAAGCTATGAAGGAGACACAAAGGTAAAAAGTGCAAAACTCCAAACTCTTAGAATTGAATATGAAAATTTGAAGATGCATAGTGATGAGAGTGTTTCCAGTTTCTTTCTTCGTCTGGATGATATTGTAAATAGAATGAGAAATTTGGGTGAAACCATAACTGATACTACTCTGGTGGAAAAGGTCTTAAGATCATTGACTTCAAAATTTGACTCTAAAGTTTCGGCTATTGAAGAAAGGCAAGATTTGCAAACTCTTACTATTGTTCAATTACATGGTACTCTGACTGCTTTTGAAATGAGACAAGGAGGCCCTTCTCAAGTAAGAGAAGCTGCTTTTAAGGCATCTACTAAAGGAAAGGAAAAGGAAGTTGTCAAAGATTCCAGCTATATATCTGATGAAGAAGAAGCAAATTTCGTAAGAAAGCTCCAACTAGGTACTGGAAGATTCAAAGGTAAGCTTCCCTTCAAATGTTTTGAGTGTGGAAAAGTTGGTCATTATGCTGCTAAATGTCCTTATAAAGAAAAGCATGGTAAGGGGAAACAATTTGAAAAGAGAAAGAGTTATTATGCAAAAGAAGATGATGATGAAGTGTCCAGTGAAGATGAAGAAGATTCTGACCAAGATCTGAAAGTGCTCATGGCTAAGAAGCAAAAGAAGAAGGTTACTCAAGGAAAGGAGATACCTCAGAAATCATGTATAGCAAAAATTTAAGAAGAAGAAACAGATTCCGACGAAGATCTACAAGCACTCATGGCAAAGAAGAAAAAGGAGAAGGCCACGTGTAATACTCTTCTTTGTGCAAACAATAGTAAATATAGTGAAAGTAAAGTTGTGGATCTAGAAGAAGCTCTCAAGATTAAAGTTGAAGAACTGCAAAGTTCATATAATAATCAAGAAACTATCTACAAAGAGATGATCTCACAAATGAAAGATCAAGTAGAAATGTTGAATGGACAGGTGGACAAGTATCAAAGGTTTCATACTTATGCATCCAATCGAATTAAAGATCTAGAAGCAGATCTTGAAAAATCAAGCACGAAGAATGAAGGACTTGAAGCTGCAATCATTTGTCTTCAGGAAGATTTAGAAGCGTCAAGTAAGAAAAATAAGGAACCTCTACAATCATTTGAAAAGGAAGGCCTTGAAGCAGAAATCATCTCTCTCAAAGAAGATCTGGAAAAATCAAATAAGAAGAATGAAGAGTTGCAACAAACATGTGAAGAAAACGAAAATTGGTTGAAAGAAGAGATTCTAAATCTGAAGGATCAAGTAGAAGATGGAAGAAGGAAAGAAGAAAGCATGACAAAGCAATGTCGAGCCTTGGAGGTTGAGGTAAACATTCTCAAAGGTAAATTAGAAGAAAAGGTTAAACTTTTGAGGTTTCAAGATAGTACTAATATTTTGGACAATATTCTGAGTAATCAAAGATCTCCTTCTATCAAACTTGGTCTTGGTTTTCATGAAACGGTCAAAGGAGAATCTAGTTCACAAGGGAATGCTAATGATTCAAAGGAAGACAATGCAAAAACTGAAGTATTGAAAGAATCAAAAGGTCAACCAACAGTCATGAATTCTCAAAGGAAATCATTCAATAATGTTGAATGCTTTAGATGTCATAACTATGGGCATGCTGCAGCAAATTGCAGAAGTAGATTGTTTCAGCCACAAACAAACAGATTCTACTCAGAAAGGTACTCTAGTCTCTTTAGAGGATACTATTTCTCATGTAACATGTATGGACATAAAGCAGCTGATTGCAAAAGGAGGAAGATTAGAAATACTCTTTATGATTCTTATACTTATTTTTCTGGCCACATGAGATGTTATGCTTGTAATAAGTATGGACATGTAGAAAAGGAATGCAGGATGAACAGATCTCTGAAAGAGGATAACTTCCAGCACTCAAATAGAAAGTTCAAGCAAATTTGGAAAAAGAAGGAGGACCGATCAGAAACGTAGGGAATTCTGACCCTACTGCAGTCATCCGCTTCTGAAGCTTACTTCTCTGATTGACTGCAGGAATGATGTGAGATACATTATGAGATCTAGTAATGTATCGTCACAGGTGGAGAAATGTATGATGTCTCTCATGGTTGATTTGATTAGTCTGGTTATATGTATTTCTAACAGAGCATCTGGTGTGAATAAGACAGGAACAGAAGGTAAATTTGCAGGAGAAGATGAAGGTGTGAAATTTTCTATATTTCACTTTCTATACGCGGGTTATATGAAACAAAGTCGCGTATACACGCGAGTTCTAGCTGACACAGCCGCGTATGCATTGATGATAAGAGAATTTATCTGATAGCTGAAGATCTGGAGCAGAGGCTCAGGGGGAGCATCAGTCTGACTGTTAATAATTGTGTTATTGACTCAGAAACAGCGTATTTTCTCAGTTATAAATAATGATATGATGCTTAATGTCTTATGTTGAAGATTATGGATGTGTCTTGTTTGCTTGTTGAATGAAGAGTATTCGTTGCTGAAGTGAAGGTCTTATAATTCAGAGATGAGGACAGATCATGTAGAGATTGTTGCTGATGACTTGCTGCTGAAGGTGTTTCAGATTGCACAAGTTAAGGAAGAGCACTGGTTTAGGGGGGAGCAGCAGGTTGAATACTAATGATTGCATTATTGGCAATATGAATGCTTATTCTTTGGTTTTTGTGATACTCATGCTCAAATGATAATGACTTGGTACATTGGTTATTATGATGAGATTTTGAGCTCTGGTTGCTGATAAGTATCTTTGTGTGCTCACACATGGATGACTTAGATGTCATTGTTACTATGGTTGAGATCTTTTGCCTTCATATGTTACTTCATGTTAAATCTTGAAGATCATGGTGATATTGGACCACATGGATGATTGCTTGACTCTGATGTGAAGATGCTATGATAATCTCTCTTGAAAAGATTGTATTGATGCTACAAATAATCTGAAGGCTTGGTTACTAATGTGCTTATGCTACAACCATTGGATGACGCTTGAAGACACAACTACACTATTCTGTTATATCTGTAGTCCAGGGAAGCAGTCAAATATCTCAGAAAGAAGCTGAACACTGTCTTTGCCTTACAAAGAATCAGATCTGGTTGAAATTTAGAAGGTGTCTTAGGATACGCAGGTTTCCTGAAACACAGTCGCGTATGTACGCTAGTTACTGCACATAAAACCGCGTATGGTTGGTTTCTGACAATTCTTGGTTGGTTCAGCTCTCTTCAGCACAGCTGCAGTGCTATTTGGTATCTCTGGTGGTGTTCCAGTTCTCATAAATCTGTTTCTAATGTTTTGATGAAGATGCCTTGATGATTTGTTGGTGAAAATGTTCAGGTTGCACAAACTAAGGGGGAGCCTTAGTCTTTGGAAAGATTGCTTGGTTGCACAGATTCAGGGGGAGCATTAGCTTTGCTGAGTGTAATGCAGTGTTGGTATTTTGATGGTTTTTGAAATATGTTCTCTTTCTTGAGGACTTTTTGGTATTGGTTATGAAAAGTCATATTTGTATTGTATGAAAAGGTCTGGTGGAGACCCATGTTGTAAAATTGTAATTTTCAGTCATGTAAGGACTTGTCAAATTTTGTAAACCCACTTGGTTGGGTAGCTGAGTCAAATTTGTAAACCCACTTGGTTGGGTAGTTGAGTCTCATATGTAAATCCACTTGGATGGATAATTGATGTAAGTATGAGTCTTTGGTGATAGGAAGTTCATAGAGTCATGTACTTCTTTGACAAATATTTTTGAAGATTCAGCATGAACTCAGGGGGAGTTTTGGCCACTTCAGCACATTTCAGATCTGCAGAATGTTTCTTCCACATGAGGAGAAAAGGAGGAGAGTGTTGGTTTTTGATCCGCCCTTTGCCCTTGATGTCAAAGGGGGAGAGTGACATGGTGTTTTAATGAAGAGAAGTGTTTTAATGAAGAGAAGATAATGATGTCAAATATTTTGGAGAGTGACATATTTGGAAGAGTGATATGGTACCTAAACTATCTGTTGTAGTAACCAAACACCATCATAGTTGCCATCAAGTCCAAAGGGGGAGATTGTTGGAAATAGGATGCAGAGTGTTGTCCTTGATGGCAACCCACTGAATGAAGATGAAGACATGTGACAGTTGACATGTGTTGTTCTTGATGGCAATACACCTGATGAAGTTATGCTTGACTTGATGGTCTTGGTAATCGATGTAAATCTGATGTGATATGATGCTAGTTAGCAAGATGATGCTAAGTGTTGTCATTGAATGACAACTCACTTGATGAAGTTGTGATTGATAGAATATGTTCTTGATGAAGTAAATTTGAGGTATCAGCAGTGTGTACAGAAGGCAGTGAAGAAAAGAAGTCAGCAAGTGCTAAATCTATGTTGAAAAAGAGTATGTCTCTTGGTATACGCGGATTGGCCTAGGTGAAGTCGCGTATCCACGCGGAAAATAACGTTTCAAGTCGTGTATGGGCAAAAGCGCTCAAAAGTGAAAACCCAAGGGTAACCACCATGGTATTAATCCATTGTATTGGGTAATGATCCGCCTAATTGACCCCGTCCAAGTAGTTTTGGGCTTATGGTATTGTTTTGGTCCATGGTATTGAAAAAGGGGCTCATGGTATTGACAAAGGGTAATCATATAAAAGGAGAAGAAATTCATTGTGCAAAGAGGAGTGTGGGTGAAAGATGTCTGAGCTTAAATGAATACTTCTCTCTGAAGTAGATCTGAATGAAAGGGTTACACTTGAAGATAAATCTGATTGGATGATGCACCAATGATGAAGAAAGGGATCTAGATCTGAAATGTATCTAGTAGATCTGCTTATGGAAGGCTTAGCTCTATGATGAGGCGAACATCTAGGCGAACATTTGTTTGAAGTGAAAGGGTAAATCTGAACTGAATATCTGATCTGAAGAAGTATCCTGCTCTGTAATAATTGAAGATCTATACGCTACTTCAACGCGGAGGAAGCGCGTATATACGCAGCTTCAGCGAAGAGAAAGCGCGTATGCGCAATAAAATATACACTGAGTTATACGCTGGTTTGTATGGCCGGAAGCGCGTATACACGCGACATCAGTGAAGGGAAAGCGCGTATGCAAACTAGGGCTTGCTGAAGCAAGGGGTATGAAATATCTGATCTGTTCTGTTGTGCTTCTGCTATCTGATCTGTGTTGATATGTATCTGTTGATGATGTATGTTCGTGCTTAAAAATATGGAAAGGGTTCCGTCTGGAAATATGATGAATTGCGGTCTGCAAGTTGTGTTCTACTGAAGTGGTTGGATCCAGTGTGAAAATTGATGAAACGTGGTCCAAGGTGGTGCTGAAGGTTGTAGCCTTCAGTCAGGGGGTTGTAGCTCCCTTCCAGGTGAGGCTGGTAAACGAGATCGGGGGGTAGTAGCTCCCTTCCAGGAGAGGCTGGTAAACGAGTCAGGGGGTCGTAGCTCCCTTCCAGGAGAGGCTGGTAAACGAGCGCAGGTGGGTGCCTGCGTGCTGGTCAAGTCTGCGCCAGCACATATGTTGTAAGATGTTTTCTCTATAATAAAATATTGAAGGCTGAGCAACTGCAGCGGTGGTTTTCTCCAGATTTGGGTTTCCACCTAAAAATCCTGGTGTTCATGTGTGATGCTTTGTGTGTTGGTTTATTCTGTTCTTACTGCACATGTTTAATGTTTATTGAACATCTGATGAATGAATGATGGAATAATTTAAGTGAAGATTTAATGACAGATCTAGATCTCTGTGTATACGCTAGTTTCATAAAGGGGATCCGCGTATATACGCTAGTTTACTGAAGGAAAGTAGCGTATGGGTTTTTAAGGAATGAAAAGTAAAAGGATTTGATTATGCAGTAAA